>JANAVB010020009.1:0-53892 GCA_029216955.1 Iris pallida | reverse complement strand
TACTTCTTTGCATATTCAACAGCCGCTGCTATCATCGTGGGCCAATAATAACCCATTCGTCTGAGGCGATCTTGTAATTTGGGTCCTGGTTGATGTGCACCACAAATTCCCTCGTGAGCCTCACGGAGTACATTTTTGGCTTCTGTGTCTGATAAAAATCGTAACAGTAGCCCGTCGTAAGAGCGTCGGTACAGCATTTTGGTAGTTGTATCATAGTAAAATCTGAGGGATCGCCTTTGGACAGATACTGCTTCCTTTGGGTCCTCAGGGAGTATTCCATAGATGGCGTAGTCTATGAAAGGAAATCTTCAGTCCTTAACGTTGACGTTTGTTTCTGTTGCGTAACTGTGATGAATATGCAAGGCATCTTTCATACAGAATAGCTCTCGACCAGACACTGTGATCGAATGCTCAGTATTGGTAGGGACGGTCAAGGAAGCAGCAAGACCGGCTAAAGCATCTGCTTCTATATTCTGTAATCGAGGCACGTGCTCGATGAAGAATCCAGCAAAAGTAGAAGCTAATTCGATTGTTGCTTTGTGATATGGGATAAGATCTTCATGACGAACTTCATAATCCCCTCGGACCTGACTAACTATTGCTTAGAATCGTCGTAAGCTTCTAGATAGTCAACTCCCGGTTGTTTTTCCAGTTGAAGGCCGATCAGTAGGCCATTTGAGTATTGATATACTCATTGAGGGGATCATTGTCTGGAACATGAGCCACAGACTTGGCCATGTTCGCCACATAGGGTAACTCTTCAGGATTGGGAGGACAGACTTCAGCAGGTTCCACCCGAGGTATTTTACAGAGAGTGATGGTCAATGGTTTGACCTTATCAGGATTCTTCTTTTTGACCCAGATTGTTAGAGGCTTTGGAGTACTTTTTAGAGTAGTACGTCCTTTGACTCAGATAATCAGGGGACCATCACTGGCGGATGAACTCACTTCAGCTTCATTGTCAGCTTCGTCGCCGTCATCCTTGGAGGTCTGAGATTGGTAAAGTATCGAATCTCCATAGTAGGCTTCAATACCCTTAAAAGGATCGACATTGGCAAACTCTGTCTTCACGATACCATCGCTGTTGACGTACTTGAAGCACCGGTAAAGGGTAGAAGGAACGATCATGTTCTCGTGTATCCATGGACGTCCTAACAAGACGTTGTAGGATACATTGGCGTCGATTACATAGTAAGAAACCTCCGTTCGTAGATCACCAATCTGGCACTTGAGACGGATCTTGCCCAATGGGTGGCTTCTTCTAGCATTGAAAGCCATGATTGTTGTGTTTGTTGCATATAGCTTGTGTAGAGGGATCCCTAGAATTTGGAGTAAACTTCTAGGAATGATGTTGAAGGAGGAACCTAGATCGATATGCATCTGATCCACCTTAATCATCCCGATATACCCTGTATAGTACAGAGGTCTATCATGACGATTGTTTTTTAGTAGCATGTCCTCCTATAAAAAGGTGATGTTGTGAACCACTTCCATAGTGTTGTGACAGTGAGGACAGGAGACGGGATCTTCAGCGGAGGCTTTGACTTCAGCGAGATAAGAGTCGGCCTGTAGTAATGCCTCACTTAAGGCCTTTCGCGTCTCTTTGAAGAGTCACAATAGATCGAACAAAGACAACCTGGTAGGTGTATTGGCCAGCTGTGCCAGTATGTCAAAGTTGTAAGGCCAATCCATACCTTCGGGAGTTGGTGCCTTCAAAGACTTGTCAAATCGCGTTTCCTTCTGCTTAGCTTTGTCGGTAGTTGAGGACTTAGATGGACCAGCTTCTGAACTAGTGGGGGCAGCAGGAGCTTGAGAATGAACAGCATCTTCTTGTGCGGGGTCATAAGTCCGTTGGTATGCTTTCCAGATCGTGTCTCGCTAGATAGAACTTCGTAAATGGGAGAAGACACCGTATGGCATGATTTGTATTTCTTGTCTCTCTTTAGTTTTTAAGATACCACCCCTGCGTCATTTCTTGCACAAAGTCTGGATGAACCCATATGATCTCATCACGTTCTGTTGTAAGTGGCACCAAGGTTGAGTTACGAGCTGGCGGCAGGTTGACGACTTCCATTATTGCCTTGGGGATTGGGGCTACGCCGTCTGGGACTTCTGTCGGAGGAGAGTCACCAAATTGAAGAGAGATTATGTTAGAAGATACGACCTTGTCTTCGGCTTCGAGGTTGATCACTTGGCTGTCGATAAGCTGTTGTTTCTTCTTCTTCAGGACGATGCAATCCTTAGTAGAGTGGTACACGTACTGATGATAAAGACAGTACTTGGGATCGTTGAGTTGGTTCACCTCCGCAGGATGTCGT
The DNA here is from genome assembly GCA_029216955.1 of Iris pallida. Taxonomy (NCBI): domain Eukaryota; kingdom Viridiplantae; phylum Streptophyta; class Magnoliopsida; order Asparagales; family Iridaceae; genus Iris; species Iris pallida. The sequence continues at coordinate 51,574 of JANAVB010020009.1, read as the reverse complement.
GGTGCAGGCAATGACAGTTTATTACCCTTCATCAATATGTGAAAAATGGTAATAACATCATCTTCGTCAAAGGAGAAAGTCTCCTTCGGTTTGTCAGGGGCACCCTAAGAATTGGAAGCTCCCTTGGAAGTGTCGACCTTCAAGACCACTTTCCCTTTACCCCCACGAACAGGGATAGTTTGGGGGTGCTTGCTTTTGTCTTCAGATTTGGGCGTCTTCAACCCCAGTAATTCTAGATTAGGGACGTCATTTTCAGCAGCATCAGCTGCCCTAATAAAAGCTGGCCATGCATCATACTTATGTATACCCAGACAAAACTTCACTGTAGGAAAGAAGTTATGTCGACAAGTATCCATAAGTTTTGAGTCTGGTATACCGAAGGGCATCTTCAATGCTAGTCGCCTGAAGCATTCGATAAAAGCAATAACAGACTCAGTCCAACTTTGCTTGGTCTCGATGAGGGTGGACATACTAACATGCATGCCACTCTCATATAATGTGTTAAAGAATAACCACTCCAAATCTTTAAAGGAATTAATACAACCGTCAGACAGACTGCAGAACCATTCAAAAGCTACCCCCTGCAAGGTGCTAATAAATAGCTTTGACAAGAATGGATCGTCCCTTGGTAAGTGTAGAGTCTGCGTGTTGAAGTATGTCATGTGTTGGCGAGGAGAAGTTATCCCATCAAATGAATTTAGCGTCAGTAGCTTGTAGTTAGGAGGGCATGTAGCATTCTCCCATTCAGGAGGATAAGGTTGAGATATCCCCATCTTCTGAAGCTCGTCTTTGTGTGAGATGGTATCGAGTCGGGCAACAAGAGAATCAATTGCATCCTGCTGATTGAGTAGATGTTGAGAAACGGCTGTTGTACGGTTGTCAGGTGTCGTTGGCGAAGGACTACCCCCAGCATTTACAAGATTTGGAGGAGGCGCAACGGAATGATACTCCTTTTTTAGTGATGGAGGGTTGTTGCTATGAGCCGGACTAACGTGTGCTGAGACATTCGGTTGAGGTGGAGGAACAGCCCCAGCAGTTTGGACTGCCATGATACTGGTAAGCATATCAGTGATCTTGGCAAATGCTGTTTCAAGACTCTCTAGCCGCTTGTTGGTCTGATCACTGGCTTTTTCAGGTCTCTCTCCATCCACCATATACGTAGATAACATGCGAGGATGAATAGAGGAGACAGTACAACTGGTGCTGATACTGTCTGTCTCTGAGTTGAAAAGACCCTCGTCTTCAGGCAGGGAAGGTAAATAGTCACCATCAGACTCGAAGAGATCATCGTCATCTGTAAGGCTACCCCCGGTGTGAAGGTCATCTGCTTCAGATTTTGAGAGAATACTACCCCCAACTGAAGGATCATCACCCCCAGCTTGGGACTCCTCGTCATCTATACAGAATCTTATCCTTGACCGAGTACCCATATAGACTCCTTCAGATGTAACAGCTCGCTAGCTATCTATTGGCAGACTTCTTCTTCTTTTGTTCGTAGAATTGAGAGAAAAGTTGGATTAGTTGTCCATCTTCTTTGATTGGGGCTCCTGTAAGGAGGACCCATGAAGCCATGTTGGATGAATCATATAGCGGCTTTTTATCATCAGAGCGATGCAGTCGTCGAAACACGGACTGCCTCTGAGGCACTTTCGTTGCTTTGGAGCTGCAACAGTTGATGACAATACTGGTGCATGGATGTACGCCATGAATTGCAGTATCCTCCCTCGTTTTACGCTTATGGTTTATTATGTCGCATAAATCAGCGGAAGGGAGTTTTGCCTTAAAACCCATGTCATATGCATCGTCGAGCTTTGCATATGGGTTTGTAAGGGGAGTTGGCACATCCGAACTTAGTTCAAGTGCAGGGGCAACCCCCACACCTAAGTTTCGTAATGACCTTGAAGACAGACCCGTGATGTACGCGGTTGGGCCTGTCTTTTTGCTGTGGGCGCATAAACCCTGAAGCATGCCCTTGGGCGCATGCTTCCCTGAAGTCTTGGCATCATGCCTGGCCCTCCCAGATGTGGGCACATAGAATGGGTCATCAGAGCATGGGCACATAGCCTTGGGCACATTGCCCTGGACGCATAGCCTATCGAAGGCAAAAGTCCTCTGGCTAGAGTTATGCGCCCACATACTGCCTTGGGCGTATGACTCTAGGCGCATGCTTTGGAAAGCAGTGTTATTTTCTTCCAGTTTTGCCTTTTTCGTTTGTGAGCCTCGTTGAGTTTGTCCAGAGCGTCGAACACTTCGATTCTTAGCATCGTAGCATTTTTCTTTGCCCAGTTTCGAGTGTTGAACACTCTGTTGTTGGTTGCATAAGAGGGAAGTCGCTGAGCTAGTAGAGCCCGGAATGGTATGCGCCTTCCTCGTGTCAGGAGCTTCTGTGGCAGAGCTATACGCCCACAGAGGAGCCCCATGCGCCCACGTGGAAGGCCTATGCGCCCACATGATAGAGTTCTTCGGTTGCATATCTTCTATGACACTAGCAGGATATGTACCATGAGCCTTCGAAAGCTAAGTCTTGCGAGACTTGTTTGGCTTCACTGATTTTGAGGGAGTAGAGCCGTCCCTTGAGAGCATCTCTTCAAATGCCTGCTGATAGAACTTCACGATCAATATCTTCTGAGTGCTTCCCACTTTATCGGTATCGGATAGCGTTACCACCTTCTCGTCAGAGGAAAAGGTAGTCCCCAACAGAGTCGCTATTTTTATGGACACAAAAAAAGAAGAAGAAATACTATCTTTTCTTATTGGCGCAAGGCACCACAAATCGAGTACGCCTGAGAGATCCTGCGCTGAGGATCCCCAAGTACAAAAAGAATTCTAGGGAATAGGACGATGGAGATCGAGCGGCAGTTGCTCCTTTACTCCGTTGACACTCCGATTAAAAAGTGGAAGAAAACCTAAAAAAATTGCTAACTCTCAGCTCACTGGCAAGAAGGGCAGCAATTTGGCTCTTGAAATGCTCTCCGTTCTGTCTGTCTTTGTAGAGGGGGATGCCCTCTATTACAGTCGTTTGGCACTGAAATTACTGTTATACGCCCACAGGTAGAAAATACACTAATTTTACTGTGGGCGCATAGGGTGTAGGCGCATGGACACTAGATGATCGTGGGTAGATCGTGGGGTTGGCGTGGAGATTGACGTGGCTGCATGCTTCGGTGTACGATTACTCGTGGAGACTAACGTGGCCGCATGCTTTGGTGCACGGTTGATCGTAGAGTTTTACTGAGTCGTAGGGATCTGCTGCCTTGGGCACATAGTGTGGGAGTGAGTTTATGTGCCCACACTTGGGTGCATGTTTGATCTGCATGAAAACAATATAGGCGCATAGACCGTCTTCGATCATGTGGGCGTATAGCTCCTCATCGATCATGTGGGCGCATAGCCCCTCTCCGACCATGTGGGTGCTTAGACTCCCTTTTGTTCTGTGGGCGAATAGCCCCTTTTGGTTATGTGGGCGCATAGCTTCTTTTGTCTTCTTCATGTGGGATACATAGTCTTGTATTTTTCATGCTTCTACAACTGTCTCTGTGTAGGCGCATAGATCATATAGGCACATAGATCGTGTGGGCGCAGAGACCATGTGGGCGTATAACTCCCCGTTCGTGCTTATAAATAGGCCTTGAGGAGAGAGAAAGTTCATTCTCTCTTATTTTTCTTCAGAATTTTCAAAAAGTTTTTTGTTTTACTCTCTTTCGAGCAATCATGTCTCCCAAGGCTGCTTCGACTCCCAAAAAGTCTACGAAGGGCAAGAAGGCTGCAGCAGCTAGTTCTTCTCCTTTGGCAGCGTCTCATCTGGTTCAAGACCCCATCTTGGGTGAGGTGATATCTCATAAAACAAAGTCTCGAGCGTTAATTTGTGACGCTCAGACTTTTCTCTGATTGGGCGTATAACCATCGATATGCGCCCAAGGCAAACACACTTCTTATGTGAGCAGTCTTATGCGATCACAGATGCATGCGCCCACACACTTTTATGCGTCATGTGCCTACGTACTGGGTTGTGTCATGCGCCCACACGCTTTGTTGTGTTATGCTCCCATACAGAACATGTGCTTATGTGCCCACAGACCCTTTGGGCGTATAACATCAGAGCGTATAGAATTTCTTAGTACTTAGCTCTTTTTTTGTAGATTCTAAGTCTAACTTTTTCTTCTGTCTTCACAGTTGACATGGTTGTCCCGGCTCTTGGTGGAATTCCTCTTGACTCTGTCCGCCATGCTCTGGATTCAAGCTTTATCACCGCAATGGTAAAAAATGCTCAGGTGAAGATCAACCATGACCAGCCTTCGGTGCGGGTGATCGCTATGCTTGAAAAGGACAAAATATTCTTGAAGCAGATGATGAATATTGAAAAGTTCACGCTCGGAGGGGCGCGGAGCTTTAAGAGACCATACTTCTTGTTTGGTGATAGCCTTGGATTTGAGGACGAAGAGAAGATATGTCTAGAAGACCCTCTGGTGGTCAGGTTAAATAACCAAAGGATATGGTTGCCATCGATAAAGCGCCAATACCCTCTATCGGCGTTTACTGATCTAGCTGTACGAAGGCAAATAAAATGGGACCTGACCCCTAAACTGCATGGGGTCGTTTTTGGCAGGATCTAATTTAACTCTGGTGATCGAAAGAAGGACACTTTCAAGTGTGTCAAGGGCTCCACATCCTACTCCATGAGGGGGCTGCATCCTGGGGCAATAATAAACGATGTCCCGACTGATCTTCACCCTTACGTTGTTGAGACTCTCACCAACCTGATGCTGTCAAAGAAGGAGTCGTATCCGGGAGGGAAACTGCTGATGGAAGGTTGGAGATACTCTGTCCCATTTTGGAGCGACCTTACTGAATGGGTGCTCTCGACTGACGAGGCCATCCTAAAAGCTATCGGCCTTTTTTATGCCGTTAGAGCCACCAATATGGCATAAATGTTAATTGGCCTATATTTATCTCATTGGTGGAGTTGTACAACTATCACACATGTACCTTCTTCACTCAGGGTGGGGAGATGGGTCTGGCTTTTCACGAGATGCAGGCGATATCAAAACTTCCCGGGGGGACCGAGCCATACAAAGAATACATCCCCTGTGATGAGGAGCTCCTAGATTTGGAGAGAGAGAACTCCGAAATGATGGAGGTGTACAAAGAGTTACTCTGTCACCTCTTTATTTGTAACCAGGTAACAAAGAAGGATAGGACTGAGAGGTCCCTTCCACATACAAGAACCTGGACTAACTACATCTTCATTAAAGAAGAAGGAGACGGCCCAGTCTTTTTCTCGACTCGCAAGCCCTCGACGAAATCTAAGATAGAGCAACTGATGACAGATCACGGGGCAGTAGACACTGAAGATAGTGATGATCCCGAAGGAAACTTCTCGGTTTATCATTTCTTCAGGCAGGCTGAGTTTAAGCTGTCGAAAAAAGCTGTGCTAGTCGCCTTTATGATGACATGGCTCCGAGATTGTGTAGTCCCTGGTGGTTAAGGGTCTATTAAAAGGATAAGTCGGGGAATGATACTTTCGGCTGTAAAGTTGGCGTTTGGATACCAGCTTTCCCTGCTTCCTGCGATGGTCTGTGCCATCCAACGAGGCTTGCGACACTTTGTTGTTAACGTGGTGACACCCGATGGTAGAAAGGATTTTGTCAGGACTGAATTTCCTTTTCATTACCTGATAGGATGGCTGGTGCTGCACTGTCCCAGATTAATGAATGTCGGGCTGATGGCAGACTCTTTGGCGGGAGATGCCTTTCTTTAGAGATTCAAAGATGCAGATTGGACCGTCGCAGGGGTGCTTGTTTATAGGAAGGCTTTGAGTTTCTTGCAGACTGGACCTCTTCTAAAGATGATGAGATGGCTCAGGAAGTCATAAGAGCTTTCTACTCCATTTTGAAAGTAAAGCTTCCTGGAGTTTTGAACCAAAATACCGCCTTTGGGTCTATGAAGGTTGTTGCTGAATGCCAAGTAACAGTCCTTGAAAGTATTGCTGGCTATGAAGAGCGAGCTAATGCTTTAAGGAAGGTCATAGCTGACCTGGAAAATCAAGTGGTCAAACTCCGAGAGGTCAATCAGCGAAGCCCAATATCATTGTTTCTTGAGGAGTACGTGGCTTTGATTGCGGCTCTAGAGGAGGAGGAAGCTACTTTCCAAGCGAGAAAGGAGGTGCTGGCTAAAGAGATCAGTGAGCTGGCTGATCAGTATGAACAGTTTAATGCTAAAGGTAGGGCTCGTATTGCCTCAAAAAATAAGATAGCCATCCAGATCACTGAAAAGTACAACCAGATTGTGCAGCTTCACGAAAAGATTGCTCAGCTTGAGGCTGACTTGTGAACAGTCGCATCTAAGCAAGAAGACTATGTGGTTCAGGCTGCTACGACTGCCACAACTTCAGACCAATTGAAGGCTTAGCTAGTGAAGTTGGAAGAGGAGCATATGAAACTGATTCCTTTCGAGGATGAAGCTGCTCGACAGGAAGAAGTACGTCATCGCGCCACCGTCAAATCTCAAGCTGAAATCAAGGCCCTGAGGGATAGCATCAATCGATTGTGTATCCCTTAAGTGTTTTGTTTGTAACTGTCTGTTTTAGCCATCAAGACTTTTATATCTTTTTCTTTTCTCCGTCTTTTGATAGACGTTTTTAATAAAGAATCTTTTGGCTTTTAAAACTCATGAATGAAGCTTATGAAATATCAGAACTAGAGGTAATGTGGATATAGTAAGGATATTTTTCGTGGGTATTCCGTTGGAAAATTTGATGTGGACTTATTATCCGTTTTATATTCAAGGTTCTTGAATATAGATAATAAGTTGAAAGAAGCTGCTAATAGAGGTAATATGGACGTAATAGCAGAGAATGTTCTATATCTGACCAGAGGTAATATGGACATGGACGGATATTTAACATTAGATAGGAGTGGATAATTCAGAGGTAATATGAACGTGATTATCTTTGATGAATGTTTTGCTCAGAGGTTATATGGACGTGGCAAAACGTTTCTTAATTATCCCATTGGGGAAATAATTATCGAAAAATAGTTCAGAGGTAATATGGACGTGACTTGTTTTCGTCAGACCAAGTTTGGGCAGTGTCCAAAATGAAGATAATTCCACTGGAGAATCTTTTTAAAGGACCTATTATCCATGGCATATTCAAGACTCTTGAAATACGGATAATAGTTAGATAATTTTTTCGAATCACATAAACATTGTACTATATATTTATATGACTGAAACAGGGTATATGTGAACGTTGTTCATGAAGGTTACATATAATATTTCTTCAGAAACTTACCATTGATCGGCATCATGAGCAAGTCACCATCAGGCTTGGTTAGTCGATACGCACCGTTAGAATACACTGATTCTATAACGAAAGGCCCTTCCCATTTAGGCTGGAAATTTCCTTTTGTCTTGTGTGTCATGACCATTGGTCTTCTCACTGCAAAGACCAGATCACCAACTTGAAAGATTCTTTCCTTCACCTTTTTATTAAAGGCTCTGGAAAGGCGTGCTTGGTATAGCTCAATCGTTGTTGAGCTAATAAGCTTTTTTTGTCTAGCGCTTCTAGCTCTTGTAGTCACAGATGGTAACTTTCTTCGGTAGTCAACTCACTGGCTAAGGCTACTCGAAGAGAGGGAATTTGGATTTCTAGGGCTAGAACTGCTTCACTCCCATAAACCAGAAAGAATGGCGAACAGCCTGTTGGAGTCCGGACCGTTGTACGATAGGCCTGGAGACATTTGCCGAGCTTCTCATTCCAATCGCGCTTGTTTGAAGACACGAACTTCTTGAGAAGTTTGATGATAGTCTTATTGAAAGCTTCTGCTAACCCATTAGCCGCTGGATTGTAAGCAGTAGAAGCTACATTCTAAATTCGATTCTTATCGTAGAACCGATAGAATGCATGGCTCGTGAATTGTGGACCGTTATCATAGATGATCCTGCAAGGTAGGCCGAAGCGGTAGATAACGTAATGTTTGATAAAACTGATCACGTTTGATGTTTTTTATTCGATGAGCGGTATAGCTTCTGCCCATTTGGAGAATTAATCGGTTATAGCTAGGATAAACCGATGTCCTCTGGAGGATGACGGGCTTATTGGGCCTATGACGTCCATACCCCAGGCTTCAAAAGGCCAAGATGCCATCGTTGGGTATAGAAACTCCGAAGGTTGATGAATGAAGTCGACGTGGAACTGATAAGCTTTACACTTCTTTGCATATTCAATAGCATCTGCTATCATCGTGGGCCAATAAAAACCCATTCGTCTGAGGCGATCTTGTAATTTGGGGTCTGGTTGATGTGCACCACAAGTTTCGTCGTGAGCCTCACGGAGTGCATGTTTGGCTTCTGTGTCTGATAAACATCGTAACAGTAGCCCGTCGTAAGAGCGTCGGTACAGCATTTTAGTAGCTGTATCATAGTAAAATCTGAGGGATCGTCTTTGGACAAATACTGCTTCCTTTGGGTCCTCAGGGAGGATTCTGTAGACGGTGTAGTTTATGAAAGGAAATCTCTAGTCTTTAACGTCGATGTTTGTTTCTATTGTGTAACTGTGATGAATATACAAGGTATATTTCGTACGAAATAACTCTCGACCAGACACTGTTATCGAATGATGAGTATTGGTAGGGACGGTCAAGGAAGCAGCGAGACCGGATAAAGCATCTACGTCTATATTCTGTAATCGAGGCACGTGCTCGATGAAGAATCCTGTGAAGGTAGAAGCCAATTCGATTGCCGCTTTGTGATATGGGATGAGATCTTCATGACGAACTTCATAATCCCCTCGGACCTGACTAACTATTAGCTTAGAATCGTCGTAAGATTCTAGATAGTCAACTCCTAGTTGTTTTGCCAATTGAAGGCCGATCAGTAGGGCGTTATATTCAGCCACGTTGTTGGTGCATGGTTCTACCAAAGAATACTCACGGTGTATAACCAGGTGGTCGGGTGACACAAGCACGATGCCTACTCCGGCCATGATATTTCCCTTAGGTCCTGTTCTTGATGTACCGTCAAAGAACATTCGCCAAATAGGGATTTCCTCAGTTGCGGTGTTAGACTCCACTACTTCATCCGGGATTTCATCGTAGGGTTTGGAAGATTCTGGCACCGGATGAGCTGCTAAGAAATCAGCTAATGCTTGGCCATTTACTGCCTTCTGAGGGAAGAACAGCATATCGTATGGAGTCAACAGCATTGCCCATGTAGCTAAACGGGAATTAAGGGAACCCAATTTAGTCATGAGTATTCTGAGAGGATTGACTCTAGATATGATGTGGATAGTCTACCCAGACACATAGTGATGTGTCTTCTGGATAGCAAATACCAGTACCAGAGATTCCTTTTCTACAAGTACGTATCTATGCTCGGCACCCACCAACGTGCGGCTGAGGTAGTAGATTGCCTATTCATGGCCGCCTTCATTCTTCTGAGCTAATAAGGCACCAAAGGAATGGTCCATAGCACAGACATATAACAAGAAAGGCTTTCCAATTATCAGAGCCACCAACACCGAGGGGCTTGTGAGATACTTCTTAATGTCGTCAAATGCGCGTTGAGATTGTTAAGTCCAGACGAAAGATACTCATTTCTTCATGAGCAGAGTAAACGATTGACACCTTCCAGAAATATTTGAAATGAATCATCTGATGTAGGCTAGCCTTCCTTGAAGTCCGCGTAGCTCTTTATGATTTCTTGGAGGACGCATATCGAGGATAGCTTTCACTTTCTCCGAGTAAAGATGTATATCCATTGAAGTGATAACAAAACCAAGGAACTTGCCGCTGGAGACTCCCAAAAAAGACTTGGTTGGATTCATCTTGAGTTGGTGTGCACACATTAGTTCGAACACCGTTCTCAAATCTTAGAGGTGGTTGCCCTTGAGACGACTTTTAACTGTGATATTGTCTACATAGCATTCCACTGTTTTGCACAAATGATCGTAAAAAATTGTGTTCAAAGCTCGCTGGTATGTTGCCCCTGCATTTTTTAATCCGAAGGGCATCACCGTATAGCAGTATACCCCCAACGGTGTTCGAAAAGATGTGTGTTTCTCATCATCGAGGAACATCTTGATCTGGTTGTAGCCTGATAACCCATCCATAAAGGACATCCGCTCGAAGCCGCAAGTATTGTCGATCATTACATCGATGATCGGTAGAGGGAGCTCATCTTTCAGGCATGCAGAGTTCAAATCATGGTAATCGATACAGACTTGAACTTTACTGTTCTTTTTCATGACTGGAACAATGTTAGCGACCCAGTCAGGGTGTTGTTCTTCACAAATCAACCCACTTGAAATAAGCTTCTTGACTTCACTCTCGATGGCCTCCATGATATCTGGTCGGAACCATCATTACTGCTGCTTCACTGGCTTAGCTTTAGACGAGATATTTAGACGGTGCATAACAACTTTAGGGTCCAAGCCTGGCATGTCTTCATAGCTCCATGCAAATACGTCAATGTATTCTCTTATAAGGTGTATAAGAGATTGTCGTTCTTCACCAGACAGACTTTTGCTGATGAAGATTGGTTTAAGAGATGATTTATCTCCTAAATTAACTTAGACGACTTCGTCTTCAGTAGGTGGTTCACGTTGTTCGAAACATAACTCCTACCTGGTATCCATAGTTTGAGACCATTGTTCAAGCTCGATTGATTGGACATCGTCTGCAATTTAGTCAACTGACACCATGTTGACGGACAAAGTTGCTTTGAACATGTCTCCAATACTGGAGTTTGAATCCCAGAGGCAGGAATCAGAAGAATGAGAACAACGATCCACTTCGACATCTGATCCTTCAGGAGTTGTTGGAGGAGAAACGTAACCCAAACCAACACCATTTTGTTGATAATAGTTCTCGGGTTTGCCGGGAGAAGCAAAGTGACGTATTGGCAATCATCGCCCTTGACCGTAGTTTAGTCCCTGGTCGCTTTTTATATCATATCCCATGTTCTGGATGCTATTCTTGGCCTGCCAACTATATCGGTAAAGTTGCATTTTTCCAGAATCATAGTCAGCTTCAGTGTTGTGATTGGGAGTAGTAAAGTCCAGAATGAACTTTCTTTCGCCAATCATTCGACCGAAGATGATCAATTCTTCACCCTTTTTTCTAGCTGGAATGATGAAGTAGTGGATATCTTCTGGCCAAACTTTTTCCCGCAAACGAGGCATCGTGACCGGCATGCAGAGATGTGGTCCTATGCCATGCTATAGGGCGTATATCGTATCTATGTACTGGTTTACAGATTGGTAGACATCGGAGTAATTCAAAGATAAACCTTTACATAAAAAGTATGCAAGTTCTTCTTCAGGGATAACATCATCCACTGAAGGTACATTATTTTGATTATTGATATACTCATTGAGGGGATCATTGTCCGGAACAGGAGCCACAGACTTGGCCAAGTTCACCACGTAGGGTAACTCTTCAGGATTGGGAGGACGGACTTCAGGAGGCTCTACCCAAGTCTTTTTGCGGAGAGTGATGGTCAATGGTTTGACAATATCAGGATTCTTCTTTTTGACCCAGATTATGAGAGGCTTTGGACTTTTTGGATTAGTACGTCCTTTGACTCGGATAACCAGGGGACCATCAATGGAGGATGAACTCACTTTAGCTTCATCATCAGATTCGTTGTGTCATCCTTGGAGGGCTAAGATTGGTAAAGTACCGAATCTCCATAGTAGGCTTCAATACCCTTAAAAGGATCGACATCGGCAAACTTCGTCTTCACGATGCCATCACTGTTGACGTACTTGAAGCACTGGTGAAGGGTAGAAGGAACGATCATGTTCTTGTGTATCCACGGACGTCCTAACAAGACGTTATAGGACCCATTGGCGTCGATTACATAGCAAGAAACCTCTGTTCGAAGATCATCAATCTGCCACTTGAGGCGAATCTTGCCCAGCGGATGGCTTCTTCCAGCATTGAAAGCCATGATAGTTGTATTGGTTGCAGACAGCTTGTACAGAGGGATCCCTAGAATTTGGAGTAAATTTCTAGGAATGATGCTGAGGGAGGAACCTGGATCGATATGCATCCGATCTACCTTAATCGCCCCGATATACCTTGTATAGTACAGAGGTCTATCATGACGATTGTTTTTTAGTAGCATGTCCTCTTGTGAAAAGGTGATGTTAGGCACCACTTCCATAGTGCTATGATAGTGAGGACAGGAGACGAGATCTTCAGCGGGGGCTTTAACAGCAGCGAGATAAGAGTCGGCATGTAGTAATGCCTCACTTAAAGCTTTCTGCGTCTCTTTTGAGAGTCGCAGTAGATCGAACAAAGACAACATTGCAGTTGTATTGGCCAGCTGTGCCAGTATATCAAAGTTGTAAGGCCGATCCATACGTTCGGGAGTTGGTACCTTCAGAGACTTGTCAAATCGAGTCTCCTTCTGCTTAGCTTTGTCGGTAGTTGAGGACTTAGATGGACCAGCTTCTGAACTTGTGGGGGCAGCAGGAGCTTGGAAAGGTACTGCATCTTCTTATGCGGGGTCATAAGTCCGTAGGTAGGTCTTCCCAGATCGCGTCTCACCAGATAGAACTTCATCAATGGGAGAAGACGCCATATGGCATGATTTATATTTCTTGTCCCTCTTTACTTTGGAAGACACCACCCCTTGCATCATTTCTTGCACAAGGTCTGGATGGACCCACATGATCTCACTACGTTCTGTCGTGAGTGGCACCAACATTGATGTTGAGTTGCGAGCTGGCGGCAGGTTGACGACTTCTATTATTGCCTTGGGGATTGGGACTAAACCATCTGGGACTTCTGTGGGAGGAAAGTCACCAAATTTAAGAGAGATCACGTTTGAAGATACGACCTTGTCTTCAGCTTCGAGGTTGATAACTTGGCTGTCGATAAGCTGTTGTATCTTCTTCTTCAGGACGATACAATCCCTGGTAGAGTGGTGCACGTACTGATGATAAAGACAGTACTTGGGATCGTTGAGTTGGTTCGCCTCTGCAGGACGTAGTGGTGGAGGTAATGTCAGTTTATTACCCTTCATCGATGTGTGAAAACTAGTAATAACATCATCTTCGTCAAAGGAGAAAGTCTCCTTGGGTTTATCAGGAGCGCCCTGAGGATTGGAAGCTCCCTTGGAAGTATCGACCTTCAAGACTTCTTTCCCTTTACCCCTACGGACAGGGATAGTTTGGGGGTGCTTGCTTTTGTCTTCAGATTTGGGTGTCTTCAACCCAAGTAATTCCAGATTAGGGACGTCATTTTCAGCAGCATCAGCAGTCCCGATAAAAGCAGGCCATGTATCATACTTATGTATACCCAGACAGAACTTTACTGTAGAAAGGAAGTTATGTCGACAAGTATCCATAAGCTCTAAGTCTAGTATACCGAAGGGCATCTTCAATGCTAGTCGCCTGAAGCGTTCGATGAACGCAATAACAGACTCACTCCTCCTTTGCTTGGTCTCGATGAAGGTGGACATACTAACATGCATGCCACTCTCATAAAACCTGTTGAGGAATAACCTCTCCAAGTCTTTAAAGGAATTAATGCAACCGTCAGGCAGACTGCTGAACCATTCAAAAGCTACCCCCTGTAAGTTGCTAATAAATAGTTTTGACAAGAACGGATCGTCCCTTGGTAAGTGCAGAGTCTGCGTGTTGAAGTATGTCATGTGTTGGCGAGGAGAAGTCATCCCGTTAAATGAATTTAGTGTCAGTGGCTTGTAGTTAGGAGGGAAAGTAGCATTCTCCCATTCAAGAGGATATGGTTGAGATATTCCTATCTTCTGAAGCCCATCTTTGTGTGAGATGGTATCGAGACGGGCAAAAAAAGAATCAATTACATCGTGCTGATTGAGTAGATATTGAGAAACGGCTGCTGTACGGTTGTCAGGCATCGTTGGCGAAGAACCACCCCCAGTATTTACAGGATTTGGAGGAGGCGCAACGGAATGATACTCCTTTTTGTAGTGAAGGAGGATTGTTGCTATGAACCGGACTAGCGTGTGCTGAGACATTCGGTTGAGGTGGAGGAACAGCCCCAGCAGTTTGGACTGCCATGATACTGGTAAGCATATCAGTGATCTTGGCAAATGTCGTTTCCAGACTCTCTAGCCGCTTGTTGGTTTGATCACTGGCTTCTTCAGGTCTCTCTTCATCCGCCATGTACGCAAATAACATGCGAGGATGAATAAAGGAGACAGTACAACTGGTGCTGATACCGTCTGTCTCTGAGTTGAAAAGACCCTCGTCTTCAGGCAGGGGAGGTAGATAGTCACCGTCGGACTCGAAGAGATCATCGTTATCTGGAAGGCTACCTCCGGTGAGAAGGTCATCTGCTTCAGATTCTGAGGAAATACTACCCCCAGCTGAAGGATCATTACCTCCAACTTGGGAGTCCTCGTCATCTATGTGGAATCTCGTCCTTGACCGAGTACCCATATAGACCCCTATGTCATGCCCAGAACCAGAATACTGGCAAGTGGGGACGGACATGGCCAGCTACACAATACCAAAATACACCAGTACTCTGAAATCACGTATAAGCTGTCAAGACATGGGAGTTACCTCTACAAGCCAACAGTCGATCCTAGGTTAAAATAATCCTATGTATCTCAATCACAGGCAATTATACAAGGTACAAGAAGTATGATCATTAGACATACAATAGTAAAGCGTCCCAAATCATATATACAAGGATGATCATGAAACTAGTAATACAAAATGGATAAACTAGCAAGAGTATTAGTCATACATGATAGCTCTTGCTGCAGTCTAGAATACGCACATCATGTTTATGCCCGTAGGCTAAAGGTCAAGGACCAAAACATGAGATAAACACGTGCTCGGAGGCTAAATGCCACAAAAGACTAATGTACATAACCAGTGGGAGAATAAAATGAGAAACCCACTTGGGTACTCTGGTGCTCTGGATGGTCACCGTCGAGTAGATGGTGCGGAAGATCCTTTGGGCTTCTCTATCAGATCTGACCAAACAAAACCAGTGGGGTCAGACCCCCAATAGCAAATACCACAAAGGAAGCCAAACTATGAACTAAAACCAGCAATCACTAACATTAACAATTAGAGATACAAATGAGTAAGGGCAGATCGAGACTCGTGCACTGCCAATGCACTTATCCTGAACATAGAAAGACAATAAGTAAGCATCTTGGAGCATAAAGTAATTATCATGCAACATAATATAAAGTGTAGACATGTTAAGTAAACAGAAGCTTGAGAATATGTAAAAGTAATTAAACATGTGAACTTGTGAGATAGCCGGGTCATGAGAGCATGGCGACCCGGCATAGGAAGTCATGTATAGCTTGTGAGATAATTGAACATGTGAGCATGTAAGAATTATATAGAAAGACAATGATAAGTGGACTTAGGAACTAATTTGGAAGTCAAGTTACAACCCTTAAACCAAACAAGGACACGGGTTGTAACCCTTCTCCTGAACAGAACTTAGTCTCTAATTATTGTGCAGCATAAGGATCATGTAGAACATGTGAGTACTAAATAGGACTACCAATGACAAAATGACTTAGAAACTATTTCGAAAGCTAAGTTACAATCCTTAAACCAAACAAGGACCTGGGTTGTAACCCTTCTCCTGAATAGAACTTTGTCTCCGACCATTTATCGATGAAAGTAAAGCATAAACCATAGTGTACTGAAATGAACATACGGACACTGCCTAGATGGAACTAGACTGGACTGACTCCATCCATCGATCACGGCCAAGCAATGAGTACGAGTTGATACTTTAACTAACTAGGGTTATCACAAGCCTAGTTACTAACAAGATGCAAAGACATTTCCAAGTCCAGTTACCCGCCAGCTGCTACCGGAGTGACCCCAGCAAAAGAAAACAAGTATAGCAGACACACTGCAGTAAGATACATGTGTCCTAAGGAGGTGCCCACTCGACGCTAGGCTGGAAATGTGCTCATCATGACAGATAGCTCCAAATCCCATGTATATATAAGGTCGGGATCAAACGGGCAACAGGTAACTGGGAAAGTCTCTTCATGAACTACTTGATCAATCTAGTTATTAATCCTAGCCGGATTCAGTATGAATCCCTGACCGTAGTCATCAGGAATACATGCCTTAGAAATGATGCAATACCGAACATGTAGCTTGTACAAACACACTCAAGAGAAACACCCACGGTGTCCAAATCATTCATTACTTGTAAGCTAATAAAGTCGTCGCAACAGCATTCATGGTTCATGTCATGTCATATTACTTGTCATATTACTTGTCTAGAGTGCACCACGATGGGTCACTATCATGTTAAGAGTACTTGTTAGGGGTGCACCACGACGGGCCACAATCATATTAAGCAAGGAAGTGACATGTGACTTGAGTGCACTGCAACGGGTCACTATCGTGTTAAGCAAAGAAGAAAGACATATATTATGAGTGCACCACAATGGGTCACCATCATATAAAGTAAAGAAAGACATGTTCAAGAGTGCACCACAACGGATCACTATCATGTGAAGCAAAGAAAAGGCATAAATCATGAGTGCACCACAACGGGTCATTATCATGTAAATCAAAGAAAAGGCATAAATCATGAGTGTACTACAATGGGTCACTATAAGGAATTCTAATCATGGCTTAGATTGTAAAGTACAATAAATCCAAAAAAAGCATGGAAACACATATCATATCACATAAGAAATATTCGAAAGGAAAGACATATCCTGACATGTGAGAAGGGATAAGTAAAAGTAACTAATTGGCATAAAATAATAATTGAATCTGTACTAGTGTTAGATGTACAAAGGGTGTACAATCATTTTCTAACTGTACAAAGTCATCTAATCATGATAAGAATTTATTACAGTCGAAGGAAACCTTAAAACGTCAAGTACAGAAAATATGCAAAAAAGATCAAAACTATGATTGAAATTATAGCATATAAACTCTGCTTAAGTGAAACAAGAATGTTCTTGAAGGCAAGACAAAGATCTACAACTTTCATGTTTTGAGTTTTTCAAGATTTTAGCTACAAAACAGCTCAAAGAGGCAAAAACAGTCATTTGGAGTGACCTGCGCGCAAGTTGCGCGAGCAAAATTGCCCAAGGCGAATGTTGTACGCAAGCACGGTGCACGTTGCGCGGCAGAAAATTATGCGGGCGCGCGGCCGCGCAAGTTGTGCATTGCGCGCTGGCAAAATTGCCCACGGCGCACGTTGCGCGCAAGCACGGCGCAGGGGGACGCGGCAGCAAATTGCACGGGCGCGCGGCCGCGCAAGTTGTGCATTGCGCACAGGCAAAATCGCCTACGGCACTCGTTGCACGCAAGCACGGCGAGCGGGTGCACGCCAGAAAATCGCACGGGCGCGCGGCCGCGCAAGTTGCGCATTGCGCGCGGGCAAAACCGCCCAAGGCGCACGTTGCGCGCAAGTACGGCGCACGGGCGCGCGACAGAAAAATACGCGGACACGCGGCCGCGCAAGTTGCAATATGCGCGAGGACAAAAGTGCCCACAACGCACGTTGCGCGCAAGCACGACGCACGGCACACGGCAACAAAAATACTGTGCGCGGCACTGTTCATCGTCCTGACAGCACCAAAAGGTATGGGGAACCCATGAACAAGAAAATAGCATAACTAATTCAAAATAAATCGAAATCAAGTGGTTCAAAAGCCAAAATTAGGTAGAATTGAATTTCCTACAACATGGAACCATTAGATTTTGAAAATATCAAACTTTAAGAGATCAAAACCAAGAAAAACAAGAAAATCTTAAAACTTAGATCTACAAAATTATAACCATCAAAACCAAAATCTCCAAGTTCTAAAGAGGCTTAGAATCATGAAAGGAAGAGAATAAGACCAACAAAAACGACATTTTTCAAGATTTGGCAAGATGTACTTGCCTTAGGTTGGAGGAGAAATGAAGAGGAAGAAGATGAAGAGAATGAAAATAATGGAGGAGAGAGAGAGGAGTTGGGTTTATACAAACCTTCTCATCTCAAACCCACCTAAACCAAACCAAGCACAATACCAAGTTGAACCGAACCAAATTAAACCAAGTCAAGTTTAACCTATACTTTGTAAAAAAAATTAAAATATTTAAAAACTAAGAAATACGAAATACGGCTCAAAATACGTACCCGTACATAAATACTGATATAGTAAGACGAGTCTCACAATATCATTCTCGGGACTCTGCCAAAAAGTTTTGACAATTTCTGCCTTAATTACAACATGAACAAAAGGTTGTATACTTTGGCAGAACTTACAAAATAGCTACAAGATGCTGAATCTCTCTTTAGGCAGAGTGGTCATATTTTTGTTTCTGAAAAGGCCTCTACTTCTAAGCCAAAATACGGTAAGAAGAAGAATAACATTCAGAAACAAGCAAACTCAGGAAAGAAGGGCATGGGACCTCAAGGCGCTGTGAAAAAGCCAAAAGGCAAATATTTCAAGTACAAATGGTCAGGACATTGGAAGACTGACTGTTCACTCCTCAAACAAGAGAACAAAGAAGGTATATCTCATTTACTAGTAGTTGACACATGTTTAGCGGTATTATCTACCGGCAACTGGTGTGTAGATACAGGAGCCACTAATCATGTCTGCAATACATTGCAGGAGTTCTAGGAAACCAGGCGGCTCAGTGATGGAGAGATATGCTTGTTCATGGGTGACACTATAAAAGTAGTGTTCGTTGCATTAGGAGATGTTACTTTATATTTTGGTAGAAATAAGTCTTTGACATTGAGAGATTGTCTTTATGCACATTCTTTTAGAAGGAATTTAATTTCTATTTCTATGTAAGTTAAGGATGGATATTCAGTTTACTTTAATAACAATATTTTATTAGAATGAATAAATATTTTATTTGTTCTAGTGCATTAGTTGATAATTTGTATGTCATTAATCATGTTTCGCCCATAATGCAACTTATGCAAATGAATAATATGTCATCTAACTTAAATAAGAGAAAGGAACCTTCTTGTATGAACCAAACATATCTTTGGCACTTGCGATTGGGGCATATTAACCTAAGAAGGATTCTAAGAATGGTTGAAGATGGACCTTTGAGTTCATTGGAAGTGGAGGTACTACCAGTCTGTGAATCATGCCTGGAAGGTAAAATGACCAAAAGGCCTTTTACGGCAAATGGGTATAGGGCCAAAGATGTGTTGGAATTGGTTCATTCTGATTTGTGTGGACCCATGACTATCCAAGCTAGAGGTGGCTTTGAATATCTTGTCACATTTATTGACGATTATTCAAGATATGGATACATTTATTTGATGTGTTGTAAGTCTGAGTGCTTTGAGAAATTCAAAGAGTACAAGGCTGAAACGGAGAAACATCATGGAAAATGTATCAAGTCATTACGATCAGATCGTGGTGGCGAGTACCTCTTTGGAGAGTTTAGAGATTATTTATCAGAGGCTGGGATTACATCCCAATTGACTACACCTGGAACGTCCCAACAGAATGGTGTAGCCGAAAGAAGGAATAGAACTCTTATGGAGATGGTTAGATCAATGATAAGCTATTCGAAATTACCAGATTCATTTTGGGGATATGCCTTAGAGACTGCAGCTTATATTTTTAACTTGGTTCCTTCTAAGTCAGTACCTCTTACTCCCACAAAGCTGTGGATTAGGCATAAGTCTAGTCTGAAACATGTTCGAATTTGGGGTAGTCCAGCACATGTGCTGAATGGAAAAGCAGATAAGTTAGAATCTCGTACAAAAGTACGCTTGTTTGTAGGCTATCCAAAAGGAACGAAAGGAGGTTTATTTTATAGTCCTAAGGATCAGAAGGTCATTGTTAGCACCAATGCCCGATTCTTAGAGGAAGACTATGTGATGAACCATAAACCCACAAGTAGAGTTATTCTAGAAGAACTAAGAGGTGAAACACCAAGTACTTCAGTACCAACAGTACAAGAGGATGAACCACAATTAACTGCACAACGTATCACAAATGTTATATCACAACCGATAGTACCTCATCGTAGTGGAAGGGTTATGATACAACCTGATAGATATACACTACAAGAAATTCGGGTTTCCGTGATAAGTAATTTGTGACACGTGTAAAACTTGTCACTGAAAGAGATATTTTTGTGACAAATAAATTTTGTTGTCACTCATAGTTTGATTCTGTGACAACAGTAATTTTCGTCACACGGTTAAATCATTTAGTGACCATGTTTATATTGGTCGTCACTTAATGTTGTCACTAAAATAAAATTTAAATTTTAGACTTATGTCAAAGATAAGTTATGTATGACAAGTGAAAATACTTGTCACTTAAGGTATTTTTATAGTTACAAGAAAAAATATTATTATCACATAAAAGTATTAGCCACAAAATTTAAATTTTATTCATGTCACTTAAAAGTATCTTTTAGTTACCAAATAATTGTATGTCACAAAAAAAAATTATTTTCTGTAACAAAAACTTAAAGTAATTTTAAAAAAGTTAAATAAACAAAATATCTATATCAATGAAATATAGCAAGCATTGATAAACATTTCAAAATAAAAAAATTTAGTACCCAATTTTTATTGTTTTTGGTTTAGGAGGAAAACCAAAAATATTTCCCTCGAAATCAAAAATTTGGAGACTCTGTTGAGTACAAAATCCCCAAATCCCCTTCTGTTCCCGATACGAAACAAACATCTCCCTTCCTCTGGACAGCCCGTCCCAAATCTGGTCGATTTATAGGGTTTCCAAGAATCTCGGAAGAAGATGAAGATGGAGCATTGGTGCTCTTGAAATGGAGAGCGTTCGTCGAAGTCGGCTATGTCCAGGAAGGGCCATCTGAAGGTACTCGCCCACGCGTTCATCGATCCTCGACGGAAGGGACTTCGACGAGGCCCTGGTCCTGCAGCAATGGGCGTACCACGCCATCGTCTCGTCGTCGGTTGGGCCGGAGTACTCTGTTATGGAAGAAATTTAGTGTCGGTTTGTTTTTCTTGATTTTTTTCTCATTGTGTGTATAATTTATTTCATGAAGCTAATATTTTTGCATATTCTACCATTAATCCTTGTTTTGATTTTTTCGGCTAGGGTTTGGGATAAAATCTTGGGGAGTTTATGGTTATTTTGTAGATTAGGGTAACAATTTGCATATTCTTGAAAAAAATTGTTTATTTTTCCCACAAATCCTTGTTTTACGATCATCTTAGCTTCCCATGTTTTGGTGTTCAAGAGAATTTTGTAGAAAGTAAATTATGAAACATAATTGTTCTTGCATAATCGTTCATAAATTCACCTGAAAGAAGCACTAACTATGATTCAAAAGAATATTCTAGAAGTAGCTTAGAAACAAGTAAATTGATTGTAACCTATAAGTGAATGATTCTTATATATTATAGGTAGTTCAGTATAGTTCCATGCTTACAAAGAGAGGTTTGGGTTTTTTATATAGCGTCTAACCGGAAATTACATACCATCTATGTTGTAAGTGCACAAATATGGCAAGAGTCACACGACACAATAGGAAGCCGTGACATGGATGCAACACTAATTTTGGTGTGTCATATAGTATATTTGGACTATGTGCCATGTCTTCCTATTTGATACATGTCCTATACAAAGCAAAATAGACATGTGCTTATTATTGGAGTGCCTGTGCTGCCTAGAAAACCGATTAGTGTTTTTAATTGGTTTACTGAATTAAAACCATGTCATGGACTCAAATAAAGCAAGTATCTGGATTTTGTACTCGAGGAAACAAATATGCAAGGAAACTCGACTCAAGAAATAATTAAACTTGACAATCTAATATGCTATAAGGTACCTAAGTCCAGTAAACGAAATAGACCAAACCCAAGGTAAATAGTGAATCCCCTATATTGCTTTATCTATATTTAAGTGCCTAGTAAGTCTCATTTTTTATGTGCATTGCATCATAACTTTATTGACTACTAGCATGCTATCAAATTCAAATAGAGGTTTGAGCAATATTTCCTTAATCCTAAAATGTATGTAAGGCCTTTGCTGACTTATAAATAAATCCTTTTCACTTCGTTGAGCTTTTTACAAGTTACAACCAAAATATGAAATCATATAGAACACCGACATTTCATAGAAACCAACCATAGTAGGTTGCAATCAATCAGTCAAGCTTCCCAAATTCCATCAACCAATGAGCTACCACTACTGTCAAGTCCCTCTGCTTCTTAGATTTCATTGCAAATCAATGCAAATGTCTGGATAAGTTACAAGTTTGTAAGAGTTCTGAATGACGATATTACATTTTAAATATATTTTCTTTTGTGAAACCCAAAAGGGGCCGTAATTTTTTTTTCTTATAGACATCCACCTGAATGTATAATAATTGTGTAATTATAGCTATTGCATGTATTAGACCTATCACATGGGCACTATAGTCCGAAATTCCCCTACATACAGAAGGCCCTCTATATACAATAACCCACTTCTCTTTGTTCAAATAAATTAACAATGATGAAACTACTAGTCTACTATGTTTTTAAAATCGGAACAGGGAGGGGCTGAGTACTACAATTATACAACCAATATAATCAGATCAGCTGCAGAGTTATGTAGTATCTGATGCTACTTTCATGCTAAAAGCTTGTGTTTTTGAAGAGTCGTGGTTGTTGTGTAGTATAATGCAACACATGGTAAGAACTCCCTGGAAGGTCATATCTTTTTGCTCATGCTTCACCATGGCATTGATTAATTAAACATCATGATCATCACCCAGTCCTCCCCTGAAAGTTGGGTTGCTTTGGAGATGAGAAAGCATCGCACAATCAAAATGATAAAAGGGTTGGTCCATTTCAATTGATCGACCTTTGACTGCAATTATCTGAGTTACACTTTAAATTTCTTTTTCCATAATAGCCAGTACTTAAGTTACTTTATTACAACACTCAGTTGGAGTCCTATCTATTATATATTTCATCTTATAATTTTGTAGAAACCCTCATTACCATTTTCTAACAATTTAGTGATAGCTTTTTGTTCTTTTGTATCGTCATGCATTCGCTTAAATTTACCAATTCCTTTTCACTTCGATATCATTTTAAGGTGGAAACTTACATAATCTTTATCAACTTACAGGTGTCATGGCCATAAAATACCGCAAGGATCAAATTGGAGGGCTTTATACGGGGATCAACACGAAACATATTTCTATGTCAAGCAAGATGGTAACTTAACCAAGTTCCATTGGAAAGATGTATTCTGTCATATGGATGTTGATTCACAACCGGCATTTTAGGTAACAGAGTATACAGGACTGGTGATACAACCACATGAAGCTATAGTTGGAGCCAATGCTTTTGCTCATGAAAGTGGTATTCATCAGGTATACAGGCCTTTTCTAATTTCATTAGAGGATTCATTATGCCCATAATAAGTATAAACATAAGAATATATTTTTTATGATAGTTAGTTAGAGAATTAACCAAAGAAACTCAAGGTTTGTGGTATCGAAATCGGTATCAGACCCTTCCTATGTGTATAGGGATCGGCGATATCGGCAGTATCGGCACTTTCGGATCGGAATATCAGATTTTTTGGTACCGCAAAGCAAATAATTATTAATAAATTATTAAACTAAGAAAAAATATTGTATACATTTAGGCATAAATTTAAGTATTTTTATGTATTTTTTCTTAATAGTTTTAATTGGTCTTTTTTATTCAATTTTATCTCTAATTGACTGGGAAAGAGAGCCACAACACCGGCAGTGGTTAGTATTGGTAGCGGTTGGTATCGTATTAAGACATGCCAATCTGTATTGGTATTGGCCGATACTGCAAACTATGCCAAAGATAGCGCAACCTAGTGGCTGGGACATTTGATATGGAAAGGAAGTCATGTGTTCGAGACGTAGGGTGCAGTGAGTGACTGTCCCTTCAATATCAAAAATAAAATTAGTTAAGAGAGTTTTCAACTAGTATAACATGTATAACTATTACACATCTTGAAATTCATGAGGAAACATAAACTAATTTCGAATAAGCTTTCCCAGTATCTGGTAGGAGCTATTAATTTACTGAAATAGTTTGTTTGGTCTTTCCTAAATTTTGCATGAAGTATCCTTTGTTACATTTCATGTCTGTAAAAATAGTTTTGATTGGTTCAAACTATGTTGTTATTTTAAGTTGGTTTTGTTTATTTCCTATCCTAATCGTGTTCTGGTCTTCTACCCAATGTTAGAATTGTGTTTCATAAAGTTCATAGAAATTGTGTTTTTATATCATGTTTTGCTTATATCTTATGATTTTATGTTTCTAAGTTCTTTACATGCAAAATTGTAGGACGGAATGCTTAAATTCAAAGGTACTTATGAAATCATGTCTCCTGATGATATTGGGTTGTCTCGGTCTAATGAATCTGCTATTGTGCTTGGAAAGCTTAGGTATGAAGTGTGCCACTTGATTTTGATATCTTGTATGTCTTCAATTTTTGTGTGATAGCTTGCACATTTAGTATTACTTGATGCTTCTTGGCTAAGTGATTGATGTTAAATTATTAAGGCCGCAGTCCAATCAAGTCGATGAGAGTCTTACTATATTTGTTGGAGTCTATTTATTATTAGATCAGTAAATTTTGGGGTTCAATCGGTATCTTTATACCAATAGTTTGACATTCAAGCATTCAAAATTAAGTATTATTAATGATGATTTTGGGGAGTCTTAATTGGGACATCAAAATGATCTTAGATTTAAGAAAATTGTCAATTTAGGTCAAGTTTCATTACTTGAAATGATATATATATATATATATATATATATATATATATATATATATATATATATATATATATATATATCACGATCAGGAACCCTAGGGCGCCTCCCTCTCCACCATTAACCCCGGCGTGGCCTGTGGCAGTGCCGGTGTCCCCTCGGGGTCGCCACACCACTTGGGTGGCAACGCCGTCCCCGTCTTTGCTTTTCGGCCTTTGGTTCCATGACCACTCGATCCTTTGTGGAGGTTGTGGGCGGCCAGGCACCCTCGTTTGCGTCGCTCATCCCTCCTCGATTGGTTACAACATTCAAGGGTGCTCCCTCCATCTCCTTTTCAGAAGAGGAAGAAACAGCCCTAGCTTCCCCTCTACGCATTACGTTGGTAGGGAATTTCTCTCATTATCGTCTATCGATAGACAAAATTCGTAAGGCTCTAGCGGAATTTGTGTTCGATGGATCCATTAATGCGGGTCTTATTGATTCCAAACACATACTCATCCGCCCTACGTGCGAATCAGATTACCTACATCTTCATTCGAAAGACACGTGGTACATTGCTCGAGCTCCTATGAGGATCTTCAAATGGGAACCTGACTTCTCCCCTAGTCAGGAGTCCCCCATTACCCCAGTTTGGATTAACCTTCCCAATCTTCCCCACCATCTTTACTCCAAGGAAGCTCTCTTCGCCATCTCAGGTGCTATCGGGACCCCCTTAAAGATTGACAAAGCCACGACGGACTTATCTCGTCCTAGCCTCGCTAGGGTGTTCATTGAAGTTGATGCTTCTAAACCATTGCAATACAAGATCCATATTAATATGCCACGTAATAGAAGTTTTTGGCAACATATTGAGTACGAATCTACTCCTTTATTCTGTACTGCCTGCCGCCACAGGGTCACTCCACAGATTCTTGCAAAACCAAACAAAAAGAGAAAGGGAAGGAAGTTATGGTTCAGAAAGAGAACCAAATTAATATCACCCGCATATTGCCTCGAGGGGAGCAGGACATACCTCCAGGGGATCAGGATACGCATCATAGGGAGCAAGCCACCACGGGAGAAACATCAACTCGACCTCAGCAAATGGTGGAGCCGGAGTCACATCACGAGCTCATTCGTCCACACGAACCTGCACAGGTGGATCCTCATCATGACCCTAACCGTCAAACAGAGGCATTTCAGGAACGCACAGCGATCCATGCAACTGACTGAACTATCCAATCGAACACCAACCCTTCATTAACTCCTGATCCCCCATTGATTAATAATGAAATCATTACTCATCAAAACCCCTCGGAGACTATTGCACCGGCTGACGATAATGTACCAAACGTCGCTCCTCACGAAGACGTTGCCTCTGTTGAAGCGCTTGAAGAAGGTGAGATACTTGGGCGTAATTGGGCAGATGTAGCTGAGGAAGAGGAAGCTCGAGCTTTAGTGGCAACAGAAAATGTCCAGAAAGAAGAAGCGGCGTCATTACGCCCCCCTCCTTCGGTCCGTAAGAAGAAAGCTCCTTCCCTATCGGATAGAATCCTTCTGTCAGTCTCCAATAGCTCCACTTCAGGTTCCCTCAAACAAAATATTAATGTTTAAATTCCTGATTTGGAACGTGTGTGGTATTGCGAACAAAATGACTATAAAGAAGATCAAAAAGTTAGCAAGAATTAATAAATTCTAGCTTATTGCCATTATAGAACCCATGGTTTCGGCAAACCAGTTAACATCATATCAACTTAAACTGGGTTGTCCCTCTCCAATGCCAGAGGGAACATATGGGTGTTCACAAGGGAGGGCACATCAATGCACATGGTGGACTCTTTTGATCAAGCTATCACCATTCGTTTTGCAAATGGATTCCTGCCACCAACAGAAGCTCTTGTCTCCATTGTCCATGGGAACAACACCAAGGAAGGCTGGGTTAAGATGTGAGAAAGATTACAAGGAATTCAGTCGAAATACAATATACCTTGGGCAGTAGGAGGGGACTTCAATGTGGTCAAGAACAGGGACAAGAAGACGGGTGGTTTGGCCCCGAGCCAACAAGCTATGTACGACTTCAGGAATTTTTTGATGACTACTGGCTTGACACAGCTACCATATGGGGAGTACTTTCACCTGGATGAAATCAGAGGGAGATAAACAAGGATCTCGGCTGGATCGCATGCTTTTGGATAAAGAATGGCTATCTATACTGCCTCTGTCGATGGAAGATCATCTCAATATGAATGAATCGGATCACACGCCATTGCTTATCACCTTCAAATCTGCTAATGCACGTGGTCGAAGAGCCTTTAGGTTCTTAGACTTCTAGGTGACCCACAAGGACTTCTGTCAAGTGGTTGACAAAGCATGGCACTCTGTACACCATGATAATGCTTTGGTACGGGTGGCAGAGAGACTGGCAGCCTGTAGAAAGCCCTGTCCACTTGGAGTCATGAGACATTTGGTGATATTTTCCAGCAAGTCAAGGCTGCGGAAGACAAAGTTTTGGCAGCAAAGATTGCCTATGAGCAGAGCAATTCAGACATCACTCGGGACCAGCATATAAAGCTCGAGCTTTACTGAAGCAACACCTGTCGTATGAAGACTCTTATTGGAAGCAAAAGGCACGATTACAGTGGGATTTGGAAGGGGATCGAAACATAGCTTATTTTCACGAATGTGTCAATAGTAAGAGAAGAAAACTTTGGATACATTCTATTACAGTTGATGGTTGTACCCTTAATGATTTGCTTGATATTCAAGCCTCAGCTAATGAACACTTTGCAGCTCAATACATGCGCACGAACCCTGTTGCAGATGAAGAACTTCTTAGCTGCATTCCGTCTTTGATTACAGAGGAAGACGATCAGGCTTTGACAGTTGCCCCCATGAAGGAGGAGATCACACATATCATCAAAGGCATAGACTCAAGGAGTGCGGGGGGTCCGGACGGGTTTACTGTTAAGTTCTTCACAACTTCTTGGGCTATTATTGAAGCTGATGTTCTAGAGGCTGTACAATTATTCATGGACGGTTTTACTCTTCCCAGGGCCATATCGAGTACATCTCTTGTCCTGATCCCGAAGCTGAAGTATCCTATGACATGTTCTGATTATCGTCCTATTAGTCTGTGCACTGTCATGAACAAGATTATTTCCAAGCTTCTTGCTAACAGATTGGCTCTCATTCTCCCTAGAATCATATCTCCTGAGCAAAATGGATTTGTGAAAGGCAGGAAAATAGTCGATAATGTGATCCTTGCACAGGAAATGATGAGCATGATGAGAATCAAAAACAGAGGAGGGAATGTAGCTATTAAATTAGATATGGCTAAAGCTTATGATCGAGTAGATTGGAGTTTCCTGATGAAGGTTATGAGGAAGTTTGGATTTAATGAGACATGGATAAACATGATGTTTTGACTCCTCAACAATGTCTGGTATTCGACTATTATCAATGGGGAGTCTTCAGGGTTTTTCCATGGGTTTAGAGGCGTTCGACAGGGTGATCCTATTTCTCCTGCTCTTTTCATCATTACAGCTGAAGCTTTATCCCGTAATCTCAAGCAACTAGTGGAGTCACCTTCATTTAATCACTTCTACTCTCCAAGTGGATGCCCAGCCGTGACTCATCTTGCTTACGCAGATGATATATTGATATTCTCCGCGGGGGACGTCTCGTCTATTAGAGCTTTGCGTTCTATGTTGGCTAGATATGAAGCTGCATCGGGACAACTTATCAAAGCACATAAGTTATCCTTATATGTTTATCCGTCATTTCCTCCTGCTCGCGAAGCTGAATTGTGTGACATCACTGGATTCAGATCATCAAGTCCTCCTTTTGCTTACCTAGGTTGTCCATTGATGTCAGGAAAGAAGAATGTTAACATGTTTGAAGATCTGATATCAAAGATCAGGAACAAAATAGAAGGCTGGCAACAGAGACTACTATCATATGGGGGTAAGCTTGTTCTTCTCAAGTCAGTATTAGCATCAATACCTATGTACACATTGGCAGCATGCAACCCCCCTAAAGCAGTTCTAAATCAGCTTGAAATATTATTTTCTAAATTCTTCTAGGGATCGAAGGAGGGGATCTATAAACATACATGGCTCAGCTGGACCAAAATGGCTAAACCGCAGAGTGAAACGGGCCTTGGTCTTCGAAGCCTAGATGAAGTTATCAACTCTTTCTCTACCAAACTATGGTGGAAGCTGAAGACTCAGGAAGAATTATTGTTGAGAACCAATAATTCTCTACATGGTAGAGGAGTTGGGCCCGCTATAAGTAGTGGGCAATAGCCTATCAATAAAATCATCCCATTATTATTCTCTACATGGTATGAGAGCCATAACCCTTCCACAAAAAAAAAGAATTTTTTTTTCCTTCTTCTCCCTCCCCGGACCTGCCCACCCCCTTCGGACCTGCTATGCAGCGCCCCCGGACCTGCCCTCCCGGACATATTGTGCAGCGCCCCCGGACCTGCCCCCCCTCCGGACCTGCTGTGCAGCGCCCCCGGACCCCCCTCCCCACCGGACCTACTGTGCAGCGCCTCCGGATTTTTTTGTTGTTTTTGCACCTTCTTTGGAAGTGCTTGCAAAGTTTGTTTTTTCGCACCCCCCCGGCCGAACCCCCCTGCCGACCTCCCCCGGGCGAACCCCCATACCGCTACACCCCAACTGCTGCTACTCCACCCCCTGGCCGAACCCTCTGCTTCTACACCCCACCTGCTGCTACCCCCACTCGCACATGCTAACCCTAACCCTAGCTGCCCCATCCAAACCCTAACCCTAACCATAGTCGCTCCATCCCCATCCAAACCCTAACCCTAGCCATCTTTTCAAAAAAAGAGAAAAAAAAGAAAAAAAAGAGAAAAAAAGAGAAAAAGAAAGAAAAAAGGGCATATTTCGAAGACAGATGAAAGTCAAATACTTTATTTGCATCATTTGTTCCTAGATTCCGCCGTCTGGAATTATAAAATGTTGTATTTGTTTTCCATCCCTGATTTTCATATCGGGATCTACATGTGTGCGCCGGTGTTGGCCAAGTTCACAGCGTGTTCGTCAAGTCTCTGTTGAAGACTTTGACGACGACGAAGACGACGACGAAGACGACGAATCATAGTTGAAGAAGCCATGGATTCAATTAGTGGTAAACTGACGGCAGAAGAAATGAAGGCCTTGGTTGATGATATCTTATCAAAGAGATTAACCGAGGTGACCCCACGTGTGACCCATACTGATGTGGATCCGTCACCCTACAAAATGGAAAATTTGGAAAAGCTGGAGACAAAGTTGGAAGGAACGTCCAACTACTTGAAGTGGTCGTGGCAGGCGATACGGACGCTGGAGAGACGTGGCTTGGTTGGCTATGTTAATGGCCAAACCAAGGCACCAGTCGACCCTTCCTCAAAGGAGTTTGCGATTTGAGTGATTGTCAACAACGTAGTGGCTGGGTGGTTGACAGCCTCATTGATCGACCAGGTATCGGGCAATGTAGAGGCGATGGAGGCTGTTGTTGATATATGGCAGACTTTGAAGGATATGTACTCAGGCTCGGGCAACCCTATGCGGGTCTTCCAACTGCAGGATGAACTCGATAGGGTGGCACAAGACGAACGTACCATCTCTGAGTACGCAGCTTTGTTGAAGAAGTACTGGTTTGATCCAGATCACTATGATCCTTTTGGGATGGAAGATGCACAGGTCGAACCAGCATTTACGAAATATTTTCAGATGTTCCTGGATTATATTTTGCGTAAGCAGATGATGAAGTTTTTGAAGGGGCTCAATCCTGTGTTTGAGCTGAGAAGGAATGTTCTTTTAGCACAAACCCAGCTTCTATCCTTGGAAGAAGCCATAGTTTCCATGGTGCAAGAAGAAGCTCGATTGAAGTCAATGCCCAACAAGGGCTACTTCCAGGGGAAGCAAGTTGCTGTTGACAAGTCTGCCCTTGTCACATTCAATCAGCCTCCCTCTGTGGGCAGTGTCTTCCATAACTGTAGTGACTCAGGACATTATATCAGATTTTGTCCTAAACCCCTGCGAAGTCAGTCGAGTGATCACGGACGGGGACGTGGAGGACGTCGTGGTGGTAGAGGCAGATATGCTGGTAGAAAGGAGAATTATTTTGGAGGACACAAAGCAAATCTGGCAAAAGAAGGGGAGAAAACCAACTGGCTGAAATAACCCCTCTTGAGAGGGAGTTCCTTGCGAGGTTACGAGGCATGAAGCTGGGTTCAGACGACAGTCAAGTCACTCCTGGGGCGTCATCTACCTCGGAGGATCACATCACTTGCTTTGCCCAAACTAGCACAGGTTTACATGTGCGTGCTCCTGCATCTGTCCATCAGCCAGGTTGGATTATGGACTCTGGGGCATCTCGCCATGTCACGGAGTCCTGCGGTGAGTTCCAGGACTATATTTACCTACCGACGCTGGAGAGCATTCAGACTGCTGATGGTACCTCCAGACCTGGGTAAAGGCACTGTCGCATGCTCCCCTTCCACCACTCTCACCAATGTCTTACATGCTCCATCTTTTCTTGTCAATCTTATATCTATTAGTGCCATTATCCTAGATCTAAACTATATTGTTTCCTTTGACATTCCTAAGGTAACTTTTCAGGAGAAGGGGACAGGACGAGGACTCGGGACTGGCACATAGCAAAAGGGGCTATGGTACTTGGACAGGACCGGACTGGACAAAGCATTGGTATCTCTAGTTGCAGACGCACAACCGGACGCTTCACATCGCAGAGTAGAAGACGAATTGCTTCTCCACCACCAGCGTGTCGGGGCATTCTTCCGTCAAAGTTATTAGTCGAATATATCCGTCCTTATATCAAAGGGCTAATAAAGAGAAGTTATTTTGTAATGCATGTGAGCTAGGAAAACTTACCAGAAGCACGTATGTGAGCTCGGGGAATAAGAGTTCAGCTGCATTCGATATGATACATTCGGACGTATGGGGCCCTTGTCCTACAACCGGTATTAATGGTTTTTGATGGTTCATCAATTTTATTGACTGTTATACCCACGTGACATGGGTCTACCTTATGAAGAATAAAAGTGACGTCTTTGAGGCTTTTCAGGATTTTTATCGCCGGGTGGAAACACAATATACTGCCAAAATTAAATATCTACGGTCTGACAATGGGACGGAGTATACTAATAAGAGGGTTGTTGAGTATTTATCCACTCACAGAATACTACATCAAACTTCATGTGCCTATACACCGGCACAAAATGGTGTGGCCGAACGGAAGAACAGGCACCTGTTGGAGGTCGCACGGACGATGATGCTGGCTATGAATGTCCCGAAATACTTATGGGGGCACGCTGTATTGACGGCCTCTTATTTCATCAACAGAATGCCATCCCAGGTATTGGACTAGAAGACACCGTTGGAGATGCTTACTGGTGGAACAACGTACACTGTTCCACCGAAAGTATTTGGGTGTGTGTGTTTTGTCCAAGATAATAGGCCCGGAGTTGGCAAACTGGATCCTAGAGCGGTTAAGTATGTCTTTGTCGGGTACACGGCGACTAAGAAGGGATATGCTTGTTGGAGCACAGTTGAGCGGAAGCTGTTTGTAAGCATGGACGTTACATTCAGAGAGCAGGAACCATACTATGGTTCGGATGAAGGTTCAGCGTTTGGTGACACATCTAACACAGCGGGTGTTATACGTGAGGGGGAGATAATAAGTCCAAACGTGGTAGTCGGATCAGTCCCGTGCCCGACCGTAGAAAATTAGATAAAAGGAGGCAAGAGCAGTGACTCCGATACGGAGAATGAAGAAGAAGATACATATGTTACGCAGGAGAAGAAGCAGACAAGGGAAAAAGAGCTACAGAAGTCCAGTACTGTGCCGTCAGTGCCTATTGTACCAAGTCCCTGTCCAGTGCCGACTGTACCAAGTCCCTCGTCTACTCCTGTCCCAACTCTTGAAGATGTTGCCCCCGTACTGAATCACTCTGATTCTGATGCGATCTCTCTGACTCGGATGGTATGATCTCTCCACCACCTATTGCTCCCATAAGGAGATCTTCTCGTATCAATGCGGGTAAGGCTCCTAGTCGGTATGATGATTATGAACATGACATTGCCAACTTCTTGTCTTATTCTAACATTTCTCTGAATTATCGAGCCTTTATTGCATCGTTAGACTCTACTTCTTTGCCTAAGTGTTGGCAGGAAGCAAAGAAAGATCCAAGGTGGAAAGCCGCAATGATGGAGGAACTTGGGGCACTAGAGAAAAATAAGACATAGGAGCTAGTTCCATTACCCAAAAGGAAGAAAGTTATGGGATGCAAATGGGTGTACACAGTGAAGGAGACTCCAAAAGGAAAAGTAGAGCGGTACAAGGCGAGGTTGGTTGCAAAAGGATACACATAATCATATGGCATCGACTATGATGAGATGTTTGCTCCAGTAGCAAAGATGAGCACGGTGAGAACTCTGGTTTCCATTGCAGCAAACTATGGGTGGAAGCTATATCAGTTAGATGTGAAGAATACCTTTCTCCATGGGGACTTGCAAGAAAAAGTATACATGGAACCCCCGCCAGGGTGCTACGCGACAGAATCAGACGGAGGGACGTCGCATGGTAAAGTGTGTAAACTAAAGAAGTCGCTATACGAGCTCAAGCAATCTCCTCGAGCCTGGTTTAACAGATTCAGAAAGGCTGTTATAGGCATGGAATACCATCAAACAAATACAGATCATACGGTCTTTCTTCAGCATGCAAGAGGCCAGATCAATATACTTGATGTATATGTGGATGATATAGTAATCACAGGTAATGATGAAGTCGAGATTACTAAGCTGAAGTCAAAACTCGCAAAAGAGTTTAAGGTGAAGGATTTAGGAGCAATGAGGTACTTTCTGGGTATCGAGGTGTGTGACGGCGAACAAGAAATTGTTCTCTCACAAAGAAAATACGCATTAGATCTGCTAAAGGAGACAAGGATGCTGGGATGCAAAGTAGCAGTCACTCCAATTGACCAGAAGTTCAAGTTGGGAGCAGAAGCAGGAGAGCCTGTTGATCATGAAAAATATCAAAGACTTGTAGGGAGATTGATTTATCTGGGGCACACTCGCCCTGATATCTTATTTGCGGTATGTGTAGTGAGTCGCAACATGCATGATCCAAGAACAGGTCATATGGAAGCAGTGTTTCAGATCTTGAGATATCTGAAAGGGACGCCGGGAAAAGGACTATGGTTCAAGAAGAATGGACGCATAGAAGTTGAGGGATACTGCGATACAGACTGGGCAAGCTGTATAGACGACAGAAGGTCTACCACGGGGTACTGTATTTTTGTAGGAGGAAACCTGGTCTCATGGAGGAGCAAGAAACAGTCAGTGGTAGCACGGTCGTCAGCTGAAGCAGAATATAGAGCAATGGCTCTGGGAGTGTCAGAGTTGCTGTGGGTGAAGGCCCTGCTGACTGAGTTGAAGCTGGACAAGGGAGCACCGTTACATCTTCTGAGCGATAGTCAAGCTGCAATAAGTATAGCTAACAACCCAGTTCAGCACGACAGAACGAAGCACATCGAGATCGATCGATTCTTCATCAAGGAGAAGCTGGAACAAGGGATACCGAAGATTGACCA
Source organism: Iris pallida (assembly GCA_029216955.1). NCBI lineage: Eukaryota > Viridiplantae > Streptophyta > Magnoliopsida > Asparagales > Iridaceae > Iris > Iris pallida. Next base: position 17,263 of record JANAVB010020009.1, on the reverse strand, counting down.
TGTTCGCTCAGAAGAACAAGTTGCAGACTGTCTGACTAAGGGTCTTAGTTCATTGAGTCTGTCAAAGTTATGTAACAAGATGGGGGTGATTAATATCTATCGCCCATCTTGAGGGAGAGTGTTGAGAACCAATAAGGGACTTTAGTCCCACATCGGAAGATGTATTATGAAGAGGAGTTGGACCCTCTATAAGTAGTGGCAATAGCCTATCAATAAAATCATCCCATTATTATTCTCTATAATTATGGTCTTCATTTATCAAAGCTAGATATTGTAAATATGCTGGCCTTGATTTTGTTCAAGCTAACTCTAATGCTGCTCACATATGGAAGAGAATTCTGAAGGGAAGAGAGATTTCGAATCATCTGATTGCACCTCACCCCACAGATATTAATTCCTGGATATGGACTCCATCCAGAGCAGGTATTTTCTCATTATCTTCAGCATGGAGACATACTAGAATTCCTTTCAATCACAACCCAAAATTTTCTCATATCTGGAATTCATGCATTCCTATTAAGTGGTCAGTGCTTGGATGGAGGATGCTTTATTCTAGACTACCACAGATGACAGTGTTCAAAAACTGGGCTACCAGCTTGTTTCACAATGCCATTGTTGTGCTAAACCTGATCAGGAATCTATTAATCATGTGTTTAATGATGGAGAATTGGCGAAGACAGTGTGGTGTCAGCTGCAAAAGGAGTTTAACATTCGAGGAAATGGGGAGCTCATCTATAGGTTGAAGAAGTGGTGGAGAAGACCTATGATCCATCTTCGTGAGATCGTGGTGGATGCAACATGCTGGGTCCTATGGAAAAATAGGAATAAATGGCGCTATGAAGCATACAAGTTCACTGCTGATCAAATCCTTGCTGAGATCCGACGACAAGTCTTGAAAGTCTTGGTTAGATGCAAACATTCGAAGTCTCTACCAGTGTTTTTGATGTAACTGAAAGCAGATCATATACTCTTCTATAATGTCGGATTTTCTAATGAATAAAGTCTAGTTCTTTTAAAATATATATATATATATATATATATATATATATATATATATATATATATATATATTTCAAACAGCATTTTATTGAATGATAAAGGTGGCTCATAATGAGCAGTACAGGTACCAGGGTCCAAAACACAAAAAAGGCCCTGGAGGCAAAGTAGAAAATACATTAAAGTAGATTTTAAAATTTTGGGAAATTTCGAAAATAGGAGTCAAGGTATATATATATATATATATATATATATATTAACATGGGTCTTATCACATAGGGATTTTATAGAGGAGCACTTAAAACTTCAGTGCTGATTTCAGTGCTTGAACTTGTTAACTTGGTATTTGATGAATGCATTACAGCTATAATTCTACCCTTAACATGACCACATTGTCCTCATTCATTATTTTTATGGTCTAGAGAACTCGAGATGTATAGTGAAGTATCAGGCTTTGACACCCAATAAGATGTTCGTATCTTGATCTAATAAAAATTTATTAGAATTAGACTATTAACCATGTTAGGTACTCACAAAGTATTTAGAAGATAGCTGAATCATGCCAAGTTGTTTCACCAAAGCATTAGTTTTGTGCTCAATTGTTCATATCTTATGTCAATTACTAGTCGTAGATAGCATTTTGTAAAAAATTCCTCCCTGATGTATTGCAAGTCCCACATCCATGCCTAGCAAACGGCTCTTCAATTCTCTCTTGCTGCTATTTGCTCTTTTATGTGCTATGTATTATTTTGAATTTTTTATCCTTTACATTATACTTTATGGCATGTTACATAGCTGAAGAAAATTCAAAAAAAGAAGAAATCTTAATCAAATTATATATATCCCGCAAAGTAATCCAACTCAATATCGAAAACATGTTCTTACAACTCTATTTGATGAATTAGAAAAGTGACAGAAACTCATCTTAGTATTACCTCAAAAACATATTCTAGATTTCACATTACGTGACATGTGAAACAGATTTTAGAGTTCACAGGCCTACCTTCACCCATAACTTGACAAATTATATTGTCTTTTTCTTTCAAAAGAACAACTGCATCACTTTTCTGTATAGAATAAAAGAAAAAGTTATGCAATTTAGGATCTCTATGTACTTAACACCGATGCACTAAGAACAATGATATAGAATAAAATCAAAATATAAACCAGCACAAACTGGAATAGCGATGGAAGAACCAGACTATTGTTCCCGAGTTTTCCAAGTGAAAGATTCTTAACAATGACAAACATATGGCTGACAACTAAAAGAAACTCAAAAGAAATATTGATGTAATAAATATTTTCTACATTCCATATAGTTTAACCCAACCTAAGCTTTGAAGCCCATGTCCAAGGAAAGGTAATCATGCTTGTCTGACAATGATATATTTGTTTGCTTGCAACCTACAAATAAAACATATTCACGTTATTGATAAAAACAAAGAAAGGTTGATGAAATATAATCTAAATAAATTAAGCTAATCAATTTAAAATGTGAATAGTGAGCAGTAAGTTCTCTATTTATTGCAAATAAAAATAAACAGTAACTACCAGCACTGGTGCATATGTCATACCTTTATAATGTCGATACAATGGCAGCATCCCATATTTAGAGAAGTTTCTACACTCAACCTAGTTAGATTTTGTATCACTAAAATAGCCACAGTATCAGAGAGAGCGCAGGACTGAGAACAAAAATTAAAGTTGCCCATAAATGAGTGAGATTATAAAATCTCTCAAAGTGAAGTGTCTTGGTTACCACACACTTACAGTATAAATTGAAGGAAGAGCTTTGGATAGGCTGAAAACAGTCAAGAGAATATAAAGCATCCATACACCATATTGTACCACTTTCAAGCCTGATTTCGTGCCAATACTGACCTGTGCTTAACAAGAATATTTATAGTCCTCTATTTTCATGAACAAGAATATGAGTCAATTGTAGAGAAAGTATGTAAAAAAAAATAGGACTCTTCATGTATGGTACCTTAATAGACTATTATTTCTTTTAGAGAAATAAAAAACTGTAGTGGCAAATGGGCAAAATGTTGAAGCATAACACAACTTCATAATCAAAATCTTCTTTATGATCTATGTTAATGATGGTAATTATGGGTTAGATATGATAGAATTAAACTACCAAGGTCCACCTAGTACCTGTTGGTTACTCTGTCAGAATCATGAATTTGAATTGAATGTTGTAGATGTGTTAGATAAGCTTGGTGGAACAGAAGAAAAGTAACAATAAGTAGTTATAAGGTGATAAAATCCATGGTAAAACACTGATTACAAAATAATTGTTTAATATAAAATAAATCATGATACAACTGCATGGAGATAATAATACATTGTATATAATATTATGATCATAAGAATGAACGACGATAGGAATATACATCAATAATGATTACTGAACTCCTAGGTGTAGGGAAGTGATCAATTCTATACACTGCATTTTTTAGACATTGTCAAGCTTACGACCTTCCTAAGGCGAGCTTAATGGAAATGCATTTGTTGATTGGTGGTTAGAGAGGGGGGAGCACTGAAAAGTGAGCTTACCAGCTTATATGTTCTCTTTCTGGGCATTCCTTCTACACCCATGCATTCATGTCATCTTTAAATGGCCGAAGAAAGGAGGCAGGGAAGCAAGAACAGAGGTAGTGTGAGAGTGTAGTAAGTAAAGGACAAAGCTTGAGTTTGGAACTTCCTCCTATGTCCATGGTTTCATATAATGGAGCTCTTTTCCTCAAGATCTTCCTCATTTTCAGCATACTAAGTTTATCTCAAGGTCCTTTAATTTCCACACTTTCTTCTATATATCTTGCAGCATTTACTTCATTCGATATTTGTTTGTTTTTTTTTTTGGTTTTTTTTGGTTAATTTTTCTTTCAACTCCAAATTCATACTTATGTCTGGGATTTCATATGGGCTTATTTTTTGTGAAGTGTGGTAAGTTGACTCGAAATCCCTTCTCATTCAAAAAAATGCCAACTGCTATTATGACTCGATCTATGTGTAAGATCATTTTGTGACTTTTGTAATTTTTGGAAACTTTCTTTGCTAGATTTTTTAAAGATTGTTTTTATTTTAATCTACCTGCAATCTTGCATGCAAGAATAAATAAATTAGCAACCACTTGTTAATGTGAAAAAATCTGGACTTACAAAAAGTGAACTTCTGAGTTCCTGCAAATCCTCATCTTTGTCCTTCATATTTAAGCCTCGCATGAAGTAATACTCTATTATTGTTCCAATTTCAATTATGGAATCTACAACTCCTTAACTCTTCTTTTCTTGGTTCACTTCAATCACCCACCAGTTTCAGGTGGATAACATTAGGGGATATCCACTCTAAGTGGGTGAAGATCCAGCCATAGTGTATTAGTATGGCAACTCTTTAAACATCAATAAGTTCTTTTTGACATGAAAACACTTCATAAATGTGGGGCAACCACATTTCTCAAGGCAAGCACATTTTCATCAAGAGCATCACATGAGGACTATGACTACATCATAGTAGGAGATGGCACAGTTGGGTGCCCCTTGGCTGCCACCCTCTCCCACAAATACAATGTTCTATTATTGGAGAGGGGTAGCTCTCCCTATGGCAATGCCAATGACTTTTTGCTCCAAAACTTCCATATTAGCCTAGCTAATACCTCTCCTCATCTGCTTCATTCTCTCTTGATATTTTTTGAAGCGAACTACTAGTAGATATCCATCCATAATGACCTTAATTTGGGAAAGATATAAAAAAGTGTGTTGACACCTTCCGCGGATTCTCGTGTCATGGGTTGGATTCATTACTTTGTTTGATCATAGGGCAGAATTTTGGCTATTGAAATGAATTGAAAATGGTCAACTTGCTGGCATACCATAAATTTTCTTAAAATAAACCTTGTGATGGAGAGTTGGATCATGTTTCTGCAGGTTACTCAACTCATGGATGTTTTGTTTACTTTGTAAATACAACAAACAAACAAATGCTTGGGCTCTTTGATATCGTTTTCCATACTAAATTTTGAGATCTTTTGGAATGTTGTAAAGACACCTTCTTTTGCTCCTTTTTGTTGCAGAGTACAGAACTGTTTCTGGAGTTGCAGGACCTCTGGTAATTTTGGAAAAAGTTAAGGTATATATCGCTCTCAATCTATAGTTTTATCTCATCCTGAAAATTATAGACCCCTACATAACATGTTATTTTTTTATGTATATTACATCAGGGTCCCAAGTTTCAAGAAATTGTTATATATATATATATATATATATATATATATATATATATATATTCTAAACAATCTCTTTATTAATTTATGCAGGTCATTAAAGATTGATTATCACCAAGACAGGAGCTGCATATACAATTGATCATCAATTTACATTTATAGATTACTGTAGGTTTTATGTACCAGCTAGTTTGGATACTCTTTATTTTATAAGTACTCAATATTACTTCTCTTCATGTTATATGTACTGAATTTTGTGGAGCAATATAATTACTTTTATAGGATTGATATAATTACTTTTAATGTTATTGTTGTCTATAATTACTTTAGATTAGTCGCCTATATAAAGGCCTTTTAGAATTTGTGAATGTTAGTTCTGGTTTACATTGGAAAGTCGATGGGGTGTTCTTGGAAGATGAGGACAATCATGCATACCCTCTTCTATAAGAATTATGTGATATTGTATTGTGTGTTCTTGTGTTTCAATGTATAATGATTGACAAAAAAAAAATACTCATGACAATATTGATTTGCCACAAAACATATAAAGTGTACACTACAGTGACAACATTTACATTCATTAAACATATAAGTATATAGTGACAATAATAAAAGTGTTACTGCAAGTGTTTACAATGATGACATGTACTTGTCACTAAATATATATATGTTTATTGTGATAACAATAAAAGTGTTACTAAAATTGTTTTGTGATATCAAATGTCGTCACTGAAATAATTTTTATTTTTTTGTCAAAAAAAATTATATTTATTTTTAATTACCATAAAAAGCTATTTGTGACAATATTGTGCGTCACTTATAATATTTTTAGTGATGCATTTGTTGTCACAGAAAGTTTACTATCACTGACAACATATTCTTGTCACAATAGAGAATTTTCTGTGACAACGACTTTTGGTCGTCACTTATACTTTCAGCTACGGAGGTATAGGCTACGAAAATAAGTCGTCACTATACTCGTCACAGAAGATATGTTGTGACGAGTTTCATAACTTCTGTGACAATGTTACATGTCACAGAAACCATGTTTTCTTGTAGTGATATGTTCTTGGGAGAGTCGTCAGACTTCATCCCTGAGGAACAAGATTTTGATCCCTGTACCTACAACGAAGCACTCCAAGATAAAGATGTAGAGTCTTGGCAAAAAGCAATGACATCTGAAATAGAATCTATGAATTCCAATCAGGTCTGGGAGCTTGTAGAACCATCCATTGGTGTAAAAGCCATTGGATGCAAGTGGGTCTATAAGAGAAAAAGAGGATCAGATGGTAAGGTTGAAACCTTTAAAGCTCGGCTTGTTGCAAAAGGTTTTACTAAAAGAGAGGGTATCGATTATGAGGAAACCTTTTCTCCAGTAGCCATGCTTAATTCTATCCGGATTCTTTTATCTATTGCAGCTCATCTCGATTATGGAATTTGACAAATGGATGTCAAGACAGCTTTCCTTAATGGAAGTCTTGAAAAAGACATCTATATGAAGCAACCAAACGGGTTCATTGAAAAGGGCCAAGAACATCTTGTTTGTAAGCTCAAGAAGTCCATTTATGGACTTAAGCAAGCTTCCAGATCTTGGAACATATATTTTGATCATGCGATAAAATCCTATGGATTTGATCAATGTCAGGATGAATCATGTGTATACAGAAAGTGTGACAGAAACGTCGTGGTATTCCTAGTACTTTATGTGGATGATATCTTGCTCATTGGAAACAATATAAAGGTGTTATCTGATGTAAGGGTATGGTTATCCAAACAGTTTGATATAAAGGACTTAGGAGAAGTAGGTCACATCCTTGGAATTAAAGTTCTACGAGATCACAAGAAAAGGATGTTGGGCTTATCCCAAGCTTCCTATATCGATACTGTACTAACTCGTTTTAGTATGCAAAGTTATAAGAAAGGTTTCTTACCTTTTAGACGTGGAATTGCTCTATCAAATGAGCAGTGTCCGAGGACACCTAAAGAGATAGAGAACATGAAAGCAGTTCCTTATGCTTTCGCAGTAGGAAGCTTAATGTATGCAATGCTATGTATGAGACCAGACATCTGCTTTGCCGTAGGCATAGTCAGCAGATATCAGTCTAACCCAGGACAAGAGCACTGGACTGCCGTAAAGCATATTTTGAAGTACCTGAAAAGGACTAAAGAGTATATGCTAGTTTACCAGGCAGATAGTTTAGTTCCCTTGGGGTATACAGACTCAGATTTTCAGTCAGATAGGGATTCCAGGAAATCTACCTCAGGTTATGTGTTTACTTTGGGAGGTGGAGCCATTGTGTGGAGGAGTATCAAGCAAAAATGTATTGTTGATTCCACCATGGAAGCCGAGTATGTGGCAGCCTCTGAGGCAGCCAAAGAAGCGGTTTGGCTCAGAAACTTTCTATTGGACTTGGATGTGGTACCTAGTTTGCCTAAGTCTATTACACTTTATTGTGATAATAGTGGTGCAGTTGCAAACTCGAAGGAACCACGAGCCCATAAGACAGGTAAACACATTGAGCGCAAGTACCACCTGATACGAAATTTCGTAAAGAAAGAAAAAGTTACTGTGATCAAGATAGCATCAGCCGACAACCTAGCTGATCCTTTTGCAAAGAGCTTACCAGCTAAGGCTTTTGATAGTCATGTTGAGGGAATGGGAGTCAGATGTGTAGCAGCATGGCTTTAAGTATAAGTGGGAGATTTGTAACAGTATACTGAAAAGCAACGCTTTGAGTATAAGTGGAAGATTGTTAGGGCTATATACTAAAATCATCACTTTTGTAGTAACCTTATTTTCTCAAATTTTGAATGAGAATCATATGGGCAAATGTTTGCATATTGTATTTGTTGCAAGTGTTAATGCAAATATCTAATATTCTATATTATAGATAACAAGGTGTGTGGGGTCACACAGAAGATCATATTATCAGTTTTCTATGGAATATATAAATAGTTCACAACCTAGATGGACTTGGACAATCTATTGGAATGGTTGTAGTGTAATCTGGTATTAGTCTATCTTGACTATAGGTTTACACTAGTACACTTTGTGTGTATTGAACAGGACCACTTGAGGTTGTTCTCTTTGTACTGACTACATAAAAGAACAAACATCTCTGTTATTATAGATGCTTGTACTCTTAATCCGGATATAATAACAGACATGTATATGCAGTGTGCATTACTTTGACTCATGAAAGAGTGAGATTCATTATGGGTCAACAATCTCTATGAATTGGATAATAACATTGTATGTATGATGGGCTGTTGATTATAAATGAAATCCATGTCCCAATACATCAGGTTGAAGATGTCCCCTTAAGGAGCTCATAAGGATTGTTATGTAAACCCTGCAGGTGGATTATATCTGACATGACAAATAAAGTTGAGCGGTACTACTTAAGGATAAAAGATGTCGAATTAATATAGTTGTCAGTAACTTAATTTGATCGACGGACATTCGATATCTTAACATGGGGAGCCAAACGAGCATATAATAAAAGGAGCCAACAAACTTAATTTGGGATTAGGAAGGTAGTGCAATAATAGCTCATTAGTGGACCGAGCTATTGTTAATGGGCGTGGATTGTGTGTTCGGGCTGAACACGGAATATCCAGATCCGTTAGGAGGCCTAACCCTAATTTTTCCTCATGGTACCTGCCGTAGCCTATATATATCCTCTCTGGCCACCAAATTACTGATCAGAAATCTAAAGCTTTCTCTAAATTCGTGATTCATGTAAGGAGAGAAAGTGAGGGCTGTCATTGGGAAGAAAAGGTTGGGAGATCGTCGCTCACACGACGTCCAACTCGAGGAAGGAATATGTGCAAAAGATTTTGGGGTCATCCTCTCGAGATTGCCTGGAACTACTTATCTTTTTCCCGTCGAAGGTATAATTCGTGAACCCTAGTTTCCGCCTATGAAGGGTTAGAACACGTATTAAATCTGTTTAACTTTCTATCGATCAATACGCGCACCAAAGTAAGGGTCCTGGGAATCCCTAGTTCCATCATTTAGTACCTCTTCGGTTGAAGTTTTGCCAAGTTATTGACCTTTGCTCCTTGCTGAAGTGCCCGTAGGGGTTCGTTGAGTTTCTAGGGTGAAAGAGGGGGAAGATAAGGCCTAAAATATGCTGTGGTTGCATGCAAAAAGGTAGAGAAAGGGGGTGTGAGTGTACGGCCATATAAGGTGGCTAGGGTTTATGGCCGCCCCTTATGCTCTCGGGTTGGAGTAGAGGGGAGGGGTGTTGGCGACTAGGAGAGGGGGTAGATGTTAGAGTTTAGTTGGCTAATATATGAGGAATGTTAGGGTTTAATTTGAGGAGGTTTGAATAAGGTTTGAACCTCCTAATTGTAATTATGGAAAGTGGTGCAAGTGGTTTCCTAATATAGTAAAGAATGTTTGACTTTGGTCAAAGGTGCATGAATTTGTGCACATGGCTATACATAATTCAAATAAATTCAAATTAAAAAGTATAAATTATAGGTTGGCAACCTAGGGTGGTCCCTACTAGGCTAGGTTGGTTAGGGTTGAGCCTCGGAATTATTTCTAGGTCGATTAAGCATCGAATGGCTAAAAAGCATCTTATGTGCCATTTGAAAATACGTAGTACATAGGAAATAATTGTATGACACACCCTTGGCATGTGTGTAGTAGGCATAAAAAAGTCGAAACCATATATTGGGTCGATTAGATTGGATCCATGTCGAGTCCGAAAAATAAGTTGGAACTTACGACAAGTCTCACGGTAGATAACTTCTTGACCTAAATTGACCTCGAAGTTCTGCGAAGCAATTATAATAAAAAAAACATATTTGAGTGGGACATGATATACCTAAATTGAAGATAAACTTGTCTAGGTCAAAACTCATGAAGAAAGTTTTTAGAGTTTGGCATTTTTTGTGCTCCAAAATTCAAAGCTACGGAAGAGTACATTTTATGATCATGAATGAAAGTAGAAAAAAATATTAATAACTATATTAAATAAAAATAAAAAATAAAAAAATAAATCTAAAAATCTAGGGGCCTATAGTGGATGCTCAGAGGATTCAGGCTGAGGCTCAGAGGGTGCAAGCTGAGGCACATAGAGCTCGGACTGAGCTCATGAGGGAGGGCATGGAGAATGCCCATCAGGTAGCACTGGAGACTTTAGAGAGAGCCACCTTACAGCATCCCATTCAGCAGCATAAGCTGGGTACCATCTCGAACTTCAAGTAGATGTGTACCAGAGAGTTCAAGGGTACCGAAGGTATCCTTTATGCTGATAAGTAGCTCAACGATATTGAGAGGATTTTAAGGGTAGCTCAGATTCCAGAGAAACTGCAGGTAGAGGTGGTGGATCTACAACTCTTTGATCGTACACTCACTTGGTTTCGGACTGAGCCTAGGCTTATAGTACCTGGTCTAACTTGGTAGATGTTTAAGAATCTTTTTAAGGAGAAATTCTACTCTGATGTGGCCCAAGGGATTCTAGAGAGTCAGTTCCAGTGTCTGGTGTAGGGTAGTCTTTCTGTAGGCGAGTACGCTATCAAGTTTAGTAGACTGAGTCGCTTCGTATGGTATATGGTTAGAGATCATATAGACCGATCTCGTAGATTTTGGATGGGTTTGTCTAGGAAGATATGAGTGCATGTCACTACGCGTCGATATTCGACTTTTGCTGATATAGTGGTGGCAGCTCAAGTGGTAGAGGAAGACTTGAAGCTTAGGCACAAGAGGGCCCGTGATCCAGTGAGGGGTGATGATAGCTCGGGACCGGTGAAGCATCCCTATTTTCAGAAGGGAGTCTTCCAGCTCCAGCAGGAGTATCACCCACCAGCTAGAGCTCCGATTTAGCATCAGCATTATGCACCTGCTCGAGCCCCAGTTCAGCAGGCTCCCACATATCATTTCTACAAGAGGCCAGGTCATGTTTGGGAGAGCTGCAGGAAGATACTTGGGACTCTATTTACACTATGGCTATGTGGGACACCAGATAAAGGATTATCTCCAAACTCCTCACTATCTAGATCAAGTGCAGTTCCAGGTTAAAGTGGTCTAGCTAGGCCACCTGTGGCACAACAGAATGCCCAGCCCCTGCAGAGGGAGATACCCCATCATGGCAGAGCTTTTGCGATGGCGGTCGAGGAGACCGATACTGCAGGTAATGGATTAGCAGGTTACGGTTTTTTTTTTCCTTTTTGTCTATTGACCTGTTTGATTCTTAGTATCTTATAGTTGCATCAGAATTTGCTATGCTAGTATTAAACCCTTATAGAGACTGCAAGAATCTTGACTAGTTGAGTTCATAGCCATACATGTTTCTTTAGAATTGTATGCTTGCATAATTAAGATGACATTTTCATAGAACAAGGTTGTAACCATAGAGGGAATTGGGATATATTAGTCATATTCATCCAAAAGAGAGAAGATGAGATGTGTGAGCGATACTCTAGTTTTTAACCGTAAGATGTCCTTTTATTTCATGCCTACCTTTATCTTTTAATTTCGAGGATAAAATTATTTTAAGGGGGTAGACTAATTGTAACCACCACTTTTCACCTTGGTGGTATTTTGGTAATTTTGCATGTTGCTAATTATATAATTATTACTAATTAGTGTTAGTTAAAATATTAGTTAATTAGAATTAATTAGAGTTAGTGTCATGAATAGTATATTCCATTGGATTAGTTTAGATGACATATGGACCATTAGTAGAGCATTTTAATTCAATTTCCTTCCATAAGTTTCTTACTTCTTCTCCAAGCTTCACTCCACCCATTCATTTTCATTCTCCATCATTTCTAGATCTAGATCTAGAATTCCAACACCAATTCTCCACTAAACCACTTTCTTATTCCATTGGAGAACTAGAGGCTTGGAGCACAAGAGGAAGCTTGAAGAGGAGTCCAAGGAAGGAGGACCGTATCTGATTCAACTTTCTCGTATCCAAATTCTGAGTTTCAAAGGAGGGACACACAAGTTGGGTAAATCTTATTTTCCATCAATTTCATGGTTAGGAACAACACCAATTGGACCCATAGGAAACCTCCCATAGGTGTAATTGATTCTCTAATGCTAGATCTAGGTGTTAGAAGCCTTCAATTTGGTAGATCAAGATTTTGCCATGAGGAATAATGATTTCTATGCTCAATTTGTGTTAATTACGAATTTGGATCACCAAGTGTTTGACATTTGTTGATTTTTGGTGTCCTTTTAGTTTGTGCTTGTGTTTTTGTGTCCACAATTGGATACGAAAAGGTCGTGTCTTGGTATGCCATGATACAAATGGAGAATTGGCATAGATCCTGTGTAGGGACTAATTTAGAAAAGAACTATAGTGTGCAGCTGATAACTGCAGTAAGGGAGTAACATGTTGCACAGGTCCAACTGTAGGTACGGGCTTGTAGTTTACTGTAGTAGCATCAGTATTAGAAGTCTTTGTCTGTATATATGATTATATATAGTAGAGTGTGAGTCTGTGCAGGCAGATGACTTCTTGCATACTAAGGGCAGTGTCTATCAGTCAATATGTATGTGTATGAAAGGGGGGAAGTGCATGCAGCATGACATTTGTGCAGCAGATAGTAGCAGGATGAGTAGCATCAGCAGTCTGCATGTAGGTAAGGCCAGCAGCTACTAGGAAGCAGTAAACTATGTGTAAAGGGGAAAACTGAGCCTATGTGCAGCTTATGCTTGAGTGTGAGTGTGAGAGGCTTGTGCATGCTTTGTAGGCTACCTTTGTTGTAAACAGCATCAAGTACAATAGCAGCAGGGTGAGTGTGTATCGATAATGAGGAAGAATGTATCAATAGGAATAGTATGACTTTAGGCAATGGTAAGGAGTGGGAACATATATGAATGTCATATGGAGGGATATCACATATGCATAGGATAGGAATCCTAGTGTCAAAAATAGATACCTATATATTTAGATATATGAATATGGAGTGCATTTTAAGATATATGTATAAGTATAGTATAAGGGTAAGGGTAGGTTGAAATACATGAATACCATAGGTATTAGGATACATGGTATGGGGTATCAAGAGGGATTAAGAAATTATCTTAGGGGTATGTATCAAGATCAAGGGTAGATACCCATAGGTATATACTTACATATAAACTAGAATATATGTGCATATAGAATTAGGTTTCTATATATAATAGGATGTGTGGTATACTATATATAATAGGTATTGACCTAGTTTTATCCGATTGACCTAGAATTGACCTAGAAACTGTTGGCCCAATGATATATCATGTTTTTGTATATGGTTAATCTGTTAAGTTTAGCATTTCATTATCACTAATCTTCATACCATCACTATACCATTCCTACTTATACTTATACCTTTGGTGAGTGCATATTGTTTTACATATTAGAGATATGTGCATTCATTATATCGATCTTAAATTTAGTCGAGTTGCCCAAACCAAAACTATGTCTTTGATTATGGTTATTCAATTAAGTTTAACATTATGATATCACTAAAACTTATGCTATCACTATAGCTCTTTTACTTAAACTCATTATTGTCCTTATGTGCTTTAAACTTGCTACATTGTACATTGCTTTGTTCGTCTAACATGTATTTTCAGAAAAGCAATAAGCAAGATCAAACATGGACATATGCATGAAGAAATCAAGATGAGCCAAAGACGATGGTCTCCTACAAGATTTTTCTGAACCACTCGACGACATCTCCGGAGCCACGCACTCGGGGGTTCTGCTGCTCGGTCAGCGGATGAGGGTCAAGGGGGCAGCGCCCCTCGTCGGGGGTTCGGGGGTATTCAGTTTTCACAAACTCAGTATCTTTGGACAATTACCGCCAAGGGAAAAAGCCAGCACCTATCAAACAAAGAAGCCATGCCATGCCATCATCATTTCAAGACTCTGAAGAAGCCTGCACCTGCTACAATATATCTGGAGTCTGTAATGAGTCTTAGGAATTATTGTAAACACAAGAAATGGATGGCAAAATCGAAAGCTATGATAGAAATTAGCCTAAGATCATTTTTGGAAGAAAATTGGCATACCGACAGTATACCGGTCTATACCGACGGTATACCAATTTTTGTTCACAGAAAGTTTCTGTCTACAAAATTGGCATACCGACGGAATACAGATCTATACCGACGGTATACCGATTCAGTAACGTTGAAAATCCAACGGTCGAATTTTGAACATTTAATGATCCCAACGGCTATATTTCTAGTTGTTGCGATTCCAGACCGGTATTTCGACGGTATGCCGGTTCGTACCAACGATATACCGATCGTTGACTGAAAAGTTGCCTTTGAGTTATTTTTAATGCTTTGGTTATAAATAGCCTTGAATCCCTTCATTCAAGGTTGATGCTTTGAGCCTAAAAATTTCTAAACCACCAAGCTTATCCTCAAACAACTCTACAAAGTTTTCATTTGCCATCCAGAAATTGTGCTAGAGTTATTAAGTTGAAAAGTGAGATATTCATCTTGTTGTATAAGGAGATCAAAACCTATTGTGAAAGATTGAAGTTAGAAAGTCTTTGTATCCAAACTCTCGGTTGAAGTTGGAGAGTCTTTGTATCCAAACTCTTGGTTGAAGTTGGAGAGTCTTCGGATCCAAACTCTCGGTTGAAGTCGGAGAGGCCTTCGGACTAAAGCTCTCGTGTAAGAAGTTGGTGAGCCTTTATATGAAAACTCACGTTGTACTATTTGCGATAATAGTGGATTAAAGCCGTAGAGAGTTCTAGGACTGGAGTGCCCCTTGGGAGGATACCAGGATACATCGGGTGTCGGTATTGTTTTGCTTCTTTTCTTGCACTTATTTTTAAATTGTCCATTAGCTTGTGCTAAGTGCTTGATTAGTTAGCTTGACCATATTCAACCCCCCCTCCCTCTAGGGTTACTACAGAAACCTAGTTTAAGGCTAGTAAGCATGTTTATGATTCCAAATCACTCATTGTCATAGAACTTCATATATAGGCCATTTGGAATCTAGTTTGACACTGATTTGTGTTTACAGTACATGATGACATGCAAGTACATTCTCTGATAGTTTTCTTATCTGATGATTACTATAATACATGTACTAGTGATGTTATACTTGATTCTCGACATGATGGTACGCGGATTGGTTTATGTTGGATCCTTAGTCATGAGATGTTACTTTTTACATCGAACATTGTTCATCGTATTGTAACACCCAGTTTTCCAAATAAGGGTAATTTTGAACTTTTGTAATTATAATTATTATTTATTGATATTTACATCATATTATGAATTTTGGTGATTTTTTAATCAATTTAAAATTTATTTTAAGTCATGACTTGTGATTTTGATGTGCTGCTAGTGAAACCCGAGAGACTGTCTGACCTAGAGCCTAACCATGTGATTGTGATATTTATTTATCATTTTTAGCCTAGGGGTACTTTGGTCATTTTGACTTATTGGAATTATTTGATTAATTATTGGAGTGGTGAATGTTATTTTTGACTTTGACTAGTTAAGACTTTGTAGGCTAACCTAGATGTTGACTCTAGCTATGGTGACTTGGTTAGCATGGTGTGATCCTAGTCTAAAATAAGCCAACCCAATTTTAGTCATTTAGAATCTAGTTTGAATAGGAGGAATAATGAATAGGTTCATGACTTATGACTTATGGTTTTAATTCCATGACTAATGCAACTTGGCCCATAGCCCATTAAGGAAACCCTAACCCTAATTCCTTCCTAAGTGACCAGCCATATAGGGATCCCCACCCTATTTAAACTCTTATTCCTTTGTTCTTGCCTCTTTTGTGTTCAACCAACTTTTAGGAAGGAAAGATAAATTTCCATCTTCCCTAATTCATATCAAATCCATTTTAATTCCTTTTTAATCCAAATCTTTTACAATAGATTCTAATCATCCTCTATTTGATATTCATGGAGAGTGATTTAAGTTTGTGAGCAATTTGGAAATTTGAGCTAGCAAGAAGGAACACTCTATTTTGGGGCTTTTCTTGCCATTGGACACCTATAGGTAAAACCCCTTAAATTGTGTTATTATTCTGATTTCTTTGCATCCTAGCTTAGATCTAGGTGTCCCCTAGTTGTCCCTAAAATTTGGTTAGAAATCGTATTCGTTTGGTGTCTGTATCGGACATGTGTCAATGTGTATGTGCATGTGTTTGTTAAAATGCCACAATAGATGGTTTTATGTTATTTTCAAAATCTTTTTGATTGGGATTGTTGGTTTTGATGTGTCCTATGATTTCTCTAACATAATTGTGTATTTCTGTGTCGTGTCGTGTCCACACGAGGGCACAAACCCACTCGCACGTGCGGCTAGGGTTTCCCCTGCTGTTCGACGTTTCTGTAGGACACGACATGACTTTTTAAGACACGATTTTTGGTGGAACATGGGCCTAATGTCTGACACGACACACACAAAATTTGGGGGGATTTTATCGAGCGGATTGGGAGAAATCTGACTCGCACTGATTTTGCACACACGCACACACGCGCACAGACACGTCCTGATACGCACGTATAACTTGGACATGGCGACACTAGGACACGGTGCAGGAGCATAGGCGTGTAGCCCTATATGGGGCAAACATGTGAGCACGAGCACGAGTCGTGTCATGCCCTGTGTCATATGCACGAGGATGTGTCCTCGCTGCACGAGGCTTCCTGTTGCACATTGCTGATACACAGTGTTCACGAATGTTTTGACATGTCGTGTCCACTCATTTGGACACGACACGACCTGTGGAGTACCCTTTCACATACACGACACTACCTTGTCCTTTAATTTGATGTATTAATGTAATTCGAATTAACGATTTTGGGTATGTATGTGATCCTCTGATACTGTGTTCAGAGAAACTATTTCAGAGTTTAAAAAAAGTGTAATTAAATGTTAATTAATTGAGATAAATGTTAATTTATAATATCTACATGTATGTACATGCCTGAGAATTAAGTCTATATCTCTGAGTTTCATAGGATATGCATTTGGGTTCAATTTTGGGTTCGAACTCAAGTTTCTTGATACTTTCTGATACATACACTGTCTTGTGGTTTCAATGG
>JANAVB010020008.1:0-43046 GCA_029216955.1 Iris pallida | reverse complement strand
CGACCGGAAGATGCGAGGCCCTCTAGGGAGACGATGGTGATCCGATTGCCAAGATCCAATCAAAAGCAATCAGAAGACACTAAGTCCTCTATCGCGCCGATGGTTATCGTCTTCCCAAGATGAGCCGGCAATCAAGTGTTGATCCGAGACCCTCAGGCAAGCCAATGCCACAAGCAGAACCCTTGGTGGTCAAGTTGCCCAAGACAACGTCCCAACCTCCAGTCACGTATGGGGTAGCTGAAGAGGAGGCAGAACTCATGAAGTATCTTGTTACAAAGGTGGATAATCCCTCTCCTGATGATGTAATCCCTGTGGACAAAATTTCTTATTTCATCAATAAGAGGCTGCCATTGAACTATCCTGAGTGTAAGAAACTCAATATGATATATACTGTGGGACACAGTCGGGACATTAACCTGCACACACAGGTGACAAACGTCCATACCGCAAACCAACTTACTCCCATTAGAGGTGCCTACTTCCAAGTCCCAGACAGAAGAGAATGGGATCACACTATCATCTTTGGCCGAAAAGAAGGTCCTCAACCCTTCATACCTCAAAAGTTTGATCTCGAACCCGATACTGGAAGATTACCGCTCTACCTGTATAGTCCTCAAGCCAAGTACTTTATGCAAAAGCAGAAGTACGACATAGAGGCTACCCCAGGACTGAATTACGGTAACGGTCGGCGATCATCTCTGTAGCTGTCAACTCCATCTAGGAAACCTCGGGATTATTACGACAAGTCAAAATGCGGCTTCGGTTATGTTACACCAGCAACAACGCCCGAGAGCTCCGATGAGGAATGTGAGTGGCATTCACACTCATCCGAATCACCTACATACGATTCTGATGACAGCATTGAAGATATATTCAGGTAGACATTATCTGTCAATATGGCATCCACTGACGTTGAAGAGAAAGACGAAGATCTACTCAAACCTCTTTAATTGGAGCCATGGGTCCAACAACTAGATGCACAATAGGAGAAGCACTTTAAACTATGTGACCCTTCCACTGAAGATGAGGTCATGCAAGTTGACCGTGATGAATTCTCTCCAAAGCCAATCTTCGTTAGCAAAAGCCTGACAGACGACGTGTGGGAGTTGTTGTTGCAACTCGTCATAGAATATATGGATATTTTCGTCTGGAGCTATGAAGACATGCCAGGGCTAAACCCCGAAATCGCACTTCATAAGCTTAGTATTCATTCGGATACAAAATCAGTCAAACAATAGCAACGGCAGTTCCGTCCAGACATCATAAACTCCATTGAAGCAGAAGTAAATAAGATTATAGCTAGCAGTTTCATCCGTGAGGAGCAACACCCAGACTAGATAGCTAATATAGTACCAGTTGTCAAGAAGAACGAAAAGATCAGAATCTGCATCGACTTCTGCAATCTGAATACGGCATGTCCTAAGGATGAATGCCCTCTTCCCATCACCGACATAATGATCGATAATACGTATGGCTTTGAGCGCATATCCTTTATGGATGGCTTTAAAGGATACAATCAAATCAAAATGTCTCCTGACGATGAGATCATACGTCATTCTTAACACTGATCGGTGTGTATTATTACACAGTCATGCCTTTCGGCCTGAAGAACGTCGGTGCTACATATCAACGAGCTATGAGCATCATCTTGAGAGATCACTTGCACAAGACGGTGGATTGTTACGTTGACGACATCTCCGTCAAAAGTCGTTCCAAGGATGATCACTTACACGATTTGAGGATAGTATTTGACCTTATGCGAGCGCACAATCTGAAGATAAATCCCACAAAGTCCTTTCAGGGTGTGTCAAGCAGAAAGTTCTTGGGCTTTGTCATTACTTTCCGGGGCATTCACATAGACCCCGATAAGACAAAGGCAATCCTGGAGATGAGTCTACCGAGGAACCTCCGTGAACTCCGTGGCTTTCAGGAAAGACTAGCCTACATCAGGAGGTTAATATCTAACCTCTCAGGGTGATGTTAACCCTTCACACAACTCATGAAGAAAGGCGACTCTTTCATATGGAATGAAGAATGTCAACGCCCTTTGATGACATTAAGGAATACATGTCGAACCCGTCGGTTCTGGTAGCCCCAGTCGCCGGAAAGCCTTTCCCGCTCTATGTACGGGCGATGGAACACTCCCTTGGCGCCTTGCTAGCATAGAACAATAATACGGGGCATGAACAAGACATCTATTATATCAGCCGAATGATGGTGTGGTCGGAGCATAGGTATACCACCGTAGAGAAGGAATGCCTTGCCTTGGTGTTCGCCATTCAGAAAATATGAAACTATATGTCAGGACAGACCATCCATGTTGTCTCGCGAGTTAATCCCCTCAGGGTTCTCATAACCAAGCCAGGCCTACTCAGTTCTCGTCTAGCCACATGGAAGATAATGTTATCCTCCTATAATATGGTCTTCGTTCCGCAGAAGGCTGTCAAAGGTCAAGCTTTGGACGACTTTCTAGCAGCCCATCCAGGCTCAAAAACAGCCAGAATCTATGAAGAAATCCCAGACAAAGTCGTTAACTCAAACATGCACATTATGACGTTTGGCGAATATTTTTTGTCGGTGCTTCAAGAACAGGGCCACAAGGAGATATCGTCGCTGGAGTCGGGATAGTATTAATTTCTCCCTTTGGGTTGGTAGTCAATCGGGCATATTCTCTTATAGAACCTTATTCAAATAATGTAGCCGAATATAACACCCTGTTCATCAGACTCTGACTCGCAAAAGAGGTAGGGGTCAAATACTTGGAAGCGTATGGAGACTCACAGCTGATCGTTAATCAAATCCGAGCCTCGTACGAGGTTCGTAACGAGAATCTGATTCCTTATCATCAGACAGCAATTGCCATCATTGCAACCTTGGAGGGGTTCTTTATAGAGCATGTTCCTAGCCTCCAAAATATTGAAGCTGATGCCCTAGCAGGCCTCGCCGCTTCTTTGGCGGTTCTAAATTATGTTCATCATCTAGTCGACGTGATAGGCCATGAGTTGGTCTGTCCCAAAAATAACGTTCAACTAGATATGAGTTACCCACCAAAATAACTAATGACGTGCAAGACTGGAGACCCCCGTTTATCGACTTTGCCGTCTACAGAATCCTGCCTGAGAATATGAAGGAAGCAACTTCAATCAGAAGGCGTTCTCTCAGATTCTTTTATGATACGGAAACAAAAATATTATATCGACGATCTTATGACGGGCTGCTGTTATGATGTCTATCAAATGCAGAAGCCGAAGAAACATTATACGAGGCTCACGATGGCATTTGTGGGGCTCATCAACCTGGACCGAAGTTGCAGGATCGTCTTCGTCGGATGGGCTATTACTGGCCTACAATGGTAGCAGACGTTGTCGACTATGCAAATAAGTATAAGGCCTGTCAGATCTGTACAGATTTTATACATCTGCCATCGGAATTCTTGTACCCAACGGTGGCCTTTCAGCCATTTGAACCCTGGAAAATGGACATCGTTGGTCCAATCACCCCGCCATTGTCCAACGGGCACCGGTTTATACTTGCAATCACCGACTACTTCTCAAATGGGCGGAAGATATTCCTCTAGCAGAGGTAAAGACATCAAACATGATCAGTTTCATAAAACATCACGTCATTTACCATTTTGGACCGCCATAGAGGATCATTCATGATAATAGTCCGTAGTTTGCAAGCAGTGCCTTCCATCGATTCTGTGACAAGAATCAGATACAGAATGTGGCTTCAACGGCATACAACCCATCATCTAATGGTCTGGCCGAAGCCTTTAACAAAACTATAATCAAGCTTCTTAAGAAGTTCGTATCTTCAAACAAGCACGACTGGAATGAAAAACTGGGCGAATGCTTATGGGCATACCGTACTACGAGTCGAACGGCTACATGAAATACACCATTCTCTCTGGTGTACGGAAGCAATGCAGTTCTCCCATTGGAGACCCAGATCCCCTCACTTCGTGTGGCCCTTACTTACCGGTTGACATCAGACGATAACTACCGCCGACGGCTACAAGAATTGGAAGCTTTAGACGAAAAGCTTGCAAGCTCAACAAAGCATCGAGCTCTATCAAGCACGCATCTCTCGGGCCTTCAATAAGAAAGTCAAGCAGAGGACATTCCAAATAGGCGATCTCGTCTCGGCCATTCGCAGACCGATGGTCATGACTCACAAAATCGCTGACAAATTCTAACCCATGTGGGAGGGTCCATTCATCATCGAGAAAGTATTCTCCAATGGCGCATACCGACTCGTGAAGTAGAACGGAGACTTGCTCATAATGCCCATAAACGACAAATTCCTGAAGAAGAACTATGTCTAAGGACATGCTGCTACTTCCTCAAACCACCAAATCTTCCAGATCATCGAGTTATGTACACCAAGTACCTCTGAACTCACATTCTATTTTTATCCGAGTAGTTTCACATCGCATCTTCCTGAGTGGAGAATCATGTATGCTGATACCTCTAAACTCCACTCTAATGTTTTATCACACAGGAGTCTGCCCAACTTATCATTATCTCTGAGCAAACTTCCTGGTCCGAATTATCGTGTGTCACGTCAATTTTACCTCTGATACCGATAGTCTTCCGACTTAACACCTGTACCCAACCCGGGATAAAAGATATGGTGTTAAGAGCACAAAATCTATCACGTCCATATTACCTCTGTTGGGTTTTGTCTCAAAATCTATTACTCGCACCACTAGTGCACAGAAAAGTAATAGGTCCACAAAAAATTTCATGATCATCATGTATCACGTCCATATTACCTCTGATACCGATGGTCTCTTGACTTAAAACCTGTACCCCAACCTCGGATAAAAGACATGGTATTAAGACCACAAAGCCTATCATGTCCATATTACCTCTGTTAGGTTTCGTTTCAAATCTATTACCCGTACCACCAGTGCGTAAAAGGGTAACATGTCCACAGAAGTTATCCTAATCTATTACTCGCACCATCGGTGCACAAAAAGAGTAATAGGCCCACAAAATATCATTCAAAATCTATTACTCGTACCACCAGTACGCAAAAGAATAGGTCCACAGAAGTTATCCTAATCTATTACTCGCACCATCGGTGTACCAAAGAGTAGTATGTCCACAAAATATCATTCAAAATTTATTACTCGTACCACCAGTACGCAAAAGCGTAATAGGTCCACAGAAGTTGTCCTAATCTATTACTCGCACCATCGGTGTACCAAAGAGTAGTAGGTCCACAAAATATTATTCAAATCTATTTGCTCGCATTTCTAGATTCACCAAAGGACAATAGGTCCACAAAAAGTCCCTCGGTAGCATATCCTTTATCAAAATGCTGTATTAGGCCCGCTAATACAAGCACCACAGATATCATAAGTGAAAAGTAGAGTGAATGTATTTTATTTATTCAGAATCAGTTACATTCGTTACATCTCAAAAAAGGGAGGGAAAGAGCTGAAGAAAAGGCTACTACTCATCAGCAATGCATAGTTTGGCAAGAATGTCTTCCAATTGTTCAGTTGAGCACTTGATTCTCAGTCTGGCTCGGCGTAGCTTCCTGGGTTAGCTTTTCAACATCCTCAAGATGTGCATGAGCCTGCCATTTGTCCTCTAACTTTTTTAGTGTACCCTCTAGAGCAGCAGAGGCTCGTGTGACCTCATCAGTCTCCTTGCAGATATTTTCTCTCTCTTAACGAGTGGCTTGGAGCTCCGACTCCAGAGATGTCAGCTTGGCCTGGAGCTAGAGGAGCTGCTCGTTATTTTCGGTCATAACACGAACAGTGATCTCCTCACGAGTCAAGCAAGTCTCTCCCTCTCGGCTCAGCTTGTCATATTTAAGAGACATCTTATGAAGGTCCTTCTCCAAGGTGGGCTTGGTCGTCTCCTGTATAACCTTCACCTTTTCTATGACTTTTATGAAAAAAGTATGCTCCTGTTCCACTGAAGTAGACACATCGACTTGTCATAGTTTTTGCAACTGGATTAGGCGCTGATCAGCCTCTGCCAGCTTATGCTCCAGAAGGACGACCGTGCCTTCTCCACCCGGAAGCGTTCAGTAGGTCAATCTGGCCTTGGGCGCAATGACGGGTTACGACAAAGGAAGTCCCTCTCCTTGAAGTAGCTTCAACCCCTCATTTTAGATGATGGTAGAAGCTCTCAACTATATCCCTCGATGATTCGTCTAAGTTCTCCAAAGAGGACGGCGTCGAAGCAATATCAGCCAAGGAAGCTGAAGGCGTGTGAGAAGAAGGCATAGCGGAGCGTGACGACCCTGTCAGTAGGGAAATAAAATTCGAGCGACGAGACTCCCGTATAGCGGCAATCTCCTTCTCTGCAGTCCGAATAAGCCAAAAAATAGACAGAGCAGAAAGTTCAACTTTCCGGGAAGAGGCAGCTTCAATCGATCCCGCATCCACCAGAGAGGTTGAAGGAGTCGGGACTTCTGTGCTCAAAACGGTGGAAGGCCCCCCAACTCGAGCTGTAAGGGGAGAAGGGACACTTCTTGCTTGTACCAGGTCAGCTCCTGGATCCTCTTCTATTCCTTCCTCCACACATCTACCATCGTTAGTGGAGTGGCAGATCTTGTAAGTCAAGAACAACCGACAATCAGCTTGACCCAACGAAGATGGAGTTGAAGCAAAAAAATCTTCTCATTTGTAAGAATGTGACATAGCTTACCAGAGGCGAGGGGCAAAGATTGGGGCTCAATCGGGGTTGTCTCAGCTCCTTCCGCTGCCACCATATCTCCTGTGATGTCAGCAGCGGAGCCTGAACCATCCACGCCCGCCTTCTCAACCCCTGTTTCTCCGGACAGGGATGTAATTATATCAGCACCAGTTTGTGAGGACCCCACAGCTCCATGGTCATATCCCAGAGCGGGAAACGCACAGGCAGCATTTAATGATCGAAGGTTTGCTTCCTCCGACGCCTGCAAAGGAGAGCCTTCAGATACCATTCCAAGGACAACATTGGGGCTTGTCGTAAAATAACTTACCCCCATGTTAACTTCGACATCACTACCTATTTCCTTGAAGGCAGGCCCACGGAACCTGCCACAACTTGTTTATGGGAATGAGGTCTATCAGTGAAAGGAGGTTCAGGCCTGCTTCGTTTACACGGAGGATTCGATACAGGAGAAGGCACACGCATCGCCAAAGGACTTACAAAGGGCTAGAGATCTTCGGAGTTATCTTCCTCCTCCTCTGTGCTGTCGGAGTCAGAGTCGAAAGCTTTTCACTTTCCCTTCCCCGTCCTCTTAAGGGAGTCCCTCGGTTGCTCTTCCAATTTTGTACCGACAATAAAACTGGTACGGGGATCAAAGTCGTTGGAAGGCGCATTCACTGACATATGACAAAGGGCCGCCATATATGCGATATGCCCCGAAGTCTCGGCATCAGGCAAGATGAAGCTGGACTGGGTATGGATCACCGAGTAATAGTGCCATGCCCAAATACCATCCAAGTCGCTGCCCTCGAAACCCAGGCAAGGATTGGGGTTATCCAAATAAAACTGGCTATACCCAAAATGCCGAGAATACCGGCTGGGCAAGTATGGCTCTAGGTATACAAAATTACAGTTGTGGTACACCAGATGTGAGGGACTGATGCTCTGCAACTAACAAAATAGCTTTTCAGACAGGGCCTGGGCGCAACAACAATATCAAGGTGAAAGCATCCCATCTCTTCCTCAGTAAAAGACAGGACTATCACCCTCATTTCCCGTATTTCCCGTATTTTTCCATATTTCGTATTTTACTCGTATTTGGATTTTGGCATATATTTTTATTTTTCTCAACTTGTGGGATTTCGGTATTTCTCGTATTTTGGTTTTGGCATGACTCGGTTTTATTGGGGATGGTTCGGTTTGGTTCGGTTTTATGTGTTGGAACACCCTAGCCCTATGCTACACTCTCAATCCACCACAACACCCCCTCTTTATATCCCCACCTACAACTCTCCTAACCCTAGGCAAGTGTATCTTGCCACTACATGAGGACCCTCTTTTCTTTGTCCATTTGCTAGTTTAGGACATGGAGATCAACATTAGTTCTTTATGATTTGGAGTCTCTGTTGATGTAGATCTAAGTTATTGCTATTTTTGGATTTTACATGTTTTGATCCACTTTGGTTGGTTTTCCTTGAGTTCTGATGTTTCTATGTGGAAGAGCTTTCAGTTTCACTCCAGTTGGAGCCTTGGAAATCCGGATTTGAAGTTCGAATGGCCAAGTTATAAACTTTTGAAGTTTTGGTTTCAGCCATGGTGTTCTTACTGTTTGGAGAAGACAGTGAGCAGTGTGCAGAGCTGTTTAGCTACACACACTGAGCTACGTGCGCTATTTAGCGCTGCGTACGCAGGCTTGAGTACGCTTCCTGTTAGAAGCGTGTCTCCTTGAGCGTGCATGACTTTCACACACTACTCCCTGTAGCGTGCGTGACTTTCTCACACTGCTTCCTTGAGCGTGCGTGACTTTCACACACTGCTCCCTTGAGCGTACGTGGCTTTCACACACTGCTCCCTGTAGCGTGCGTGACTTTCACACACTGCTCTCTTGAGCATGCGTGACTTTCACACACTGCTCCCTGTAGCGTGCGTGACTTTCACACACTGCTCCTTTGAGCGTGCGTGACTTTCACACACTGCTCCCTGTAGCGTGCGTGACATTCACACACTGCTCCCTTGAGCGTGCGTGACTTTCACCTACGCTGCTCTCTGTAGCGTGCGTGACTTTCACATACGCTGTCCCTGAGCGTGCGTGACTTTTTACATACGCTGCCCCCTTGAGCGTGCGTGACTTTCACATACGCTACCCTCCTGCATGCGTGTTATATTGCGTATGCATTCCTCCTGCGTGCGTACGCATTCCCTGACCCGTATCTTGATATTTTATTAGATATTTTACGCCTATTTTATATCCTTACGCCTTTTGTCATGAACTTGATTTTACTTAATATGTTTGGAATGACTATTGTACATGGCATGATATGACAAGAACTTGCATAACACGACAGTGACCCGTAGTGGTGCACTCCTGACATGACCAACCTGACATGAGCCCGTCGTGGCGCACTCCTGACAAGTACCCTGACATGATTTATCTTGATAACTTAACTTGACCTGCCTTGACACCGTGGGTATTTTTCTTGCTTCCTTGTTAAATCCACTTGTCCTGTCTTGCATCATGTCTAGGATGGGACTTCTGAGTACCACGTTCAGGAGTACCTACTAAAATGGATTAAGGTTAATAACTAGAATAACTTAGTAGTCATGAAGAGATGACACAGCTACAGGCAATCCCGTTACCTGGGCGCTCTTGGGATCTGTAGCCTGCCGTCGAGTAGGGCACATTTCCAGCGTACCGTCGAGTGTTGCACCCTCTAAGTCACCTAAGGGTACATGTGTCTCCTGGACGATGTACCTACCTGAATTCAACCCTAATCTTTCGTCCTGGGTAGCCTGGATGGTCTGCAGGGCTTGTGGCTGTGGAACCATCTCACTGCATCTTGTTAGTAATTAGGCCTGTGATAACCCTAGTTTGTTAAAGTAGTAAGCCGTAGTATCTGCTTGGCCGTGATTGATTGAATGAGGTATAACCAGTCTAGTCATGTCTTGATCCTGTGCAAGATTGCTTCCTGTCTTGATTACTTACATTACTTATCTTGCCGATAAATGGTGGGAAACCAAGCTCTGTTCAGATGAAGGGTTACAACCCCGGTCCTTGTTTGGTTTACGGGTTGTAACCTGGCTATCAGAGTAGTTCCATGGTTATCTCATCGTATATCATCCTGACATATTTTTTTGTAATTTTAGTTTTAATATTGGATTTTCTGTGCTGATTGCTGGCTTTTATTCTTATTTCGTGGCCCCCTTGTGGCACTTGCTCTTTCTGGGGTTGACCCAGCTGGTTTTGTGTGGCCAGATTTCGGAGCAGCTCCCGAGGATCTACCAAGCTTCCAGCCCGATGGTGGCGACTAGAAGGAACCCGGGCTACGAGTGGGTTTTCTATTTTGTTTCGCTCACTCTATTGTAAATTTATTCTTTTGAGGCGTTTAGCCGACGAGCACCTGTTACCTCGATGCACTTTTACTTACTGTCTGCCTACGGGCTGTAAACATGATTAACAAATCCTAGGTTGATCATATACGACTAAACTCTTGCTAGTCCTAACATTTTGTACGACTAGCTTCATGATCAGCTGATATGTAATATTTGGGACGCCTTTTATTATATATTTAATGATTATACATCTTGTAATTATATTACTTTCTTGAGATTGAGACAATAGGCTTGACCTTAAGAGACTGCTGGCTTGTAGTAAACCCTCATATTTCTAGACAGCCGTGACCGTATATCGAGGTAGTTTCTATTTCAATATACGTAGCTGGCTGTGTCTGCCCCCGCTCTCCAGTATTCTGGTTCTGGGGCATGACACGGTTTAAGTGGTGGCCCATGCAGGTCTTATAAATCTAGAAATGTGAGGGTTTACCGAATAGATGTCTCAATCAGTATTCGCCTTTGATCTCTGCCCGTATTTTCAAAACCCTGAAATTCTTGTCCTAATTACATGCTTGTATCGTTGATCTATCCTAGTCCTTCCTTATTATTTCTCTGTGTCGTCTTCTTCAGTGGCACTGTACCTGACCCTGCCGATCAGCAAGGAAGAACACCTCCCGTGGACCAGCAGCAACCTGGAGATTAAGCCCAGCATTCCGGAGTAGCCTCCAGAGTTGTGCCTACTGGAGGAGAGTCACCAGTTCGGCCCGTCCGGCCCGCAGAGCCAGATAATGGTACCTTAGTAGGCCTCATCAGAACCTTGATAGCTTTCCAGGATCGTCGAAGCGACGCCCTGCACCAGACAGTTCAAGATGCTTTGACCCGAGGCAGTCATCCAGGGAACCAGACGGCTAACAGCTTCAAGCGATTGAACCCTCCTTTCTTCGACGGTAGCGAGGATGCGATTGCCGTGGATGCATGGCTTCAGGATACCGAGGTGGTTCTGGAAGCAGCTAGGAAACCCGAGAATGAGAAGGTGGCGGTGGTACGCCTGTAGTTGTTAGACTTGGCTCGCAATTGGTGGTCGGCGCAGGCCATGGGATTAGTGGCACCCATTGCTTGGGCAGTGTTTAGGAAGAGATTCCAGACGAAGTACTTTGATGCTGTGGCTCGGTACGACCTGCAGACCAGATTTACCAACTTGAAGCAAGGAGGCAGAATAGTCGACAGTTATGCATCGGAGTTTTCTAGGCTCAGTAGGTTTGCCCCCATCTTGGTGGCGACCGAGTTTGATAGGGCCCAGCGATTCTAGCAGGGGCTGCATTTGGAGATCTTGTTGGCGGTTGAGCAGTTTGAGCACCAGACGTTCGATGCAGTCTTGAGAGCAGCTAGGAGGCATGAGTACACCTCCCAGAGGATCGTGGATAGGACCGGAAGCAGGAAGCGGTCCCATAGTCAGATGCACCAGTCATCAGCTCCAGCCCCGGCAGCTAGGGGATTGACTATTGGAACTCCGAGGCGGGCGGCCTCAGTAACGTCGGTTCAGCATTCGACGTCGACGTACCCGCAGCAGCAGAAGCAGAAGCAGACTTTCGCGATGGGATGTTCTCATTGCGGGAAGCTAGGACATGTGGTGGCAGATTGTCGCAGGGCACAGGGATTGTGCCTGGCTTGTGGAGCAGCAGATCATTGGATAGGGGCTTGTCCGAATAGGGGTGGTTCATCAGCATCCAACCCTTCTAGTTCTTCGGTGAGAGGACCGGCCCCAGCACCAGTTCAGCAGCAGTAGTATCAGTCTTCGAGGCCCTTGCCGCCTCAGTCTCAGGCATTCTAGCAACAACACCCCCAGCAGTATGCACAAGCCCAAGCTCAGACCCAGAATAGGCAGAGAGGTTTCCAACAGAGGGGACCAGCAGCCAGAGGACAAGGTCAGGCCATGATGATGGCTGTGGAAGAAGAAGTTGCACCAGATGAGGTTGTGGCAGGTACTATTCTCGTCAACTCCTTTCCAGCTTCGGTATTGTTTGATTCTGGTGCATCACATTCATTCATGTCTGCACGATTCACAACACGGATAGGATTGGAGCCCGAGTCATTATCAGTGAGGCTCAATATACTTACTGGTAATGGCCTTATGGGAGTAGATCGAGTGTTTTCCTCGTGTCGGATCGTAGTTAGCGGTAGGGAGTTCCCCGCTAGATTCATAGAGTTTACTATGGCAGACTATGATGTGGTCCTAGGCATGGATTGGTTGAGGAACCATTACGCTAGGATAGACTGCCATATTGGCAGAGTTATCTTTAGTATCCCCGGCGAGCCAGAGTTTTCGTTTTCCAAAGGCGCAGTGGAGCCATCTTCTCCAGCATTGCGGATGGCAGTAGCAGCAGTGCAGTTGCCCCGGATAGTTGAAGAGTTTCCAGATGTCTTTTCGGAGGAGCTTCCAAGGATGCCGCCGGAGCGGGAGATTGAGTTCACTATAGACTTGATTCTCGGGACAGCACCAGTATCAGAGCGTGTCTACAGGATGGCGCCTTCAGAGTTGGAGATTTTGTACAAGATGATTGAAGAACTGAGGACCAAGGGATTTATCCGTACAAGTGGATCGCCTTGGGGAGCCCCGATGCTTCTTATGAAAAAGAAGAATGGTACGTCCAGGTTATGTGTCGATTATTATACCTTGAATTCGGTAACAATCAAGAACAGATACCCTCTTTCGAGGATAGATGACTTGTTTGATCAGCTCAGAGGGGCTTTAGTGTTCTCGAAGATCGACTTACGGTCGGGATACCACCAGATCAGAGTCAGAGAGCAGGACATCCCGAAGACAGCATTCAGATCGAAGTATGGACATTGGGAGTTCCTTGTTATGCCCTTTGGAGCGACCAATACGTCGGCCGTATTTATAGACCTCATGAATCGCATTTTCATGCCTTACTTGGATCAATTTGTGATCGTGTTCCTAGATGACATCCTGGTCTACAGCAAGAGTGAAGCAGAGCATGAGCAGCATCTCAGAGTCGTCCTTCAGACTCTTAGAGAGCATCAGTTGTACGCCAAGTTCAGTAAATACGAGTTCTGGCTCGATCGCATTTCGTACTTGGGTCACATCATTACCCGAGGAGGAGTGGAAGTGGATCCCCAGAAGATTGTGGCTATCGAGTCATGGCCAGTATCCAGCTCAGTGGCAGAGGTTTGCAGCTTCCTTGGATTGGCCGGCTACTACCGGCGGTTCGTTTCAGATTTTGCAAGGATTTTAGCGCCGATGACCCAGTTGACCCGCAAAGATGTGCCGTTTGTTTGGACAACAGAGTGTCAGGAATCATTTGAGAAGTTGAAGCGAGGTTTGATAACGGCTCCCATTCTCACCCTTCCAGATGGGACCGGAGGATTCACAGTTTATTACGACGCTTTAGGCAGAGGATTGGGGTGTGTCTTGATGCAGCTTGGGAAGGTAATATCTTATGCGTCACATCAACTACGTGATCATGAGAAGAATTACCCGACCCACGACTTGGAATTGGCGGCGGTAGTGTTTGCTTTGAAGTTGTGGAGACACTACTTATACGGAGATAGAGTGAAGATCTTTACTGATCATAAGAGCCTGAAGTATGTTTTCACCCAGAAGGACCTTAATATGCGGCAGAGAAGATGGCTCGAGCTATTGGTGGATTATGATGTGGATTTACAGTATCATCCCGGGAAGGCCAACGTTGTAGCAGATGCATTGAGCAGGAGAGCCGGAGTTTATTTCCTGACGGCGCAACCAGAATTATTGACAGATCTTCAGAAGATGGGAATTGAAGTGGTTCTTCCTACCAGTGTGGCATTGATGGCCAGTCTACAGGTTCAGTCCAGCATAGTTGAGAGGATCCGGATGGCGTAGTCAGCAGATTCCAAGCTTCAGCGACTCAGAGCAGAGTGTGAAGCAGGAAGAAGGCCAGAGTTATGTATCCATGAAGACGGTACCCTTCGGCACGGCACTCGTCTTTGTGTACCTAGTGGAGATATCAGACAGGAAGTCATGGCAGAAGCCCACAGTTCTCAATATTTTATTCATCCGGGTGGTACGAAGATGTACCGTGATATTCGTCAGCATTTTTGGTGGAATGGCATAAAGAGGAAGATAGCCCGGTTTGTCTCTCGGTGTTTGGTTTGCCAACAGATTAAAGCTGAACATCAGAGGCCCGCTGGACTTCTTCAACCCTTACCGATCCCAGAATGGAAATGGGAGCATATAACCATGGATTTCGTGACCGGATTGCCCAGGTCTCCAGCCGGCAGAGATGCTATTTGGGTAATTGTGGACAGGCTTACCAAGGTGGCACACTTTCTCCCGTTCAGAGTTAGACAGTCGACGGTGCAGCTAGCAGAGATATATCTCAGGCAGATTGTCAGGCTTCACGGTGTGCCAGTCAGCTTCACCTCGGACAGGGATTCAAGATTCACATCACACTTTTGGCGTAGCTTACAGTAGAGTTTGGGGACTCGCCTTCAGTTCAGCTCAGCTTATCACCCGCAGACGGATGGTCAATCAGAGCGCACAATCCAGACTCTTGAAGATATGTTGAGATCCTGTACCCTTGACTTCGGTGGTTCATGGGAGAATCATCTGCACCTGGTGGAATTCTCGTACAACAACAGTTACCAGGCCAGTATCCAGATGGCACCCTTCGAGGCTCTTTATGACAGAAAGTGCAGATCTCCGCTAGCATGGGACGATGTCGGAGAGAGGCGGATGCTCGGACCCGAGTTGATTTCCCAGACGATTGAAGTGGTCAGGAAGTCAGAGATCACCTCCGAGTTGCCCAGGATCGCCAGCGCCATTAGGCCGATGCTCATCGACGTCCCTTAGAATTTGCTGTCGGCGACCATGTATTCCTTAGGATCTCGCCTAACCGCGGCGTCATTCGCTTCGGCGTGCGGAGAAAGCTTAGTCCTAGGTATATAGGGCCGTTCGATATTCTGGAGCGAGTAGGAGATGTATCCTATCGTCTCGCTCTTCCGCCGTCGCTAAGTGAGGTGCATGATGTATTCCATGTGTCCCAATTACGACAGTATATCCCGGACCCGAGCCACATCCTAGACCATTCGGAATTGGTTGTTGGTACCAACCTTTCATATGAGGAGAGGCCCGTGTCTATTTTAGACCGGAGGAAAAAGATACTCAAGAACAAAACTATTAAATTAGTCCGTGTTGCTTGGGGTCATCACTCTCTAGGTGAGTCAACGTGGGAGCGTGAGGGCGACATCCGATCGTGATATCCCTACCTGTTTGACTCGTGAGGTATAATGTCTTTCTTATGCCTTACATTTTTCCTTCCTTGCTTGCATTGTATGATTGTATGATTGAACTGCTTAGTGTAGCTTGCCTGTGCTTAATGTAGCTTGTCGTGACAATCTCTAGCTCCTTGATTAAATTCCGAGGACGGAATTCTTTTAAGGTGGGTAGAGTTGTCACCCTCATTTCCCGTATTTCCCGTATTTTTCCGTATTTCGTATTTTACTCGTATTTGGATTTTGGCATGTATTTTTATTTTTCTCAACTTGTAGGATTTCGGTATTTCTCGTATTTTGGTTTTGGCATGACTCGGTTTTATTGGGGATGGTTCGATTTGGTTCGGTTTTATGTGTTGGAACACCCTAGCCCTATGCTACACCCTCAATCCACCACAACTCCCCCTCTTTATATCCCCACCTACCACTCTCTCTCCTCATAAACACCATTAATTTTTTTTTCTTCTCCTTCCTCCACAACTCTCCTAACCCTAGGCAAGTGCATCTTGCCACTACATGAGGACCCTCTTTTCTTTGTCCATTTGCTAGTTTAGGACATGGAGATCAACATTAGTTCTTGGGTTTTTATGATTTGGAGTCTCTGTTGACGTAGATCTAAGTTATTACTATTTTCAGATTTTACATGTTTTGATCCACTTTGCTTGGTTTTCCTTGAGTTTTGATGTTTCCATGTGGAAGAGCTTTCAGTTTCACTCCAGTTGGAGCCTTGGAAATCCGGATTTGGAGTTCGGATGGCCAAGTTATGAACTTTTAAAGTTTTAGTTTCAGCCATAGTGTTCTTGCTGTTTGGAGAAGACAGTGAGCAGTGTGCAGAGCTGTTTAGCTACGCACACTGAGCTACGCACGCTCTTTAGCACTGCGTACGCAGGCTTGAGTACGCTTCCTGTTGGAAGCGTATCTCCTTGAGCGTGCGTGACTTTCACACACTACTCCCTGTAGCGTGCGTGACTTTCACACACTGCTCCCTTGAATGTGCGTGACTTTCACACACTGCTGCCTTGAGCGTGCGTGACTTTCACACACTGCTCCCTTGAGCGTGTGTGACTTTCACACACTGCTCCCTGTAGCGTGCGTGACTTTCACACACTGCTCCCTGTAGCGTGCGTGACTTTCACACACTGCTCCCTGTAGCGTGCGTGACTTTCACACACTGCTCCCTTGAGCGTGCGTGACTTTCACCTACGCTGCTCTCTGTAGCGTGCGTGACTTTCACATACGCTGCCCCTGAGCGTGCGTGACTTTTCACATACGCTGCCCCCTTGAGCGTGCATGACTTTCACATACGCTGCCCTCCTGCATGCGTGTTATATTGCGTATGCATTCCCCCTGGGTGCGTACTTTTGTGCGTACGCATTCCCTGACCCGTATTTTGATATCTTATTAGATATTTTATGCCCATTTTATATCCTTACGCCTTTTGTCATGAACTTGATTTTACTTAATATGTTTGGAATGACTATTGTACATGGCATGATATGACAAGAACTTACATAACACGACAGTGACCCGTAGTGGTGCACTTCTGACATGACCAACCTGACATGATAGTGGCCCGTCGTGGCGCACTCTTGACAAGTACCCTGACATGATTTATCATGATAACTTAACTTGACCTGCCTTGACACCGTGGGTGTTTTTCTTGCTTCCTTGTTAAATCCACTTGTCATGTCTTGCATCATGTCTAGGATGGGACTCCTGAGTACCACGGTCAGGAGTACCTACTAAAATGGATTAAGGTTAATAACTAGAATAACTCAGTAGTCATGAAGAGATGACACAGCTACAAGCAATCCCGTTACCTGGGCGCTCTTGGGATCTGTAGCCTGCCGTCGAGTAGGGCACATTTCCAGCGTACTGTCGAGTGTTGCACCCTCTAAGTCACCTAAGGGTACATGTGTCTCCTGGACGATGTACCCACCTGAATTCAACCCTAATCTTTCGTCCTGGGTAGCCTGGATGGTCTACAGGGCTTGTGGCTGTGGAACCATCTCACTGCATCTTGTTAGTAATTAGGCCTGTGATAATCCTAGTTAGTTAAAGTAGTAAGCCGTAGTATCTGCTTGGCCGTGATTGATTGAATGAGGTATAACCAGTCTAGTCATGTCTTGATCCCGTGCAAGATTGCTTCCTGTCTTGATTACTTACATTACTTATCTTGCCGATAAATGGTGGGAAACCAAGCTCTGTTCAGATGAAGGGTTACAACCCCGGTCCTTGTTTGGTTTACGGGTTGTAACCTGGCTATCAGAATAGTTCCATGGTTATCTCATCGTATATCATCCTGACATGTTTTTTTGTAATTTTAGTTTTAATATTAGATTTTCTGTGCTGATTGCTGGCTTTTGTTCTTATTTCGTGGCCCCCTTGTGGCACTTGCTCTTTCTGGGGTTGACCCAGCTGGTTTTGTGTGGCCAGATTTCGGAGCAGCTCCCGAGGATCTACCAAGCTTCCAGCCCGATGGTGGCGACTAGAAGGAACCCGGGCTACGAGTGGGTTTTCTATTTTATTTCGCTCACTCTATTGTAAATTTATTCTTTTGAGGCATTTAGCCGACGAGCACCTGTTAGCTCGATGCACTTTTACTTACTGTCTGCCTACGGGCTGTAAACATGATTAACAAATCCTAGGGTTGATCATATACGACTAAACTCTTGCTAGTCCTAACATTTTGTACGACTAGCTTCATGATCAGCTGATATGTAATATTTGGGACGCCTTTTATTGTATATTTAATGATTATACATCTTGTAATTATATTACTTGCTTGAGATTGAGACAATAGGCTTGACCTTAAGAGACTGCTGGCTTGTAGTAAACCCTCATATTTCTAGACAGCCGTGACCGTATATCGAGGTGGTTTCCATTTCAATATACGTAGCTGGCTGTGTCTGTCCCCGCTCTCCAGTATTCTGGTTCTGGGGCGTGACAAGGACCGACACAAAAAAGGAGTATCTATCCACCCGCACAAGAGCGGCTCGACAGTCGAGAAAAGTGGTACAGTTCTAGGGCATGTCGTGATAGTGATAGATGAAGGCATCGTCACTTGTCGTTTTACCCTCCGGGCCAGGTCGCATCAGAGAGGGGCAATGCATCAGCAGCTACCCCACTAAATAATGATATGGCAGCTCGATTCTGTTGAAGGGTTTCATAAGTTCACAGGCGATTACTTTTGACATAAAAGTATGAAGACTCCGATAAATGCTGCATACCATAGCCAGAAGCAGATTCAACTTGCCTCCAAAGACCAACTTTACCGTCGGAAGGATTAGGTTGCGACTGCTCCTCTCAAACGAACCAAAGCCTGCTGAGACGATGCAAACCCTCAGCCATATCATCAAGTATCCGGCCATGATGGATTTAGCCGACAGAGGCTGGGTATCATGATAAAAATAATTAAAAGTATCACTCAGACTCCCGAACCTGTTACCAGCAACACGGGCCCTCTTGGTGCTTTGTACCTGAGCACCCACTTGTTCCAGAGATTGGGGACTCCTAACAGCAACCCGACCGGAGGCGCTAAGGTTAAAAAGATAACCAATCCAAGCCTTGGTATGAGGAAGGTTCCCTTCTGAACTATCGTCTTTTTTCTTGGATATTTGTTGACAGGTGCTATGGTGACAGAGCAATTCCTGATATACGGCAAGGAATCCGAGGAACCGCCGCTCTAATTCCTTAAACTCTTTGTTTGTTGGGGTACACTCCTGTCATGCCCCGCTTCCGTAGGAGCGATCGTCCTCGCTAAGGCTGATGCCGTACGGGCCTAGGTTGCGCCCGTACAAGGCCAAGTCTAGAAACGACCGATTTGAGCTAGGCCACAGAGTGTCCCCATTGCAGCGAAAAGCATATTAACACAAGTAGATGTGAATTCGAACTATTTATTGATATTCAAGAAGTTTACAAGCGGCGCTAGGCCAATATTACAAGTCGCTCAAGCTCTCTCTGAAACATAAAAGGGTGTGCCAAGTAGCTTACAATATGGAATGATTCATGGCGATGTTCCGATACATTATGTCCTATATAGGGTGCTTCAGCTTCTTGCAATGTCCCAAGGTCCATGAGTTGGCTCCGCGCCTTAACACGTTCGATGGAAGATTCGCACCCGCCGGCGTCTCCTGCATCCTGCAAGCAGACTGTGGGGTTATCAGTACATTGTTATGCACTGGTGGAGAGGCTTGCTCGCCCATAATGCTATCATTACCAAACACGTTCCATTTACTTTTGTGCATCTCTATCATTTATTGTCTTTCTAATCTTGCCTTACGATCAATTTTATGGCATATGTCATAACCTATCCCGTGTTGCCAAATTCAAGTGTCGCATGGAAATACATGCACGACTTACCCATACTTACCGTCCGACCTTCCCTGTCCAAAGTAAACCAAGTTAGACAACAATTCATATATTTCATCTAGACATGATTCATCTAAGCATTCAGTGTCAAGGGCGTGTTCCTGCCTCAGATTCTAGGGTGTCGTGGGCATGTTCTAGCACGTCGTAGGCATGTTTCAGAGTGTTACATTTCAAGCATGTTCAGAGTGTTACGTTTCGAGCATGTTCAGGAGGCACTTGTTCATTTTACTTAAACTACTTTGATTTCAATGCAAGGACTTGCACGTGGATAGCCACCAGCAAAGCCCACTTAATCTATATGCACTGGTTGCTGGCATCACAAGCCATTTGGACATATCCCCTTGGTAATTCTTAACTTAGCGTAGGGTGATGGCTGGTACACCCCGTTAAGTCTCTTGAATATATCCTGCACTTACGTCTCCTGGTGCCCAAGCCCGCACCCAGGCAGACCGTAAGCCCCATTTTGATTCCGCCTAGGCCGTCCACGGTTTTCCCCCCATCGCCCGTGCCGCAGAATCCTTCCTCATGACGGCCACGGTATTCCCCCAATCGCCCTTGCCGTTTGTCCACGACCATTTCGTATTTTACTTGTCATTTAACATAACGGCTGTCTCCGAGCCGTAGGCTAACCATTAGCCATAATGCGTTATCGACCAGGTTGGCGTCCGTGCAGCGCGGGTAGCGAGCCCCGTTGCACGTGTCCATCATACCTGTCGCTAACGTCTTTCATGTATTCTTTCTTTCTTTCACTTGTTCGTTCAATCATTCATTTTCACGTATTCATTCATTCATTCGTGGATTCATTCATTCACTTATTCATTCATTCATTTATACATTTTACAACTCCCCGTGCGGGAGTCGCCTTGGCGACCCATCGGTCCTGAAGTCTTTCAATGTTGCTATACTCTACTCGGAACGACTATGTCGATAGTCTTCCGTTTCATTGTTGTAAACTATTCATTATTTCATTGCTGAACGCGTAAGGGACTTGAACGTGAGCTTGTGCCTTAGCACGAGCGTAGAGCGCGGTACGAGAGTTTCTATAATTGCCGAGTTCTTTTCCATGTTCTAAACAAGTATGCAAGATGGGATTATTCCCTTAGCTAGGTGCGTTGAGTCATTTATTAGCATGCGCGGGATTATCGCCTAGCGATTCTCGTGATAGTGTCCGTATTGTTATGTGTCTAGGCTAAGCAAAGACGGGTTCATCGGAGCCACCCACCTTAGCGATGTTCGCATCGACCGAGCGATACTCCGAGCGCGCCTTTGAAAGTCTAAGTCTGGATTCATCTTGACGGGCCAATGTAAGCCTTGCATCGATTCTTCATCAGGTCGATGCCAACTCTTCGGGTCGACGGCTCCTTCGAGTCGTTGCACTTGCCGTATGAATCGGCGTTCCGCTAGGGCGGAGCGGGTCGTTACATAATACACCACTCAAAATAAGTCTCGTCCTCGAGACTTTCTGAGTGCAGGTCATCCTACCATTCCTTAACTCGTGTCGTCGTGTTTCTTAGACAATTTCATCGAACGGCTCTATCGTTCGATGGCATCGAACCATACTTGATATGTTTCTAGGTTCCGTGTCGCACGCGTTTGGTCGATTTTATTGAATAGCCTTTCATTCATTTTAGAGTTGATTGTACTTATTCAATTCAAGTGTTTCTTCGTCTTGGTTGCTATTTCTCTGTGTCATGGGACGAAAATGGTTTCACGAGGCACATTGTAATTCGTCAAATGTGATTGTCATAGGTTGAGGCAAACTCACTTTCATTTATCTCGGTCATCGAGATGACCCGATTCGCTTCTCAAGCGTTTGTGTCAACGAAATCAGTATGATTTCTTCTTAGCGGGGTCGACCAAGTCTAAGAAATTTTCGTCCGATTCAAGACCACGTATTGTACTATCATCGAGTATATCTTCCTATCAATGGTTCAATTTGTTATACCAACTTTTACTTGCATGATATCGATTCCATACCATTCACTTGTTTAGGGCTAATCTCGTCGTCGTTCATGCTCACTCTGCCTACACGTTTCTTTGATTCTGAGCCACGCTCGTACTAGTATCCTTCCTTTCTTTTAACATGATTTCAAGTTCTCAACACTCATCCATTTCTTAAGTCTCGTTTGTACTCAACGTATCACTTGGCTGGATCGTGCATGCATTCCAGGCGTCCCCAGAATACATGTATTCAGCCAAGCCGCATGATAGAGAATTCGTTATTCTCACTCGAGTCGCATCGTGCACATACTCAGGCATCCTTGAAATATATGCATGTCAGCCAAGTCTCGTGAACAGGGTTTCCTATATTCGTGATTCACGCTATCCATCCATGCCAATCCTCAAGATCAATCTTCTGATTGATAACTCATGAAACAAGACGTCTCGCCTAACCGCTAGGCCATCTTTTCGAGGCTAAGTCAATGTCAGGATTGGAATCATAGTTCCCCAACAATAATGCCAATACTGACCCCAATCCTAGGGTCAAACCAAAGTCGGTAGTACGAGATTTTTTACCCAAGCTCGCGTCACTCAGATTTCTAAACATCGAGCACGATCACTTATTCGCATCAATGCATTCGTTGCGTGTATTCGAATCCATTCAAATCACCCAATCGACATACTTCACATATCCATTCTAACCAATTCATGTATTCGATCACGAGTTCATCTAGCTTTGACAATATGTTGCACCCCAATCTCACGCGAGTCCGATTATCCTTGGTGGTTCATGAATCACCATGCAACGCTCCCGCGAAATAATCATTCTCATCGGGACGTAACTCTTGTTTGCGTCTAGACTAATTCATTCTCGATACGCGGATTGGACCTACTCAATCCTCAAACTTAATCATCAAGCACACAATTTATTCTCGAGTCACCTCCGTATTATTCCACAAGTCGAGGCACACAAATTGCCACGCCATGCTAGTTCAATCACCCTCGCTGTATGAATCAACATACCAGTGCTCATGTGGAGTGATCGCCCTAATCGGCACGATGCATATGCGAGGCTGGAGTTGCGCTCGCATAAGACAAGCATGTCGACGTTGGGGTTATCGTCGAAGTAAATCCAAGCATTCACATTTTCATCCAAGCCAAATCAATTTGACAGTCTGACCGTCATGCGTTCAACTAGAAAATCCTCGAGCCAAGCCTATCTTTTCCTCGACACACATTTTTAACATCCCAAGTATAGCATCCAACGGAACAATGTCATTTGCACGATCATCATTCGCCGAGTCAGAGTACCCCCGAGTTATCGCATATCAATTTTTGATACGCCTCAATACCATCGACGATATACGTAACCTGACGATCTTCCCTTGCAACCAATTTCAAGTCGTACGTTGATGCTGTTGTCCGAGTTAGATATTCCACAATTTTCTCGATATTCAAGATCAAGTTCAACTGCTATTCCTCAAGCTAGTTTCAAGATCGTTGTTCAAACTCAAGCCACAATTCATTTGAATCAATCCGAAATCGTACGTGCGATCCTCTAAGTTTCCTCGATCAAGACTATTCGTTTTCATTCATCGTTTCGAACCATTTTCTAACTCGCGTTGCCCATTGACAAGTTGTCTAGTGACATCTCATTAGGGGCTTTTGAAGCTACGGCCAACTAAGCGTTACACGTTCCAAGGCTTTGCGCGATCGCATCGCTTGCCGACATACTCGTACGATCCGTAAATCCTTTAGTCTCGCTCGAACAATTTCTATAACGTCCATACACCACTCAGGGTTCGAGCCACTCGACTAGTCATCGACACTCATTCTTATTCTTCTTCGAACCTATCACATACACCACTCGGATTCAAGCCATAGGATCTAGTCCTCAATCACGTTCGCGTCATGCGCTAAAAAATCCTTCAGATTCGTTCGATAATTCTCTAGCATAATCGCTCACGTCGCTTCGACATACTAAGTCGTTCGTACTAATCCTCAAAATCTAAGCCAATCTTTCGTGCACAACTAAGCGTTAGTTTGATAGCGTTCCTATCGATATACACTCTAAGTGTATCTCCGTTCCCGACCGAGCGGTACTTGATATCACTTGCAACTCGATTGCACCAGAAATCGAGGTACGCAACACACGGCACAACTTTGCCAAAAGGCCGTGTGCATGGCTATCCCGTGCGGACTATATTCGAGTTCGCAGGCTCACTTATTCTCGTTCAAGCGATAATCGATCTCACTCGCAACTCGTTTGCACCAGAAGATCTAAGTGCGCGATACTCCGCACAACTTAGCCAAAAGGCTGCGTGCATAACCATCACGTTCGAACTATACTTCGGTCTCGTGTACTCGTTCGCCATTGTCAGCGTAAGATTATTCAAGCACGCCTTGCGTTTGCTAACTTCTAGCATTTTAGTTTTCTTTCGACTCAAGTCCGTCGTGGTGGCACAAAGGCCTTCGCCGATCGATCCCGTCCAACCGAGTACTCGTATGAGCTTTTGAAAATATTTAGACTTATTGTATGGTACATCCCAAGGCACAACAAGAGAGAGAGAGAGCGTACACTTCTTTTGTTTCCAACAACGAGCTTTCAAAACTGAAGATTGGAAATGAAGCCCAAGGACGTAAAGTCGTGCTCTGATACCAATCTGTCATGCCCCGCTCCCGTAGGAGCGATCCTCCTCACTAAGGCGTGATGCCGCACGGGCCTAGGTTGCGCCCGTGCAAGGCCAAGTCCAGAAACGGCTGATTTGAGCTAGGCCACAAAGTCGCACAGAGTGTCCCCATTGCAGCGGAAAGTAAATGAACATAAGTAGAAGCGAATTCGAACTCTTTATTGATATTCAAGAAGTTTACAAGCGGCGCTAGGCCGATATTACAAGTCGCTCAAGCTCTCTCTCTGAAACATAAAAGGGTGTGCCAAGTGGCTTACAATATGGAATGATTCATGGCGATGTTCCAATACATTATGTCCTGTATAGGGTGCTTCAGCTTATTGCAACGTCCCAAGGCCCCAGAGTTGGCTCCGTGCCTTAACACGTTCGATGGAAGCTCTGCACCTACCTGCGTCTCCTGCATCCTGCAAGCGGACTGTGAGGTTATCAGTATATTGTTATGCACTGGTGGGAAGGCTTGCTCGCCCACAAAGCTATCATTACCAAACATGTTCCATTTACTTTTGTGCATCTCTATCATTCATTGTCTTTCTAATCTTGCCTTAGGATCAATTTCATGGCATATGTCATAACCTATCCTGTGTTGCCAAATTCAAGTATCGCATGGAAATACATGCACGACTTACCCATACTTACCGTCCGGCCTTCCCTGTCCAAAGTAAACCAAGTTAGACAACAGTTCATATATTTCAACTTGACATGATTCATGTAAGCATTCAGTGTCAAGGGCGTGTTCCTGTCTCAGATTCTAGGACGTCGTGGGCATGTTCTAGGACGTCGTAGGCACGTTTCAGAGTGTTACATTTCAAGCATGTTCAGAGTGTTACATTTCGAGCATGTTCAGGAGGCACTTGTTCATTTTACTTAAACTAATTTGATTTCAATACAAGGACTTGCACGTGGATAGCCACCAACAAAGCCCACTTAATCTATATGCACTGGTCGCTGGCATCACAAGCCATTTGGACATATCCCCTTGGTAATTCTCAACTTAGCGTAGGGTGATGGCTGGTACACCCCGTTAAGTCTCTTGAATATACCCTGCACTTACGTCTCTTGGTGCCCAAGCCTGCACCCAGGCAGACCGTAAGCCCCATTTTGATTCCGTCTAGGCCGGCCACGGTTTTCTCCCCCATCGCCCGTACCGCAGAATCCTTCCTCATGACGGCCACGGTATTCCCCTCCATCGCCCGTGTCGTTTGTCCACGACCATTTCGTATTTTACTTGTCATTTAACATAACGGCTGTCTCCGAGCCGTAGGCTAACCCTTAGCCATAATACGTTATTGACAAGGTTGGCGTCCGTGCAGTGCGGGTAGCGAGCCCCGTTGTACGTGCCCGTCATACCTGTCGCTAACGTCTTTCATGTATTCTTTCTTTCATTTCTTTCTTTCACTTGTTCGTTCATTTATTCATTTTCGCGTATTCATTCATTCATTCGTGGATTTATTCATTCAATTATTCATTCATTCATTTATACATTTTACAACTCCCCGTGCGGGAGTCGCCTTGGCGACCCATCGGTCCCGAAGTCTTTCAATGTTGCTATACTCTACTCGGAACGACTATGTCGATAGTCTTCCGTCTCATTGTTGTAAACCATTCATTGTTTCATTGTTGAACGCGTAAGGGACTTGAACGTGAGCTTGTGCCTTAGCACGAGCGTAGAGCGCGGTGAGTTTCTATTATTGTCGAGTTCTTTTCCATGTTCTAAACAAGCATACAAGATGGGATTATTCCCTTAGCTAGGTGCGTTGAGTCATTTATTAGCATGCGCGGGGTTATCGCCTAGCGATTCTCGTGATAGTGTCTGTATTGTTATGTGTCTAGGCTAAGCAAAGACGGGTTCATCAGAGCCACCCACCTTAGCGATGTTCGCATCGGCCGAACGATACTCCGAGCGCGCCTTTGAAAGTCTAAGTCTCGATTCATTTTGACGGGCTAATGTAAGCCTTGTATCGATTCTTCATCAGGTCGATGCCAACTCTTCGGGTCGACGGCTCGTTCGAGTCGTTGCACTTGTCGTTTGAATCGGCGTTCCGCTAGGGCGGAGCGGGTCGTTACAACTCCTCATAAGCTTCATCTCCCCAGGGCAATTTGGATACATCATGCATCTCCTGAAGAGCAAGCCCTATTTCTCTTCCGAGAGTAAAGAAGGTCCCAGTCCGACAATTGTACATTTCAAGCAATGCCATAAACAGCTTCGGGTTCATAAACAAGCCATAGCAGGAGCCCCTAATGGCGTAATAGAGGTCAATCCGTCGTAGAGTGTCCTCATACTCTGCTAAGATCGAAGAAGTCAGATTGACCCATGGAGGGGAACGATGCTGCCAGTTCAGTAATAACAATCTCCCTACAGGGTATGACCCTTTGTGAGCAATCTGATTGAAAAAGGTATCTGCTTCGGAGAATAATTGTTTGGTTCAGTTCGTTGATGAGGCTGCCAGGAGCCAGCCCAATGACGGAGTAGCTCATTGTTTTCCTTACTATAACCACTGACCGCGTGGGGTTATTAAAACGAATATAGCCCACGAAGATCCCCTACTGATCCAAAGTTAGAGAACTCGGCATCTTTCTCTCAAAAGGTACCATATTGAAACCTGATAGGGGAAAGTGGGGCTCCATTAGGGGTATGTGAATCGCTTCTTCCTGAAAATAGAAGTCCCAGCTCTTATATGTCT
Source organism: Iris pallida (assembly GCA_029216955.1). NCBI lineage: Eukaryota > Viridiplantae > Streptophyta > Magnoliopsida > Asparagales > Iridaceae > Iris > Iris pallida. The sequence continues at coordinate 16,106 of JANAVB010020008.1, read as the reverse complement.
CTATGATGCTCATATCTAAAATAATCAGGGCATCCCTGAATAGAAACATAGGCTTCAGATAAATGTCATTCAGTTGCCCAGAGTTCATCATGCTAAGTAAAAAGAAGAAGGATTGGTTTCAGATCTCCCTCAATCTGTCTTCATGTTGACTTCGGGTGATCTGTGACGACACATCTTGGACTATCTGGTCAAATCTCACACCTAATGCAGATTGGGCATATCCTATCAAGAATTTCCCCAATGGAGCTGTGGGCAAGGTTACTGCAAAGGACAAAGCAGAAATATAGTTAGAAGAAAAAAAGTTCATTCTTCAGCTATGAGGCATAGCCAAACAGGACCTATGCGGCCTAGTTATGAGGGATGCGCATGCGACTGAAGAATATGAGATGCATGCGGCCCAATTGTACAATCCTGTTAGACAGCACTCATTCCGCTCAATTATGAGGCACTTACACAGTTTTGTTATAAAGTGCTCATGCGGCCAATCATGAGGCATTTATGCAGTCCAAGTTATACAGTGCTCATGCAGCTCAGTCAGGAGGCACTTATGCGGCTCAGTTAGGAGGCACTTATGTGGATCAGTATTGAGTCACTTATGCGGTTCAGTTATGCAGTTCTTATGCGGATCGATCAAGGAATCACTTATGCCGTTCAGTTATGAAATACTTATATGGCTTGGACAGGGTCAGTTATGTAGTGCTCATGTGGCTCCGTCACGAGACATCTAGGCAGGTCAATAACGCTTATGTGGTTCAGCTCATGCTGCCCTATCATACAGAACACATGCAGTCCAATGAGATAGGGCATGCATCGATAATGCCTGACAGGATGGCGCATAAAATATGCGATATGGCCAGTCAAAAATTAATATCGTCATCTTTCCGCCATCCTTACCCTTGATAGGGGTTGCACGTCAAGATGAATGGAAGGAGAGTCCACAGCTCTCGACGGAGGGGCGAGTCCCTTTCCTTTGGCCGCAGCATCAGTCGACTTGGAAGCTTTTGGAGCCATGGCTAACTGGTACAGAAAGGATAACAGGGACAATGAAGACGAAGGAGAAGAAGGTGAAGGAGAAAAATTTCTCTCTCCGAATAACCTATATTTATAGGGTTTTCGAAAGAGCGTCGTTTCGATTCTCGAGTCCATTAAAGATAATGATGACGTTTGGGAATTTTATCCTAAGTAACCTTCAACTTTATCTTGCAAACAAAACCAAAATCTAAAACCAAATCAAGCAATTAAATACAGCAGTGACAGCTGGCAGTATGGATGGGATCTCCCTGCGGCACAAGATCTCCCTGCGGCACAAAATCTTCCTGTGGCACAACGTCCCTCCTGACTCGAAGACTCCTTGCGGCTTGACATATCTCCATGATTCTTATTCAAAGTATTCCAAATTTGCAATTTGAAAACTTTGAAGGGTGTCTTGTAGAAGCATGGAAAATATAGGGTTCATGCGGATCATAACTGACCGTATGAGTACTTTGGGACAAATTGGTAGCCGCATGACAGACTCGGCATGCCCCATGTGGCCCATCTTCACTATTTCACAACTAGATTGATGTAAACCCCCATATTCTTATTTATATATTTATTTAATTTTAGTAAAAAATTATATAATAAATTGTTACATCTATTAGTATATTACTACATTTGTATTTCTCTAGTTAAATGTGTGTGTGAATATATATATATATGAGTGTGTAATATAGATATATAAATATTCTTCTTGATAATTAGGATTTTGAAATATTGCATATTTAATTAGTTGCCTTGGATTTTTATAAAATAATTTAGCTTTATTTTTGGTGAATAAACACCTACATATATAGTTGTGTATATATACTTGTTTATATATATACATATGAGAAAAAAGGAAAAATTTATTATTCACTCGAGTATTGTTCACATTGTGAACAGTACTCTTAGTTTCCCGAACCCGTCTCAAGCCGAAAACCAAGATTTGAATTATCAAATCTTCAAAAAAATTTAACGAAATATCCTCCAAATCCTTTTGGCAAGATTCGTATAGGATTCTCCACCACATAAAGCTATTAATCTAGTAGAACCCGATAGAAATCATATTCAAATTTGGATTTTAAGTTTGAGTATATAAACTAAAACTATCCGAGATAAACACTCAGAAAACCCTAAGAAAAAAACCTCCCACGAGATCGAGTTTCGATCCAGAGCACCCCCACCCCCTCGCGAATCACCTTGACCACCTGTAATGCCACGCCGCTGTCCCAATCGTCGGAAATGCACCGAAGCCGACCGCCCAAACAGAGCATCCTTCTGTTTGACCGACCACAGGTACCACCTTTCTTCCTCAATAACTTCGGGTATTCTCAAGCGTTTCCAAATTTGTAAATTTATGTAGAGAGGCCACATAACCCTCTTCGAGACCCTTTGGAAGGATTTCGACATAACTCCCTAGATCGACCAGGAGATCGAAGCGAAGTCGAGCCAAATAATAGTCGAAGAACAGAACCACCATCACCCCAAACCCTCCACTTGGAAGCCAGATTTCGATTTGTGTATTAGGATTTTTTGGTAAACTAGTTGAAAACAGTGGTAGACAACGTAAACACAAGTGAAACCAAATTTACAGATTGTGAATTCATTGATTATCCAGAAAGTTATTCGCAGTTAAAGTTTCAATAAAAATTGTTTGAAAATTGTGAAAATTTCTGAAACTTTCTCGATACGGCGTGCGCCCCGACAAACCAAGCGACGTGGCCGCGCGCTATACGCATCGAAAGGTGCGTATGGACATTGCTGATGTGTGGGAACTAACGAAAATCAGTTTCGTCGTGTGTGTGCCACGAAATCAATCCGTATCCGTCAAGATACCCCCGTATCGCCAATTTGCAACCTTCACCCTAACTTCGTGTACCGTCGTCGGATCGAGATAAAACTTGTGCCAACAGGTCCGACTCGAAATTCTGGTCTGCCACATTTGGTTCGATCCTAAGAAGGTCAACCGGAACCCCTTTTTTGGCGGGCCCGCTACCCACTCGAACGGGCAATTTTGTACGCGGCTCATCGAAATCCAAAACTGGACAAACCGTTGAGTTCCCCTCCTCAAACTGAATCTGTAAACATATAGTTTGACAACTTTAGAGACCATAGACTTTGGCACGCGTTTTGGTGCAAAGCGGGTCCAACGGCGGATATCGTTTTGACACAAAATTACGATTTTGCCCCTGTTACAGAATTAGACTTATGGACAGGCGTTTCCTAGGTATATCTTATACACCGAGTATGTTTTTGATATTTGTTTTAGCGTCCGGAGTTGTTTGGAGATTGTGACGTTTCTTGGCTGATATTATGAATTCTTGGACTTGCCACTTTGCACCATCAGGCAAGATACCTTGCCACCTTACTCTGGGATTTATATATATTCTTATTTTCAGTTGTTATTTTAATATTTCTTATTTGTTGATATTATAAAACTATACGTCCAAGTAACACTTGGGTGCAAGAGACTCTATCGGTCGTTTCTCTCGCTTTATTTATTCCTCTTACATTGACCTAGTCTAGTGACTCCCTTTGTTGATGAGGTATCAGTATATCTCATACGGCCTTGACACTTGCTTTACCATGTATTGTGAGTCACATGTAGGACACGTACTCGTGTAATCGGCTGGCCACTGATACCTATGATGCGTGCGACGGACATGAGTAACTGCCAATGGAATTGCATGCTAGTAGACTTGGCAGTTAATAGAGGTTTCATGAGTCATGGATGTGACCCTACTAGGCATTGGGTGGGGAGAATAGTTTCCTTAATGTATGGGTCCCTTATACACTTTTCTATTACCGATCCTGCTGGCTTCTGACATTCGAGGAATGTTATGCTTTGAGGTCCATGGTATCCTGATATGGCCATTTCCGAGTCAGCTGCTCCTGAGCCAGATGCCCATACGGTGAAGGTATGTTCTTAACTGCATTATCATTGTAGAACTGGTAGGCACCCTATTGCATGTATCCCTTTCTTCTTATTATATTGTCACAGTTATATGGCATGGTGTTTTCTTGTATCTTGTTACGTCCCTCTGAGGACCTGGTTATCTCTCCAGGATTAGATGACTTTCTGCAGGAGTTCGAAGCGGCTCTAGATCCATCCTACATCGATAACGAGGTAGTTCCTACTGATTCCTAGTCTATTTCTTATTTTGGAACATTAGTGGACATTATTTTTACATCTATTTTATTTCTATTTTGTGGAGGTTGGACTCCGATCTTGTGAGACTATTTTCATAGCTGTTTGAAGTGAGCATGTTCGCCCGACTATATTTTGATTTACTTATTTATTATTTGGAGTTTATTATCTTCTGTGTTGAGCTGTGATGGGATTAGATTATATTATTCTGGCATATGATTATTTTATTCACAGCTTATGTGCATATATGAGGATTTTATATATTGGAGTATTCTTCGTACATGTCCAGCTGGCATGTTCACGTGCTTGGTCCTACGTATTTGGGATTGGGGCGTTACAACTGATTTGAGCAGCAGAAAGAATAGTTACGTATGCGGCTAAGCTGATCAACCCTTCTGGCAAAGCTGATAAACTCTGTCAAAACTGACAAAACTGACAGCTCTGACACTCTGACAAAAGGAAGATAAGATGTGTTCAGACAAAATGTCATGTCACCAGACTGGATATAATCAAACGGCTAGAAGGACTGCGACCCGAGCCGCATGAACCTTATGTGGCTTAATCCATGTGCTTCATGCAGCCAAGGGTGACTGCAACCTGAGCCACATGAGCTTTATGCGGCCCAGAAATACAGAATCTATGCGGCTCAAAAGTCCCCAAGCGACATGCGGACTAAGGGAGACTGCGACTCAAGCCGCATGAGTCTTATGCGGACCAACATGGCTGAACACTGAAAGGCCTATGTGGCTCAAAATGATTCAAGCACACTGATCCTATCCTTCGATAGGACATGTGGCAGGCTGACCAAATCTCAACCACCCAGATTTGCTGCAACAAAATTTCAACAAGTCACCAGCTGGCGACCAAAGAGCGGGTCTTTGTGTGCTGTTGTAGCCACGTGGCCACGTGGCCATCTATGCGGCTCAAAATATCCGTCATTCCAAAATCACTTAAAATAACAGGGTACCACACCCATGCATAAGGCTCGCAACCAACGAAGGGAAATTTCTTCAAGAGCAAGGATCATGTCAGATAGTCCAAGGAGTAAGGCAGAGTTGCTACACTTTCCCGAGCCTTTATCGCCACCCCCAAGAATCAAAACTAAGCAATTGTACTTAGATTATTTCCTAGAATTTATTTCTATGCTTTCTCTTGTACAAGCGAGTTTGCAATCAAGTTCAATTCATCTGTAATTTTTTGTTCTTGATATTTAATGGCAAATAATACAAAATCGGACCTGCATGGGCCACCATAAACACTTGTCATGACCCGCACCAACTTTTGGGATACGAGTCCGTGTCCAAGTCCAGCCTAAGTCGCAGTGTCGGCGGTAGTACGCTATCTATGATAAGCATTATCCATACAAGTACACAGTCCACTTATATCATCCACATCTAATTATAACAAAAGATTAAACTTAATTCTCAATAAATAATTTAAAGAAAGATCCACTACAACTCAGCTAGTCTTGGGAACAAACCTGCTAAAATAAATATAAAACCACAGAAACTAAAGTTCGCTAAGCTCACTAGCTAAGAATAACATGAAAAAACATAAGAAAGAAATAAGCTACTCCGCATCAGTAGAAGTAACCGGCATATTGGTAACGTCAGTGTCACCAAGATATGCACCATAAACCTCAGGGCAAACCACGTCGTCTAAAGCTGTAAAATAGTTATCTAGTCAGGATTAGAGCAAGATCACCATAACACTACACAATATAATATACAAGCACGCAAAATAGTAATAAGAATAAGATGAATATGATATGATACAACAGAGACCACTATATCTTGGGAAACAGTTCAAGAGTACAATTACGACATGGAACAGTTGAAGGTATAATTAAGACACGAAGACAATATAAGAAAATGATGAATATAGGACAAATCTCTGGGCAAAATGTCAACACGAAATAAATCACGTGTACTGTGTGTTTTAGAATACAAGTCTTCTGCATGTGGACGGGTTAGGACATCCGACAGTCGGTACATAAGGTGCAACGACTGCTATCAACGTTGATATTGGGGAAAAATTGTACATTGCGTAGACCACATGCATACTAGTTGTATTCTCCCTTCCGACTATCTCATAAGTAAACATGATCACTTTAACATTAACTTTAACTTTAAACATTGAACATTGAATATAGAACATTGAACGAAAAGATTAATTGAACATGTATGGCTATGATAACAAGTATAACTCTCGTGCACCAATGATATAAAAGATAAGGCTAATAATTTAAGGAAAGGAATAACATGCAGCATAAAATAAAGGCAGCATAGGTCATAATGATACTTGCCGTACTCCGCTAGATGATGAAGTTACAACTCAAATGTCGTAGACCGATCTACCCCGTCACATAAATAACCACAAGTTATATTATGAAAATGCCACTCTAAAAACGCTAGAAAGTGACTAATGGTTTAACATAACTAATTATGTTTAGTTCTAAAATAAATCATCTAAAACCAAATTTAATCTAATATAATTCTGGAATTAAAATTAAATACTAATTTTTAGCCAAAGAAGATCACAGTTTCCCATTTGGAACCCGTGGCACGCAAATCGAGGTGCATCGATAACTAATTAGTCAAACGACGCAGACTCAATGACTTGAGTGTGCACCCTAGTAGATTTTAGTACCACGAGTACACTAGAATCGACCGTTCCACAAAATCACGCTTTGGTCAAAAGATATCGCCGTTATGGCTATCCATGACCAAATCGGTAATTTATTGACAAAACTAAGTACTACGAATTAATAAAAATACTGGATTAACTAATTAATTTCTGGAAAAAATATATGTCATAGAGCTCTGTGTTAGCTTTCCGAAACTTCAATCGTTTCATGGTTCGGATTTCTGATTCTCCCGGAATCTCGAAAACACCAAAACGTGTCAAATTTCGGACAACTAGCACTCTACGAATTTTCCAGAAATTTAGGTTCAAAAATTATAAAACTAAATTAGATATTCATAAAATATACCTCAATACGCTTCCAAAAAAAACGGCATGCGAAAAGCTCTTTTGGTTTGGCGGCAATCATTTTGGGAAGTCAGAAACCCTAAATGAGTTCTCCCACAAAAGGCTGCTGGAATTTCTAGGTTTTCGTGAATTAATAACATATATATATATATATATATATATATATATATATATATATATATGAGAGAAAGGCGGTGGCTGACTCATTTGAGCACCGACAAGAGGGCCAGGGGATCGTTGACTCTGTTGATGACTATATAATTAATTATTTTAATTCAGAAAATCATTTAAAAATTATTGAGTAAGTCCAAATAAATCAAAATAAATTACAAAAAATCCAGAAAAATTCTAGAAAATTCTAGAAAATATTTATAAGTGTCTAGAATGTAATTGAAATATTTTAACATAAAATATTATCGTGTGACCTCACAGTAAATTCCAAAAACCTATAAAAATATAAATTCTATATGTTTTAATTATCTAAAAATTCTAAAATAAATCATAAAAAATCCTAGAATATTCTAGAACATATTTATAACCTAGTAGAGAGTAAATAAAATACTAGGTCCCAAAAATAACTCCGAATGGACATATGGTAAATCATGAAAATCAATACAATATATAAATCTTCACAAATTAAATATTTAAAAATTATCTAAAATATCTAAACATCATAATAAACTATAAAATAGCTATAAAATTTTATATAACCTATATAGAGGCTATATAACCATAAGATGGTCCTAATTTACCTGTGGGTGTAGGCAGGACATCCTATTATCATAGAAATCAACCATAATCTAATCAAATAAAATTAAAAAAAAATCCATAAATTTTTAATCGGGGAGGCAGATGCCACAACTTGCCTGGTGGTAGCACGAAGAACCAACAATATACCGTTAACCGATAAGCCATAAAGTCCAAATCTTACAACTGTCTCCGAAAGCTGAAATAGACATTACCAACGTTTATAAAATAGTCAAATCAGCTAGGATTGCCTGTCCATAAGTTCAATTATGGACACAGGGACAAAACGGTCATTTCGGACCAAAACGATGTCCGTCGTTAGACCCGCTTTGCATCAAAAAGTGTGCCAGAGTCAATGGTCTCTAAAGTCATCAAACTACATGTCTACGGTTTGGTTTGATGATACGAACCCAAATGTATGTCCAATTTTAGATTCCGGTGGGCCTTGCACGAAATCATCCGTTAGGTCGGATCGTGGGGCCCGTAAAATGGCGATCCGATCAATTATCTCATAATCGGACCAAACTTGACATACAAGACCAAAAAAATGATACGGTCCTATTGGCACAAGTTTTGTCTCGATCTGACCAACGTACACAAAGTAATTGGGGTTTTTGCAAAGTGGCCGATACGGTAAATTTCGACGAATACGCATCAAAATTAATCACGCATGCGCAACCAATTTGAATTACGTCAAAGCCCACACGTCCGCGATGTCGATACGCACCTTTCGATGCTTTCGGTTCATGACCACGTCGCCCGATTTGGCGGTATGGACGTCGTATCGGAGAGTTTTATTAAAAATTTACAGTTTTAAAAATGGGTTTTTGTCAATATTTGGGATCCGATTTCTCTGCGAGTAGTCAATGAAATCGAGTTCTGTAAATTGGTTGCAGAGCCCTATAGGTTGTCTAGGACTGCCTTTAATTAGTTTTCGAAAAATCTTTTTGTTTGGTTTATGAACAGCCTTCCAATCGAGTAGTTGGACTGTCCTATATGTTCTATTTTCGATCAGTTATTTGATCGACTTCGTGTGCACCTTGTTGCAGGCCATGCGCCTTCTTTGGCGCCCTCTCCTGTTACATGTGCCCACACCTGAGGGCTTCCGGGGGCACATGTGCCCGCAGGTGGTGGCCATGTGCCAACTATCGCAGTTGTCGCCTCTGCAGGGACGTCCTCCCCCCAGTCAGCACAGCGAACCTGTCTATCGCAGATGTGCTGCGTCCAGATCGAGGGGCACATCTTTCCTTCCTGATGGAGGATCATGATCTTCCGGACATCGACCTACCGTCTCCTTCCGACGGTCAAACCATTCGAGTGCCCTTCTCTTCTGAAGAGATATCCTCCTTAGCGGCCAGCTACGTGAAAACGTTTGTCCTAAAATTCTCCTCGGGGTACCCAATGATCTCCAAAGTACAAGAAGTTATCGCAGGATAGGGTCTCACCTCAGCTTATAGAGTCCCCGTGCTGGACCCCAAGCACATATACCTCCACCTCTCCTCCGAGTCCGACTACACCAAAGTCTGGGCCAAAGGTACCACAATTATTAATGCTCACAATGTTAAAATTGTCAAGTGGTATCCCAACTTCAACCCCAAAGTAGACACAAAAATCATTTCAACGTGGATCACCCTCCCCAACCGACCCTAGTATGCTTCTCCTCCACCACTCTGAAGAGATTCGCCAGCTCCTTTGGGTCGCTTGTGGCCATTGCAGAAGTAACACGCAATCTCACCAAAGGAAACTTCGCTAAGATATGCGTGGAACTCGACCTGGCCACAGACCCCCAACCCATATCGAGATAGAACTCGGGAGCCGGACGCACACCCAGGCACTGGAGTACGACAATATTATTATTTTCTGTAAATACTGTCAGATCTGGGGCCACCTCATATGGCTGTGCTTCAGGGCACACCCGGAGCAGAAGAATAAAACTACCCGGAAGGTGCATTCCCGGAAGGAGACTCTAATCACACCCTCAGCCCCGATCCTCCCCTACCCAACAAACACTCCCACTTTGAAGATAGCGACGACACTCCCATCCCCCGTCCCCACCCTCCATCAAACAAAGCCAGCACCCCCCACAAGCCACCGACCATCATTCTCAACAACAAATTCGACATCCTCACCTCAACCTCCCTTGTCGATAAGCTGGAGAGCCCCCTTCCCAGCACGGTCAATCCCGACAAGTGCAAAAAGAATGACATAGAGCACCCACCTGCCATCGCATCATCAGTCAGTGGAGAGAAGGCCCAGCTTGCCTTAGTACTCCATCCAGCCCTTTCTAGCATAGCAGATTCTCCTTTCATAACCGGTACCGCCATCGCGGTAGAACCGAACAACCTTAGCCTCGTCCTTGCTAACAGGCTTCAGCAAGCTCAGGAAGTCAGATTCCTAGACCCTAGCAACCCCCTCTGTGCGCTGACTGATATCGAAGAAGCTGATGCTATCCAGCTAGAAGAACAAGGTAACAAAGCAAATGGGCCGTCCGAAGAGATGGTCGCCTCCACCACAGTGACCTCGAGAACCCCAAACCCTCTCACAATAAAAAGAAAAAACACGATCAAGAGCCCTCAACCATGACTACGAGGTCTGTCGTGAAGCTCAACAACCACCCCCCGCACCCAACCCAATGCTTAACATCCTCTCGTGGAACGTCAGAGGGCTGGCCAATAAACCTACCTTGAGCAGATTACTCAGCCTCAAGAAAATCTACCAAATTGACATCTTAGTCATCATCAAACCCAAAATCCCTCACAGAAAACTCAAATCCATCCAGCTGCAACTCGGCTTCCCGGTCGCTGTCGCCGGATGCAACGACATATGGATCCACTTCGCTGTCGTATGCAAATTCGGCACCATTTATGACTCGAGAGAGGCACTCTCCTAACGAGTAAAGCACCCCACCCTCTAATCCCGAACCCTCATCTCTGCCGTCTACGATAGCTGCGACATCCCCGAGTGCAAGCTGCTCTGGGCTACACTGTCGGATACCCACCTCCACCTCAACAACTTCCCGTGGCTTTGCGTCGACGACTTTAATATGCTCTCGAGCAGAGACGAGAAATTTGAGGGTCGCCTACCCCCATAGCAGGCCATGAATGACTTCAATACCTTCATCTTCAATGCCCACTTATCCCCACTCCCTTTCTTTGGCAATGCCTTCACTTGGTGTAACATGCAAGAAGCCGTCCGTAGACAATACTCCTGTCTCGATCGTGCGCTGGTCGACAACTGTTGGTCCGATATAGGTCTCATCCAATCTCTTCCACTTAACTCCATTGAATCGGAGCACTCCCTTTTTCTGATCGAGATCAGCAACAATTCTAACCTTTTCAAGAAACCTTTATGATTCCTAGAATTATGGAGCCACCATCCTCAATTCTGAAACATCGTAGCTTCCGCCTGGAGATCTACGAGCAACCTCGACCCCCTCGTTTGAGTGGCGGCCAAACTGAAAGCTACTAGGAGAGCGCAATCGGCTTGGAGCAGAAGCACTTTCGACAACATTTTTTAGGCGATTAAGACGGCAGAGGATGACGTAACCCGGGCTGAGATCCTGTACGCCTCGAACCATTCCCCGGAGAATCGTACTACGCTCAACCTGACCAGAGCCCTCCTCAAATCCAGGTTGAAGGTCGAGACCGAATTCTAGAAACATAAAGCCAGACTAACCTGGGACGCCGAATGGGACAGGAATTCTAGCTTTTTCCACACTTGTGTTAAAGGCCGCAGGTAATATCTTAACCTGCACCAAATTTCCGATGACAACGGCATATTACTCAAAGATCAGAGGAGCATCCATGCGGCCACTGCTGATTTCTACACTAAATTATTCTCCAAAGAGGTCATCGTTACGGATGAGGAATTCCTGGCCAAGATCCCCAACATGATCAACGCAAGATAGAACGAACAGCTCCTGACCCCTATCTATGGAGGAAGTCAAATTCGTAGTTTGAGCCCTCGACAAGCACAACACTCCCGGTCCCGATAGATTCTCCGGTATCTTCTTTAGATCCTGCTGGGACATCATTGAACCCGGCCTTCACAAGGCCGCTGTCGCATTTTATCAAGGAGCACCATACCCTAATTCTATCTCCTGCGCTAACCAAATCCTCATCCCCAAAAAAGACAACCCGGAGACCTTCAAAGACTTGCGACCCATCAGCTTATGCACCTTTACCAACAAAATCATGTAAAAGATTACTGCGATCCGTATGGTAGCTCTCCTCCCCAAGATCATCTCTAAAGAGCAAAGCAATTTTGTCCCGGGTTGGAACATCACCGACCACATCCTTCTAGCGCAGGAGATGATAACTTGCATAAAATTCCCAGCTAGGGGTGGGAACGCCACCATCAAACTTGATATGGAGAAGGCCTATGATCGTCTGGACTGGCAGTTCATGATTTGGGTTTTCAGGGCCTTCGGTTTCTCTAAAATTTGGATTGACGTCATCTTCAGATCCATAAGGAACACCTGGTTTTCCATCATCATCAACGGGCAAGCCGAGGGCTTCTTCAAATCCAGCTGGGGGGTCAGACATGGGGATCCCCTATCTTCTACCATCTTTATCATAGCAGCCGAAGCGCTCAGCAGAAACCTCAATAGTATGTCTAACACCCCTATATTCAATCACTTCCATACCACCACCGGTTTCCCTTTAATCACTCATCTGGCCTACGCTGATGACAGCCTCATCTTCTCATTAGGAGGCATCGGGTCGGTCAAGGTGGTATACAGAATGCTCAAAAAATATACCAGATGCTCAGGCCAGCAAGTTAACACCAACAAAAGCGTCATCTACACCCACCATAAAGCCGACAGGAACCACTTGGCAACTCTTTCCAACCTGATCTCCTTCTCCACTGCGTACCCACCATTCTCTTACTTAGGGTACCCGCTGGTGTACAGAAAAGCAAACTCAGGCATCTTCGATGATGTGGTGAGCAAAATCAGGAAAACAAATTGAGGGATGGTACAATGCGACCCTCTCTCCAGGCGAAAAGATAATTCTATCAAGCACGTCCTCTCCTCCATTCCCATCTACACCCTAGCCGTTTGCTCTTTCCCTAAGAAGGTTTTATCCTAATTAGAATCCCTCATCTCCGACTTCTTCTGGGGCTACTTCGACGGAAAGAAAAAAGCGCCACTGGGCCAGCTGGTACACCATGGCTAGACCCACGAATGAGAGAGGGCTGGGATTCAATAGACTTGCAAACATCGTTGACGCCTGTTTTATGAAATTATGGTAGAAGCTCCGCCCGAATACCTTGACCTGGACCAGGTTTATGAAGGCCAGATACTTCAAATATTCCTTTTCCGTGACCGCGGTCACAAACAACAGATCTTCCGCATCCTGGCGCCGCATCCTTCATAGACGTCACCTTGCTGAACCCCTCATTCGCTTGCAGCTTGGCAACGATAGTTCGTCACTGTGCCACAAACGTTGGCTCGGAGATGTCATCCTCAAGCAAACCTCGAACACCCTCATGAATTGCACTATCCGTAATTTATGGAATACTGACTCTGGCTAGAGGTGGGACAGGGTCAAAGATTGGCTCGGTCTGGAGGCCGAGGTCAGTCTTGCAGCCACAGTTGTGCAGCTCCTCGACGACCCCGATATCTAGAAGTAGACCCCATGTTCGATGGAGTATTCTCGTTGGCGTCAGCCAAGACGGTGGTTAGAGGCATAGGAGTGTCGTCCCCTATTATTGCCCTATTCTAGAAGTCCTGTATCCCCACTAAATTGTCAATTCTGCTCTGGAGAGCGTATTGCAGGAAGCTTCCAACCGACGACTCACTAACCTCCATCGTCTTCAATCTGGCATCGAAGTTTTACTATTGTAACTCACACCAGCCAGAAACTACCGAGCACATCCTACTCTCCGATGACCTTGCCTTCCTACTGTGGGCCAGCCTATCTCAAGGTTGCAGGCACGATCATCTAGCCGGGGGCTTCTACGATCTCCTCGCCAGCTGGGGTGACTCCCATGGGCATCATATCGTCATAGCCACAGGCATTTAGCTCCTCTGGATGAATCGAAATAAATTTAGATATGAAGGACGCCAATACAATCCTAACCAGCGGATTAGGAAAACCCTTTGGCAAATTCTTAAGATCGACAGGCGGTGCTCTCACTCCACGAACTTTTTCCGGTCGATGTTGTCCTAACCTTGGGCTCGGGTCAGTGAGCAGTTTTTTTACGACTAGCCTCTTTTTGTTGTCTATTTTTTGCTAGCGCATGATGCGCTTACTTGTATAGGCTTCGGTGTTTTGTGCCTGATACATCAATAAAGGTCTGGTTCGATTAAAAAAATATGTATGTATAATTGTATTTAAATCTATTTGGTTGTATAACATTCTACAAAATAAATTTAGAATAATTCTACTAAGTCATGGCAACATAACATGGCTCTTACCAGGTGGGGTTGGCTAGGTTAGGGTCCAAAATTTTTTTAAACTCAAATCGAACCCGAAAAGTCAACCAATGAGACTATTGTGCCATTCACAAATAAATAGCACATAGGAACTCGATTGAGTGGCACACCATTGGCATGTGTGTCATAGGCTCAAAATTGGTCAAAACTATATATTGCGTCGATTATTTTGGATTGATGTCAAGCCCCGAAATTAAATTTGAAGTTAGGTCAAGTTTTACGATAAATGGTCAAATGGCCTAAATTGGCCATAAAGCTGTGCAATGTAAATATAATGCAAGCGAACAAGTTTGTGTGGGACATTATATATCAAAATGAAGATAATCTTGTCTACTACAAAACTCATAAAGAATATTTCGAGAGATTGACATATCTGACGCTCCAAAAATCAAAGTCACGGAAAGCTACATTTAGTGATCAACAACTTATTTAAATAAAATATTTATTGAAAATAATTTTCTGAATTTTTTTATATATAAAATTAACCCTAAAATTGAGGGGCTTACATAATCATACATCGATACTTACGCTGGTTGACTGGTTTGCCACTTTCATCAATGTCAAGCCGTGTTGATGTAGCCATTGGAGTTCCGATAGGTTTTACGTTCTCGAAGTCATACTTCTTCAGTAAATCCTTCGTGTACTTGGCTTGCTTGATGAATGTTCCCTGTGAGTGCTATTTGATCGAAATTCCTAAGAAGTAGTTTAGCTTTTCCATCATACTCATCTCAAACTCACTCTATATATGCTTAGCAAATTCATGACAAAGTTTTTTATTAGTAGAACCGAAAATGATGTCATCTACATAAATTTGTACAAGAAGGATACTATCATCTGAAGACTTGATAAATAAAGTTGTATCGACTCTTCTTTTTAAAAATTTATTTTCAAGTAAGAAGGCACTTAGGCGTTCATACCAAGTACGAGGTGCTTGTTTGAGTCCATATAGTATTTTTCTAAGTTTGAAGACGTGATCGGGTTTTTGAAAATCTTCAAAACCAAGGGTTATTTCACAAAAACTTCTTCATTAAAAAATGCACTTTTCACGTCCATTTGAAAAAGTTTAAAATTATGAAAACATGCAAATGCACAAAACATACGAATGACTTGTAGTCTAGTAACATGTAACCCCATTTTCCCAGTTTTATAAAATTATTAGTATTTCTAATATATTTAATTGTCTCCTCATTTATAATTTTATGGCATTTTTTAGAGAAGGTTTTATTTAATTTTAGTAGATTGGCTAACTAACTATGAAGTGGTCCCAAGGTTCTAACAACCTTGTAACCAACTTATAACAAATATTTCTAGCCATTCTGTAATTATGAATTTTGGTGGGGGGTCAGTGTAAATTTCCCTTGCAATTATATATTCTCAGTTGGAGGAAAGAGAGTGTCATTCTCTCAAACTCCATTTCTACTAAATCAACTCTTTCCCCCAAATTTTTTTCCCCTAAATCGCTCCGAAGCCGTAACCCTAACCTTCTAGACTCTGGCCACCATCTACGGTAAGGTCATTCCTCTCAATACTGAGCTCTAGTCGGCAACACACATCCTTGTTCTGGACGGTCAGGCGTTCTCCCCAACGATCACCACCGCGAGCCACCTCCACTTCGATAGTGCACGATCGAATCAGTCGACCACGAGGTCCCCATGGCGGCTAGCCTCATCTACCAGCGACAGTAGGGCCCTTCCTCGGCAGTGCACACGACTACGCTGTGGCGCTTCCTCATCCCTTTTGACAAACAGCGGCACGCGACCGACG
>JANAVB010020007.1:30000-67155 GCA_029216955.1 Iris pallida | reverse complement strand
CGAATCAAATCGAACCAAATTAAATTGGTTCGATTTTTGTTTTATTTCTAGTCTTATCAAATAAAGTTTGATATGAGAACCGGCTTCAAGGCTAGACGAGACGACTTGAACATGAGTATATGACCTCAAAATTTACAAGGATTTCAAATTTTACAAAGCTCCTTAAATTTTATAAAGATCTGAAAAATTTATATAGAGACCTCCATTTATGATCGGTTAGGATTTATTTTTTGTTAGAGCCGACTCTCTTTGATATCAACGGCAATGAAACATATATTTTGTCCACATAATTTTCATCTTTCAGTTTGTAAACTTTGCGGAAAACTGTAATGGTTTGGAAATTGGAAGAAATAATAACGCAAAAATTTCGTACGTTTGCAGAGCACATTTGTTGTCCCCAACTCCAATGTCTCAAGTATGTCCTATCTCATATAAAATATAGATTCTATTGATTTGATTGATTTTATAAAAAATAATATCCAAAATCGATGAGATTTATATTTGTATAGGAGGAGACATGATTGGAATACCAAATTTATGAAATATATCTGCTCCCTTACTTTTGAGATGTAGCTATCGAGAAACAAACAACAGAAGAGTTAGGGCTGAGAATTATTCGATTTTGGGCCGAAAATCGAATCGAATTGAACCGAGTCGAATAAGGGTTTATATTCGGTTTTCTAACATTTCGGGTCGGGTTCGGTTTGAGAAAAAACAAAATCCTTAATCGGTTTAGGTTTCGAGTTTGAAGATCGGTTTCGGTCCAAACCGAAACTCGATTAAGAATGTAAAATTACACAAATATACTTACATGTATATATAACAAACAAACCCTAAATTTCCATTCTAACTCTCTCTCCACTTTCTAAAATTTACTCAGAAAAAAATTTCTTCTCCCGGCGCAGCGACGCAGCCGAAACCCTAAGTATGTGTCTAACTCTTCTCTTTTCTCCCTCCCTGTAGGTTTGAGAAACACTCGTTTCTCCTAAGCCTTTGAGAAACCCCAAGATCCCCAACCCTCGACTCCTCTTTCTCTCTCAATCTGGAACTGACTCATCTTTTTCTCTGGATTTGAAACTGAGGGTTTATCTTAAGCCTTTGAGAAACCCCAAGGTCTTTAATTTTATGAGTGTTTAATGTAATGTCCCGTTCCGCTCAGTTCAATCGGAGGGATCAAAACGCCAACGACGTTTGGACTTAGCCATGCAACGGCTTGCTCGAAGTCCTGCTCGCTCGAGGTAACTCCTCGCTCAGGTGGGTGACTTCGGTAAACTTGCCTCAGCTTGACCTTCACACTAATAAAACGAAAATTTTCAACTGCACAAGTAGGCTTGATAAAAAGAGACAAATCCACACAGTTAAGAGAATAATTCCAACTTGGATCAGATTGAGTTGGAATATAGAAATGTCCCACGGTTGGCTTAGAAGTGTTACACGACGTACTTTCAAATTGACACTCAGTCCTTCGTCCCGTGGCTTGGAAGAAGAAAAAGTTGGTCTATGTCACGCCCCGCTCCCGAATAATCGGATACGAGTCGGACACGCCCAGCCTTCGTCGATGGATACGACGAAGTAAGCTGTACAATACTAAGGAAAACTCCAAGTCACAATGTTCAACTAACAATATTATTACCAATTATATCTTCAACTAACAATATTTATTACCATTTGACTTCATTAAACTACTTTAAAATAATATAATTCTTATATGATATAATTGTAAATTAATATTACCATCCACTTTTTTTTCCACATTTGGACGGATTGATTTTCTTACGCTAGGAGAGAAACTAATTTATCCTTTTTTTTCCTTCCATCCACTTTTTTTTTATACCAAACAAGAGAAAATGTATAATTCCTTTCCCTTTTCAAAATGCTATTTGGCTCCCAAAATATTTGGGTGATGTCATCTCTCATTATGTGGCATATGACATGGTTGCTGACATGGCAGCTGACATGGCAAAATTTAACAATAAATTAATGTTAATATTAATATTAAATTAATATGATAATTAATATTAAGATTAACATTAACATTAAAATTAACCTTAAAATTAACTTTAACATTAAATTAACATTAATAACATTAACATTAATATTAAAAAAAATTAGGTAATTAATTTTTTTGGTTAAAATTTGTCATGTCAGCTGTTATGTTAGCTGCCATGTCAGATGTCACATAATGGGAGATGGCATCACCCAAATATTTTGGAAGCCAATAACATAATTGTTTCTTTTTTCTCTATTTTTTTCTTCCCACTTTTTCATAGTACCAAACACCCCAGGCTTCGTTTGGAAAGGAAAAGAAATGGCATGTACATATGAAATCATATTTCTTAACAAAATTTCTTTTCGGAGTTTGAAAGAACATGGATATAGAATATACCTTTGACCAAGGATAGTTTAGTCCTAATTTTTTTAACAAATACAAAAAAATTAAAAGAAAAGTGAGTCCTTGGATTATATATATATATATATTTTTGGAACCATTTTTTTCCTGCATTTTTTTTACATCCAAATATCCAAAACAGAAAATGATAATTTTTCTTTCAAAATTCTGATCCGACAAATTAAACATGGCTTAAGAGCAAAGAGTAGAAGGAAGAGAAAAATTAAACAAAATGTTTCATCTATAAAATTGATCATATATTGATCCAATTTACTTAAGATCAATTTTTTATTTTTATTTCTTTCTTTCACTTTCTTAGCCAACAAAACAAATTTTTTTGAATATAAATAATCTGATTCATCTCCATAGATTTCAATGACCAAATAAACTTTATAAAATTCAAGACATTCAACAGAGAGCTCTTGAAAAAACGAATAACCAAGTGAGGACGTCCATGTCCATGTATTTCAAGCGATTAAGAGAAACGTTTACGTACCGTTGTCGATCCACATTTTGGTTGAAAATTTTATGTTGTGGAAGATCCAAACCAGTGCGTATACCTCCATGTATTAACCCTTGTTGGCAATCACCAAATAAAACTTGTATTATACGCGAATTTTTCGGTATCTTTTAGAAATGTATAATATTTGCATATTTTTGACAGATTCAAATCAGTACATAAATTTTAACATACGAATTTTAAACATGTTCAGTATAAATTATTGAAAAAATTGACAGAAAAAATATGGGGAATTTTAAGCATACGAAGTTTTAAACATGTTCAGTATAAATTTTAAGCATGCGAAGTTTTAAACATGTTCAACATAAATAGGGGTTCGGACATGTTCAGTATAAATTATTTGCACTGAGCCGATTTATACTCGTATATTTGCCGTCCCAAATTTGTTTCGTTTGCCGAATTGCTAACGAACATGTCTGAACCCCCTATTTATCTATCGTGGATATTTCTAAAAATTGACCGAACCCTATAATATTAATAACACTATCAAAATAAGTCATTTTAGCGACGCTAAGAAATATCGCTAATATACAAAAAAAAATATCGCTAAACTAACTTAGCGACATATTCGTGATGTCGTGTAATCCATGGCCGCTGACACAAAAAGTGTCGATGTTCGTCGTTGTAGCGACGAAGTCACGTCGCTGAATTTTTTAAAATAGCGACGTTTAGCGATGTGCCGTTGCTAATCAGCGACATCAACATTCGTTGTTAAATGTTGCGGATTATTTTGTATTTAGCACAACATTAGCAACGTTTTCCCCAAAAATGCTGAATGGCGTCTGTTTTAAAATATTGACAATAGTCACTATTCGTCTCGCAAACAGCGACGTGATACGAACGTTATATATTGGCGTCGTTAATGTCATATAATTTAGCGACATTTCCAACTTACGTCGTTAAAAACTTCACTAAATTAACTTATTTTGGTAGTAAAGAGAACAACTATCCTTTAACTCCATGAGTTTTTAATCTCGAACTTACAGAAATTTCCTCTTTCCTTGATTCTTTCCTTTGAGGTTTCTTACAAATGTGAAACTTATGGATGTTGCACCATAAAAATCTTTGCTTCTTCCAAATACAACAAGGGACTATTTGGTTGAGGGAAATTCAGTAAAGAAGTGTGAAAGTGGATGGATTTGGATAAGGTGGAAGAGTTCGGCCGTTCGGCTCAAATTGAAAGTGGAAAGAAGAACTTGGAGTCATCAATACATTTTAATTCAGTCAAGCCGGTTCAAATTCGTTCAATATTTTTTAACGAGACAAGCTCAAGTTCTGATTTACGTCCATAAGATTAGCCATCCAAACTCGATTATACTAATGTCCGAGCTCGGCATCAGGGGGCGGATTTATTAAGAGTCCAAGGGGGGCCACGGCCCCCCCAATTTTTTTTAAAAATTATCAATTACTATATAGAAAATTCTGGCGTTTTATATATATTGTTTGGCCTCCTTGTGCACAAAGTTTACGTTAGCTCAACTGGTTTGTGCTCTAAGCATTTATAGGACGGGTTAAGGGTTTGAGACTTGTGAAGTACTTCAGTTCGATTATTGTTTCAATTTTTAAATATATTAAAAGGAATTTGTCTTTACTACTGAAGTTCAATTAATGTTTGAATTTATAAATATATTAACTTTCTAAAATTTTGAAAATATTAACTTTTTTTTCTTGCTCCTCCTTGTTTAATTTTTAAATATATTCTTTGCTATTGAAGTTAAATTAATATGATAACTTAAAAAAAAAAATGTAGTAACACGGTTCCTCATGAATTAAATCCTGGCTTCGCTCCTGTTCGGCATATTCATGAACATAGAGGTAGTTACAAATTTTTCTTTATAAATTCAGGTACCTTGACTCAAATCTTTTGAAGCTTCAATGAACGGACTTATTAACGAGCACCTACAATCAGAGTTAATGTGAAATATTTTCATCCCTATACCTTGTTTCAAGCTTTTAAATCTTTTCAAACCTCCGTAAGCTGAAATCTTTTCAAGTCTTATGAAGCTAATTTATTACTATTCACGATTTTTTACTATTCATTAAAGTTAAGGGCAGGGCTATTCGCACTCCATGTCCTACTAAGCTCATCCCACTCTATCCTCCCCCCTCCCAGAGCTGGCGGCGGCGGCAGTGGTGGTGGTTCGGGTCGTGGCTAAAAGAGCGGTTGCGGGTCGGGAGGAGGGCCGGGTCGGTTTCGGTGAGTTGGAGGAGGGAGAGGTCGGAGAGGGACTTCCTGACACGGTGGAGCCGGCGGCGGGGGGCGGGGATGAGGATGTCGAGGTGGCGGAGCAGTGGCGTAGGCGGTCGAGGCCGTCGAGGACGACGTTGACGAGGTCGAGGGCCTTGACGGAGCGGTCGAGGAAGTCGGAGAGGAGGTGGCTGAGGGGAAGGGGGGGGGGGGTGTCTGTGGGTTGGCGCGGAGGAGGAGGAGGGAGGTGAAGTCGTCGAGGAGGAAGGAGGAAGGAGCGGAGGAGCTTGCCAATCCAGGAGACGGAGAGGAAGGAGGCGGCGGAGGCGGAGGGGAGGAGGGAGGAGGCCTGGCGGTCGAAGGGGAGGAGGGGTCGGAGTCGAGGAGTCGTGGCCGTCCATGGAGTGGACCTGCTACTCGGAGGGGGATAGGAACTTTCGTTTTTTTTTTTCTTTTGGTGGGATGTGTTTAGTATGTCATGAGGTACGGATAGCCACACCCTAAAGTTAATTATCATCTAAAGTTTTTTTTTTCTTCGTTTGGGCTAAATATAAACAAGTTTCAAGTAGGTAAACAAGTTAAGGCTTAGTCCGAACTTGATTAGCTTATCAAGCTTAGCCAAGTCAAATTTGAACTGTGATATTCATGGCAAGCCAAGCCGGACAATAATATATCATTAATTAAACAAGTTCATACCAAACTAAATTGTATCATTATTTTAACCAAGTCAAATTTGAACCTCTCCATGTCCTATTCGTTCGGCAAAATTGTGCAGCCCTACTCTATAAGTTATGTACCATATTTTAACCTCTTTTCTTTGCCTGCCGAGTATATGCTCAAAATAATTGAGCACCCACCAGCCAGCCAGTTGGTTCAACAAACAGCTCTGTACTAGGACCACAGCGCATGTGTTCTTGCCAATTGCCATTTATAGTGCATTATCCAGAAGGCTAGTTATAAAAGCACTGCATATTTTTATCAGGGCTAGCCCATTTGTAACTTTGTATTATTTATAAGTTTGTCATTGAAAAAATTTATTAGGACTAGCCCAATAGGTGGTATAAAAGTGATTTGTTATGTTTCCCTTCTCTTTGTCTTCTTCCTCTCCATTTTTTGTCCTAACCCTAAATTGAGATTCCTCTTGTCCCTCCATTCTACAACTAAGAAAATTTTCTTGTTTTGTAACCCTAGAGTAATTATCAACGAATATTCGTAGTAGTCGGTATGTTTTCGACTACTATATTGCAAAGTTTGTTAAATAATCGGTTGATTCCTAATTTTTGAATGTTCTTTCATAATGTAGAAATATGAAAGAAATTGGGACATCAAATGTAGCAATCGATCATCCCGGTCCTTCCGAAGAACCCAACAGTCTCTCCGAAGAACCCGTGGTTGGTCCCCGACGTACTTTCATTTTTTCGTAGTCCACAATTGTACTGCAACACACTCAGGCAGTCCAAAGTACTTGATGGACTGCCCTATAGGAAGGCAGTCTACAAATTCATATACTCTTCAACTGGACTGCCACATCGCATGGCAGTCCACAAAGTACTTAGGACTGCCAGAAAGTATGGCAGTCGAGTTAAATACGTATGAACTTAAGGACTGCCTTACTTTCTGGCAGTCCTAGATACTTCAAGGACTGCCCAGAAATGTGGCAGTCCAAAAGTTGATAATCGATTCAACTGGACTGCCACACATTTTGGCAGTCCATGAAGTACTTAGGACTGCCAGAAAATATGGCAGTCGAGTTAAATACGTATGAACTTAAGGACTGCCTTACTTTCTGGCAGTCCTAGATACTTCAAGGACTGCCCAGAAATGTGGCAGTCCTAAAGTTGATAATCGATTCAACTGGACTGCCACACATTTTGGCAGTCCATGAAGTACTTAGGACTGCCAGAAAGTATGGCAGTCGAGTTAAATACGTATGAACTTAAGAACTGCCTAACTTTCTGGCAGTCCTAGATACTTCAAGGACTGCCCAGAAATGTGGCAGTCCTAAAGTTGATAGTCGATTCAACTGGACTGCCACACATTTTGGCAGTCCATGAAGTACTCAGGACTGCCAGATGTTGTGGCAGTCTAGTTTAACAGACTGAATTGGATATTGTATTTGGTTTTGTCATTGATTTAGGTATTTAAAAAATTGTAAATTTATTGTAGGGCACCCCATCTCCTATGTGCACAGATTTGAGCAGTAAATTCTCGATGGATATTGTCTTTGAAACTTACGCCGAAGCATTAGAATGGTGCAGAGAAGTTGGAAGGCAAACCAACACAACCCTTGTAACTTCAAGGTCGCTACGGTGTCGGCCGAAGCGTCAAACTGCAGAGATTGGCTGTGAAAGAGGTGGGACGTTTAGGGTGCATCGTAAAAAAAGTGAACTTCTCCCAATAATATCTGGGAAGAAAGACACAGGCTCAAGGAAATGTGGTTGTCCATTCAAGTTAGTGTTGGGGTGCAAGACTGGCGAGAAGTGGACAGTTGTGGTACGTAATGAGATCCACAATCATACTATTCTGGAGACGCTAACTGGTCATGCCTACGTCGAAGATTGAAAGATGATGAGAAAAAGTTAGTTACAGAATTGTCAGCTTCCGGAGTTGCTCCAAAAGAAATTTATTCTGCGCTGCTTCAGAAGAATGATAGGAACAAGTCCACTATGAGGACAATTTACAATGCACTAGCGAGGTCTAGAACGAGTACTCTAAAAGGAAGAATGGCGATGCAACAAGTGATGAAATTGCTCGCCGAAAATTATTATGTGGAATACCATAGAAGACTTCCGGTGAGCAATGAAGTCGTTTCTCTGTTTTGGTCCCATCCGGATTGCACACAGTTGGCACGGTCCTTCGTCGATGTTTTGGTTCTTGATTGCACGTACAAGACTAATAAATTCAAGATGCCTCTTCTTCACATTGTTGGGTTCACTTCAACCCGAAGGACATTTTCAGTTGCCTTTTGTTTTTTGAGGAACGAAACATTAGAGGACTATACAAGGGCTTTGGAAAAGCAGAAGACACTTTACAGTGGACATAAAGAACCGTCTGTTTTTGTGACCGATCGGAATATGCATTGATGAATGCTATTGATACCGTATTTCCTCATGCTCGTAGATTACTATGTACTTGGCATATAAACATATTCAAGCACAATGCAAACTGAAGTTCGAGAAGTAGACGGCAAACTCGACATGGACCGCTTCCAAGATTTCTACAATGGTTGGACTCTTGTGTGGCGAGCAAGTACTGAGGAAACATTTGACGTAGCATGGTACATGTTCAAAGAGCAATGGGAGCAGAGCAACCCGGCGTGTATATCTTATATCAAAGACACCTGGCTTGATGAACATAAAGAAAATTTTGTTTTGGCATGGACGAATATGGTGAAACACTACGGCACGACCACAACCAACCGTGTCGAAGGCTCACATTCAAGACTAAAAAGATATCTGCGTTCATCGGCCGGTGGTTTCATCTCCGTTTGGCAATCAATCAATCTAATGACCAATTCGGTCGTGAACGAGATAAAGGCTTCATTTGAGATGAGCCTGAATATTATAAAGCACCAACATAAGAAAGAACATCTCTTGTCTGATTTAATCTACGTGGCATCCCACAACGCATTGATATTACTACTTGATGAGATTGGTCGTGCGAATTCAGTCGGTTTAGATATCGAAGTATGTGGTTGTACACATCGACATTCTCTCGGGCTCCCTTGTGCACACTGTAATAACCCGCTCCGTCCTAGCGGAACGTCGATTCAAACGGCAAGTGCAACGACTCAAACGAGCCGTCGACCCAAAGTTGGCATCGACCTGATGAAGAATCGATGCAAGACTTACATTGGCCCGTCAAGATGAATCCAGACTTAGACTTTCAAAGGCGCGCTCGGAGTATCGCTCGGCCGATGCGAACATCGCTAAGGTGGGTGGCTCCGATGAACCCGTCTTTGCTTAGCCTAGACACATAACAATACACACTATCACGAGAATCGCTAGGCGATAACCCCGTGCATGCTAATAAATGACTCAACGCACCTAGCTAAGGGAATAATCCCATCTTGTATGCTTGTATAGAATATGGAAAAGAACATGGAAAATACGAGAACTCTCGCACCGCGCTCTACGCTCGTGCTAAGGCACAAGCTTACGTTCAAGTCCCTTATGCGTTCAACAATGAAACAATGAATGGTTTACAACAATGAAACGTGAAGACTATCAACATAGTCGCTCCGAGTAGAGTTTAGCAACATTGAAAGGCTAAGGGACCGATGGGTCGCCAAGGCGACTCCCGTACGGGAAGTTGCATAATGTATAATGAATGAACGAATAAAACAAGTGAATGAATGAATCAACGAAAGGATGAATACGAAATTGAATCAATGAACGAATGGACAAGTGAAAGAAAGAAATTAAGAAATGAATAAAAGATAAGAAGGAAAGGAATGGTTAGCGACAGGTATGACGGGCACGTACAATGGGGCTCGCTACCCGCGCTGCACGGACGCCAACCTGGTCGATAACGCATTGTGGCTATGGGTTAGCCTATGACAAGTTAATACGAAATGGTCGTGGACAAACGGCACGAGCGAGGGGTGGCGAATGCTGTGACCGTAAAGAAAAGGGATTCCGCGGCATGATCAAAGGGGGGATATGCCGGCCTAGGCGGAATCAAAAGGGGCTTACGGGCTGCCTGGGTGTGGACTTGACCATCCAGGGGACGTAAGTGCAGCAGTATTTTCAAGAGACTAACGGGGTGTGTGCCAGCCCACACCCTACGTTGGTTGAGAAATACAACGGCTTGGATGTCCAAAATGGCTTGTGGTGCCAGCGACCGGTGCATATAGAGTTAAGTGGGCTTTGCTGGTGGCAATCCACGTGCAAGCCTTTGCATTGAAATCAAAGTAGTCTAAAGTTAATTGAATGAAGCGCCTTATGTATAGGCTTGAAGTGTAATGCACCAAATGATAAGGAGTACTTCGTGCTAATGAACTTGAAAACATGCCTACGATGCGTTAAAATCTAAGGCAGGAACACGCCCTTGGCACTAAAATGTTTATGTGAATCATGTTAAGTTGAAATATATGAATTATTGACTAACTTGGTTTACATTGGACAGGGGCCGGACGGTAAGTATGGGTAAGTTATGTATGTATTTACATGCGACACTTGAAATTGGCAACGCGAGTTAGGCTATGTAATATGCCATGAAATTGATCCTAAGGCAAGAGAAAGACAATGAATGATAGAGATGCACAAAAGTAAATCGTGTTCGGTAATGATAGCATTGTGGACGAGCTAGCCTCCCCACCAGTGCATAATGTACTGATAACCCCACGTCTGCTTGCAGGATGCAGGAGACGCCGGCGGGTGCGGAGCTTCCATCGAACGCGCTAAGGCGCGGAGCTATCTCTGGAGCCTTGGAGCGTTGCAAGAAGCTGAAGCACCCTATACAGGACATAATGTATCGGAACATCGCCATGAATCATTCCATGTTGTAAGCCACTTGGCACGCCTTTTATGTTTCAGAGAGAGAGAGCGTGAGCGATTTGTAATATCGGCCTAGCGCCGTTTGTAAACTTCTTGAAAATCAATAAAGAGTTTGAATTCGCTTCAACTTGTGTTCATTTACTTTCCGCTGCAAATGGGGACACTCTGTGCGACTCTGTGGCTTAGCTCAAATCGGCCGTTTCTGGACTTGGCCTTGCACGGACGCAACCTGGTCCCGTGCGGCATCACGCCTTAGCGAGGACGATCGCTCCTACGGGAGCGGGGCGTGACACACACGAGATCAACGAATATCGACGTCAACGTAGACCTATTCCAGTAGTGGTCGTTGATCAGCGTTGGAGACAGCTGTCGATCATGCCTACGGTGGACAGTCCAGATGATTTCTTTTCCATGCCACAGTTGAAACTTCTTTATACCAGATGGTGTGCAGCACTAGGACCTGAGAGGAAGTCCATTGAGCTTGGGATCCAAGAACTTGCCAACCCGGCAAGTAGTCGTCTTCAAGAGCCATCTTCAATCATTGCTCCGAAAGGTAGACCGCCAAAAAGACTTACAAGAACACAAAAAAGAAGCTCGAGTCTACTAAGCGAGAAGCCTCTCTCTTTGAGCACGTTGAAAGAAGCGTGCAAATGCTAGCCGTTCCAAACAGGAAGGAGAAGCTCCCTGCTCGTAGAAAGAAACAGAATACGAGTGCTGCAAACACACTCGATGTGTACATTGGTGCTTTTGTGCCCGGCATGCGGGAATATATTTGGTCTATTGATGATGTGCCCAAAGACGACATTGTGGATATCATGTGCTTGCGCGGCATCTAGGCTACCTCGCTAAAGATGGATGGAGACAAGTTAGAGCTGAGCTATATTTTGAGCTGGAGTCTCGTCTTTCATTCTATAGCAAAATACTTGGGCAAGAACATGTTGGCGAACTGTTGACAAGCATTCCATGCGACACCCAGACTACTGGACCAGAGCATTACCTGGACATATCGTCTGTTGCATATCTATTCGAAACAAGTACAAGATCCCAATTATCGTTTTTTCCAAGCACAACAACAACACATTTTTTCCAATGTGCGCTCCTTCGAAGGACTACAGTATATCCAATCTAAATACAATAGGACTCGTCGGAGATCACTTTGTTATCCCGCGGTTGATTGGGCACTCTCCTATTCCTCCCCCTGCGTCACTTTGGTGGAAACATGCACCGGAAGAATCCCTCGCTTGGGTAACACCCTACGAAGATGCAATAAATGTTTACAAGAAAATCACGAACTTCGTGGAACCTATACCAAGGCCGGAGGGACACTATGATGTATTAATTGACTGATGTATAGTTGACGAAGCGTAACATTTTGCATGGACTCATGTATAGTTGACAAAGCGTAACATTTTGCATAGACAGTTGTATCGTTGACATTTTGTATCTTACTGAGTATCTATGAGTATTTTGTATCTTACTGATTAGCAGCGTTGCATTTTGTATCTTACTGATTAGCAGCGTAGCATTTTGTATCTTACTAAGTATCTATGAGTATAGTTGACATACCTGCTGTTTGTATGTGGACTGCCCAGATCCTGGGCAGTCCATGCTCACAGCAAGTCCTAATAAGGACTGCCCAATTTTTGGAAGTCCACAAATGAAAGTGGACTGCCAGAAAACTAGGCAGTCCTTATTAGAACTTGTTGTTTGTATGTGGACTGCCCAGTTCCTGGGCAGTCCATGCTCACAGCAAGTCCTAATAAGGACTGCCCAGTTTTCTGGCAGTCCACAAATGAATGGACTGCCAGGAAACTGGGCAGTCCTTATTAGAACTTGCTGTTTGTATGTGGACTACCCAGTTCTTGGGCAGTCCATGCTCACAGCAAGTCCTAATAAGAACTGTCCAGTTTCCTGGCAGTCCACAAATGAATGTGGACTGCCATGAAACTGGGCAGTCCTTATTAGGACTTGCTGTGAGCATGAACTGCCCAGGAACTGGACAGTCCACATACAAACAGGACTTGCTGTGAGCAAGGACTGGGCAGACCAATATAAACCAATTTAATACTAGTTCACGGCAATACCCACTTCATACTAATTTAATACTAATTCACAGCAAGATAACATTCACGTAATACGCAAACTTGCAATCAATATAAAACTAATTACAGCAAGATACTGAAAACGACATTCATATAATATGCAAACCAATTTAAAACTGTTGACACAGACAAGTGTTCAACCAATTAGAAAAGTTTTACAAGTCACTTCCTCGGTCGTTCACCCAACTACCAAATACATTCAACCATATACAAACTACATAGTCATTCAGGATCATGACCATCTTCGTGCGTCGCTCATCGATAAATGGGTAATCAGCTGCGATGTTCTGCATCTGGGTACCAACATCTTCGTAATTCTCCCCCTTGCACTGGATTAGACTTTTCCCCAATTTTTTCACTTTCGAAGCCTGCATGAATACATATCATAATTTTAGGAACCAACAATTTACCACAACATGGGTTAATTAAACAAACTATACTAACCATCTTCTGCAATGCATCATATAGTGTTGACTTGGAAGGTAAGGGTGCTGCTACCGGCACTTTCGCACTTCTCTTATCAGGATTCAACATCATACCATGTCCGGCATTCCCATAGTATTCCATATAGTCCTCACTACAATCCCACATCTCCACCGCCGGAGTTCGTATGGTTTCACCGACAAATGCAAAAATTATTGCGTGGTCCAATATCTGATACGAGTATTTTGCCAAATACTGCAATCCGGTGGGGGTGATTTTTTCCTTCACACTCTCTTTCAACTCATCAAATCCCTACGTACTACACATCTTCGCATGGTTTATTACCCTCAAAAGGCGCGAGCTTTTCTACAAATAAAAAAACAAAGATCCAATATTACATATATCTATTATTTCGAATAGTTAATCTATATACAAGGTAAGTAACTAACCGGATCCTTCCATATTTTATAATAAATGTGGTTCTCGATTGACTTCAAAATAGAGCAACCAATTGGGCCCGCATCTTCCTCTTCCTCTTCCTCGGCTACTTGAGAAGGACCCGATCCAGCGTCATCTCTCATTCGGGCAATGGGTACATCATCATCATCGGAGGAATCATCACGACGAGTCGCCGCCGCTTTCGTCGAACGCCTTGCAACATGTTTGTTCCACGTGTTCTTATTTCTGAGGCTGGTTCGGGTTCTCTGATTGATAGCCCTTTCTCGACATTTCTACCAGCTTCACGCGCCTTGCGATCCGATGCGGTAGGATTTTCTTTCGGGCCTGGCCTCAACATCCTTTTCCTTTGTCTTCTTTTCATGACTATTATTGAATATTAATTACATATTAAAATGTAAGGCATGTTGTTCCACTAGTGCAAATTGGACTGCCCAATATTCTACCAGTCCTCAGTGTATAATGGACTGCCAATTTGAATGGGCAGCCCTGGCTCAGGACATGTGTAACTAAAGACTGCCCACATTTCTGGCAGTCCAATATGCAGTTAGGACTGCCAGAAAAGAGGGCAGTCCTAACTCACATCATGTGTAAGAAAGGACTGCCACTTTTCTGGCAGTCCTAACTTTATGTTGGACTGCCAAAATTTGGGCAGTCCATTGTTACACATGTTATGCTAATGGACTGCTCATTTTCCTGGCAGTCCAATAGAGTCAGGACTGCCAGAAAAGTGGGCAGTCCATTGTTCCACATGTTATGCCAAATGGACTGCTCATTTTTCTGGCAGTCCAATACAGTCAGGACTGCCAGAAGAATGGGCAGTCCTTCACAGAACTTGCTATGCCAATGACTGCTCATTCTTCTGGCAGTCCAACATACAGTCAGGACTGCCAGAAGACTGGGCAGTCCTGGACGACGCCAAATTTTGGCAATCACGTTTGCTACGGTCTGAATATAGTTTCATTCACATTACAATAATTGCAATGGAAATAAAGAATGTAATTGATCCTTCAATTGTCTCAGATAATTTCTACGGTTTTCGAAAGAAATGGAGAAAGATTTCGCACCTTGTTTGCGAGGAAGGTTTCGGGGCCATCCTCCTTGAAAGAGAGAAGAGGACGTGGGGAAGAAGAGGAAGATGACGAAGCTGCTCGCCGAGTGGTGGAGAATGGAGTCAGTGTTTAGGGCTTAGGAGGAAGAAATAGGAAAGTTAGGGTTCTTGTGAGAGAAATTTCGTGTTCGGGGCGGGGGGGGGCGGGATTACTTTGGGACAGCCTCTGATCAAATAAATGGGCTGTCCTGAGTAAAACCCAAAAAAATTGGGCTAGCCCCAATCCGGGCTAGCCCTGATCAAAAAGGGCAGTGCCTTTATAATTAGCCTATCCAGAATGAGATGAATAGTTTCAGGAAAACATAATTGACCAAAAATGAACATGACTACAAAATTAAGGGCTAATTATTGCTTAGATCCTTATAGCATCTACAGTGAGGGAGATTTCTATTGCTATATTTTACCTTTAATTAAATTTTATAGCACTTGAAAGCTGTAGTTAACACTTGTCCATATTTAAAAATTATTAGAAAGCTAAGAGATACTTCAGATTTGGAGCGTACCCTAGTTTCGCTACATTAATTTCTGGGCCACCAAATTAACCGTTCTTATCAAAAATGGAAGAAAAATAAAGAGAAAAAAAGGGAAAAAATCAACATGGAAGGAAAATAAAGAGAAAAAAGAGGAGGATATTATTTGAAGTATTTGTTTAGAGTGTACCATTGTGTGCCAATATCAAGAAAATCCTCCATAAGTAATAATTTACACAAATTTTAATAATTTGGAGTGTGTATTTGGAGTGTATCCACCGTGGATGCTCTTAATCTTATATTAACTTAGAATTTAAGTTATGAAATATCCAATTGAAAATTTTGGACCTGAGGTTTTTTTTTTTCTATTATACCCTCCTTTTCAGCATGGGGTTGGTTGTTGTCTTTGTACTCATGTTCATGGTATAATAAAAAAACTAAATACTAAAAATAGAAATCCAGGGTCCAAATATTTCAATAAGTCATGTCAGGACTTAAACTTTAAACTGGTATAAACTACAAGGTCTAAACACTAATTACTCCAAAAATTAATAAGGTTTTTTTATGCATTCCCTTAAATATTTCAATATTTGGAGCTAGATATCCCTCAGCCAAAATTAACTTAAATAATAGGTTATGGCGTGACACAATACAGACAATTTACGTTAACTATTCCTATATTTTTACTTATTGTATGAACTATTCTGATTTAAAAATTAATTACATGGACCATTTTTTTGTTTTATATTTTCTATATAAAATTATAACACTAACCGTCATTATTACAAAATTAAAATATCATGGATGGTCCTTATAATTACTTTTAAAATAGGATCTGTAATACTTATGAAACATAAAAGCAGGGGTGGATCTAGAAATTATAGCTGTGATGGACTGCCAAAATTTTGGGTGGACTGAAAAAATTTGGATGGACTGCCAAATTTTTTATAATTACTTTTAAAAAAATTTATATGAAAAAAATGTATAAAAAAAAAAAATTTGGTGGGCTCCAATTCACCCAAATCCCCCCTTGGATCCGCCCCTGCATAAAAGTGGTTAATGTATTCATTAAATCATAAAGTTAATACCGTGAACCCCACCCCATCCCCCACCCAAGGGCGTACCCTCGTAGGAGGAGCCCAAAAAATCTTTGTACGGCCATGAATGAGTTGCTATTATGAGGTCAAAAACCATATAATCTCTGTCTACACAAACTCAAGAGGAATCCATTAACACAAAAAGAAAATGTTAACTTGTGATGAATCCATTTAATGCATGCCATGAGCTTTAACCAGCAAGAAAAATCCAGGAATATCTTGCTTACTATTAAGTATAATAAGAATCCATGAAACCGTGTTGATTAGCATGAGCTCAAAAGAAATCCAATGAAAAGAGGACATAATGGTCGAAATGAAATAGTTATGTTAAAGTAGACCGGCATATTACTTCATCACTAAGTTAACTTGTCCATTACTAATTGTAACTCATATAAAAAAATTAATACAAATTTCAGACAGAACCGACAGGATTCGAGTTTTCAACTTTAAAAGCGTACAGATGTATGTAGATTATAAAAAACCAAAAAATTAAATTCGATACTCTTGTATTTATATTTGGAGGAAGGAGGATTTACGTACAATTGTATCAAAAAAAAGGGTTACATGACTCTAAACATAAAAATATTTGAGGGACTAATAAAAGGAAGGGGGGGAGGGAAAGGGGAGATCGAAGTCGAAATCGTAGCTGACTTGTACTGCTAACGTGGACCCCCCTTCACGAATGTGAAAGACGACTTGTGGTACGGTTTGGTTCAAAACCGCTCCCCTGTCGGTCTATTTAGAATTGTTCTAATATGAATAGTATAGTAATAACTAACCGACCGACCCCTCCCGGTTCAGTTATTCTCGGTTTGGAAAAGCCAATTGCCAAATTGGTCATGGCAGCATTTAGTTGACTTGACTCCGGAAGGCTCTTCTTCCTTCTTCCTTCTTCCTCCCTGTGTGTGTATATACAGGGAAAGAGAGAGAGATTTCCTAAAAAGGAATCTTCCTTGTTCATCAATAGAAGAATAATCAAGGTCTGTTCTTATCTACATGATCTACAGTGCTTATTCATTGATTTAGTAATATTTTCTTCATTATATTTCATTTCATGATTCTCTTGATACATAGTATATGGTTAGCACCTCATAAGATTTTTTTTTTTTTTTTTGTAGAAAAAGTTGTATTTAGTTTGATGAGAAACTTGGGGTTAATGAATTGAAGGACCAATCCTTCATGGGTTGGTCTGCTTTATATGGTCCATTTATTTGCAAGAACTGAAGCAGTTTATTTTGATGTTGAAAATTACTCACTCCTTTGGATTCATATTAGCTTGAAGTTTAATGGGTTATCATCCACAATTCTGATGATTCCTTCTATATCGAGACTTATGTTGATCGGTTTACATGTGAACTCTTCGAAGTTCAATATTATCACTAAGGGGACGTTTGGTATGCGGTATTTTTTTATTCCCGGAAAAATTTAAAATGAGAATTTATTACCACGTTTGTTTGGCTTATAAAAAATTTATTTCCGAGAATTATAAATATCCGGATAAATAGTTTACCCACAAAGCATGAGAATTCTATCCCTTGAGAATAGGTGGGTATTTTTTTTGCCCGGGCAAAAAAAAAATTGTCTAATTTTTTTTTTTTTTTTTTTGATCAATTTTGATTAGTTTTGAACATTTTTTGTTATTTTGTCGTTTTACCGATTTTTTGTCGTTTTATCATTTTTTGTCGTTTTTACGATTTTTTTGTTTTTTACCGGTTTTTTATATTTGTTCATTTTTCGTTATTATTATTTTTTATTTTTTCCCGGGAATATTTATATTGTCACCAAACATGGGAATATAATTTTCCAGGGAATATAATTTTCAGGAAATTTAATTTCTTGGAATTTGATTCCCGGGAATATAGAATTCATGGCTATATAGTATTCCGCATACCAAACGCCCCCTAAATTTTCACAGAACCAGGTCGTTTTTGAGCATGTGCAAAGTGTTGGTGTTTTGCATTTGGACTAGAAAAGATAGTCCCACATCGGCTACACCAAATGGTGAGTATGTCAATATAATGCATTGCTTGTGTTGAGGTGTGCACATGAGGTGTAGTGGGGCACAAGTTTGTGCCATGTGGAAGTATTTTCCTAGAAGGAAAAAGGATTAAATCCAACAAGGATGCAAGTTAATTTTTGTTGTGCGGACTCGGACTCGGACACGGACTCCAGGATGTCTCGTGCATGCACGGGAGTGTTCGGGGGGTAGGCGTGGACTGGCACACTTCTATGCTGATTGTGGGATGATCTAAAATATCAAACTCTATTTTTGAGTATTGGTATTTTAGTCCCACATCGGATAGGAGAAGAGGTGAAGTCTCAACTCCACTCTATAAATAGAGCCCCTTGGCCTCCTTTGAAAGATGCACCAAGAAGAGAGTTGAGGGAGTCTGTTAAGTCCAGGAAGCCCGTTCAAGTCTCAAATATTGACTTACGAGCGTTCCAGAAGTTCTTCGTGAACTTGCTGGTTCCTGGAAGCTGTTCGTGCTCGTGTGGGGCGAATAAAGCTTTGAGCAACGGTGGTTCATTCACCCCAGCATCTCATTCTCGCCTGTCATCGCTGCTGTTGCCTTTTACAGTAACTTCTTTTTAGAAGCTCTACTGCCGATAGTTGCTTGCACAAAGTCTCTTTAGATTTTTGTGTATTACGTAGAATCTTTTTAGATCCTCGTAATTCAGAATCCTCCAGGATCTCTGTTGCACATCTTCTTTAAGGTGCTGCATTTGAAACGTTGTGTGTACAATTGTTTCAGTTTCAGAATTTTCCATCGAAAATTGTGCCTCGGCAATAACAATCTCAAAGCTTTATTGAGTAGATGGATAATTCTCGTACTTCGCTCATCGATACCGGCTTTAACAAGTTGGAGAAATTCGATGGCGAACACTTCCAGATATGGAGACGAAAGGTCACTTTAAATCTTCAACTCGTGAATGTTGATCACGTGCTGTCAGAAGAAGAACCGATCGTTCCAACCACTGGATCTGCTGCGGCTGTGGCCGCTGCTACGACCAAGCAAGCGAAGTGGAAGAGAGAAAACAGTATATGCAAACTACTGATACTCAATTCCATGGAAGACTCTCTGGCAGAGTCCTACTCCAAGAAGACATCTGCCAAAGAGATATGGACTCCTTGGGAAAGCTCTATGAAGATGACGAGAACCGGTCCAAGATCTTCATGGTGAAAAATATCACAAGTGGACCTTCGAAGACGAGAAGGCGATGCTGCCCCAAGTGAAGGAGTTTCTGAAGTTGCGTCAGAAACTAGAAGACGAGAACATGCCCCTCGTCGACAAGTTTGTCGTTTGGAGGATCGTCGCGAAACTTCCTACAGAATGGAGAACTTCTATGCAAGGATGCATCGAAACAAGATGGAAATTAGCTTGGAAGATTTCTTGCAAGAGATCCATGTTGAGGACGAGATGCGCTCTCAACAGAAGATGGATACTCTGTCCAAACAACTGGCGAAGGCAAATCTGGTCCAAACCAGAGAGTACCAGGGGAAGCAGGCTGCTTCTCATCGTAAAAAGAAGGACTTCACGAATCTGAAAGTGAAGGGTCCTGCTTTCAAGCAGCAGAAGTCCAAGTCCCATGTGACTTGCTTCAATTGTGGCAAGAAGGGCCACTACAAATCGAATGCAAGTCCAAGCCCAAAGAACAAGGTGAGCCTAGTAAGGTTTCTATGATTACTAATCTAGTTGCCATGATAGCACAGGTTGCAACTGTGGGGGCTGACTTGGACTGGTGGATAGACACTGGTGCGACCTGCCATGTCTGTTCAGACAGACTGGTTCGTCTCTTATGAGCCAACTTCAGAGAAGGTCATAATG
This sequence comes from Iris pallida, assembly GCA_029216955.1. Taxonomy (NCBI): domain Eukaryota; kingdom Viridiplantae; phylum Streptophyta; class Magnoliopsida; order Asparagales; family Iridaceae; genus Iris; species Iris pallida. Next base: position 47,074 of record JANAVB010020007.1, on the reverse strand, counting down.
GCAAACCAGGCACAAGCTGAAGTACTGGGGATCGGGACGGTGGAGCTGAAACTCACATCGGGGAACACTATGACGCTTCAAGGTGTGAAGCATGTTCCAGTAATTGCTAAGAACCTAATCTCTGGAAGTCTGCTTGCAACGCAGGCTTGAGGATGGACATCAATGCTGGCCAGTTGGTGATGTCCAAGAAGGGTACATTCTTCGGGAAAGCTTTCCAAACTGAAGGAATGTACAAGATTCAGCTTGTTGTAACCCAGCATGATAATATAAATGCAATCACTTTTTCTGATTATTCTCTTGAGTTGTGGCATAATAGGCTAGGACATGTTCATTGTAAAAGGATTAACAGAATGTCTAGTCTAGGACTTATCTCCAAGTGTGGGGGTAAGGTAGAGAAATGCGAAGTATGTGCTCAGACGAAGATCACTAGAAAACCCTTTCACAGGGTCCATCGAAGCACAGATCTTCTGGAGTTGGTTCACTCAGATATCTGTGACTTCAAACAATTCTCTACAAAAGCCGGGATGAAGTATTTCATTACTTTCATCGATGACTTCTCAAAGTATGCTTTCGTCTACTTGCTCAAGTCTAAAGACGAAGCATTCGAGAAGTTCAAGGATTCAGGGCCGAGGCTGAGCGGCAAACTGGACAACAACTCAAGAGGTTAAGGAGTGATCGAGGCGGAGGAGTATCGGTCTCATGAATTCTTATCATTTTGCAAAGAACATGGAATCATCAATGAGACAACGGCTCCGTACTCTCCTCAATCCAACGGAGTAGCAGAAAGGAAGAACAGAACGTTGACAGAGATGATGAACTCCATGCTGTTGACTGCGGGTCTTCCAAAGTGTTACTGGGGAGAAGCTGCACTAACGACAACGTTCATTCTGAACAGAGTGCCATATGCAACTTCCGACATAACTCCTCATGAACTCTGGTTCAAAGTCAGACCTAACTTGAATGTCATTCGAGTGTGGGGGTGTCTGACTTATGGAAGCTCCCGGATCTGAAGATTCAGAAGCTGGGGACAAGGACTACGAAGGCGATCTTCTTGGGGTATGCCGAGAAGAGTGATGCTCGGAGATTCCTTGATATCGAGTCAAACCATATCATCGAATCTCGCGATGCTGAATACTTTGAAGACAAGTTTGCAAAACACAAGAATATTGTTCTCGCGGATCTTCCGGAGAATGATGAGGGTACAAAGCAGATAGAAGTCTTTAATGAACCAGTAGTCCAAGATGAAGCTGTCGTCAAGGAGACACCAGCTGAACCAGAACTCGCTGAGCCGTCAACTAAGCGAACGAGGAGGCCGAAAGACTTCGGAGATGACTTCGTCACCTATCATGTGGAAGCAGATCCGCTTACCTATGATGAGGCGATGAAGACCAGAGATGCTGTATTCTGGAAGGAGGCGATAGACAACGAGATTGACTCAATCACCTCCAACAACACATGGGTATTGGTTGACCTGCCAGAAGGAGCAAACCCATCGGATGCAAATGGATCTTCAAGAAGAAGATGAAAGCAGATGGAACCATTGACAAGTTCAAGGCCAGGCTAGTGGCCAAGGGGTTTGCTCAGAACCAGGGGATCGACTACTTTGACACTTATGCTCCAGTTGCTCGGATGACAACCATCAGATTGTTAATTGCTCTAGCAGCAATACACAAGCTGGTGATACATCAGATGGATGTGAAAACGGCATTCCTTAAATGACGAGCTAACCGAAGAAATCTACATGCAACAACCAGAAGGTTTTGTCGTCAGAGGTCTGGAGACAAAGTCTGCAAGTTGATGAAGTCTCTGTTTGGTTTGAAACAAGCTCCCAAAATGTGGCATGAAAAATTTGACAAGGTGAAAATGTCAAATGGCTACAGGGTCAGTGAAACAGACAAGTGTGTCCATACGAAGTTTGCTGACGGAAGAGGAGTAATCGTATGTCTTTACATGGACGACATGCTAATCCTAGGTACGGATTTAAGCTGCGTCACAGAGAAAGAAATTCCTCTCGACCAAGTTCAGTATGAAGGACTTGGGGGATGCCGACGTAATCTTGGGGCTCAAGATCATCCGGACAGGCACTGGAATAGCGCTGTCACAATCTCATTATATTGAGAAGATGCTCACTCGCTACGGGTATCAAGATCTTCCTTTTATTGATACACCGTACCGGAGTGATCAGAAGCTGGAGCCAAATTCGAGGGAAAGCGTCAGGCAGTTGGAGTACGCTAGCGTCATCGGAAGCTTGATGTACGCTACTACTGCCACAAGGCCTGACATAGCTTTTGCAGTGGGAATGCTGAGTCGGTTCACTAGCAATCCAGGTGTTGAGCACTGGAAAGCTGTGAAGCGTGTTATGAGATATCTCAAGAAAACTCAGACATATGCACTTTTCTACAGCGGAGATCCGTCAGTAGTGGAAGGCTTCAGTGATGCTAGCTGGTGTTCAGATATGGAGAGCGAGTATTCCACAGGTGGATTCGTATTCGCCATGGGCGGAGCTGCTATATCGTGGAAGTCGAAGAAGCAGACTATGTTATCTCGCTCCTCCATGAAATCTGAATTCTTTGCATTGGATGCTGCTGCAGATGAAGCAGAGTGGCTTCGGGAGCTCATATATGATCTTCCGGTGGTTGGGGCTCAGATACCGGCAATACCGATATACTGTGACAACCAGGCGGCAGCAGCAGTGGCATCAAATGAACTCTTCAACGGGAAGAAGAGAACGGTGCGGTTGAAGCACAGAGCAGTATACGATCTTGTCAAGAGAGGTGTTATTGCAGTGATTGATGTTCGGAGTCAGAAGAACCTGGCGGATCCGTTCACCAAGGGCCTCAAGCGCCAGCTGGTCGATGACACAGCTTGTAAATTGGGCTTGAAGGCATTCTGATATTGTGTTATTACATTCTTACCATAAAGTTTTATGCTATTAGTTCAAAGAGAAATCTACTAGGCATCTAGCTTTTGGTTCAAGGGAGGACTATTAACCAGAAGAATATCAGGAACGGTGGGTACTTGTCCTATGTGACATGGAGAGGTTACGGACCTACAACCACTGTTGTCTACTGTTGTTTTCTGTGGAAAACGGATCCTGTGGGAAGGTTGGCTTAAATGCCTTAATGAGTTCTCGGGCAGAGTGAATGCCTGGAGTGCTTTACAGGAAGCACGGTAGCGCAGCACTACATGGAGTGTAACTCCATGCTACAGTGGGTGACTCCACCATGAGGTTCCCAGGTAGGGGTAATGTCTCGGCTTTGCAAGCCAGTCACAGCGGAGTAGCACCGCAAATAGGCAGGTAGCCTAATGCTGTATGATAATCGTAATAAAGAGAGGTAGACAGCACTACAAAGAGGACGATGTCCTCATGTTACAGTGGCATGACACCACGAAGAGGTACCAGGTAGGGTAAAGCCTCGGCTTTGCGAGCCATGTCATAGCGGCGTAACACCGCACGGAAGCGCAAGGCTTCATGCTCGGTAGTTTGGCACTACAAAGAGGCCTATGACCTCATGCTACAGTAGTATGATACTACGATGAGGTACCCAGGTGGGGTAAAGCCTCGGCTTTAAGCCATGTCATAGCGGCGTAGCACCGCAAAGAAGCGCAATGCTTCATGCCATGACTCTTTATAAAGAACTCACCTATAGTGTATGGACAGAGATATTAGGCCGTCTCTTGAGGGTAAACTTGTAGACGCCCAAAAATTATACACTGAAACCAGGCTGGCACAAGGCCTTCAATGTGCAGCCAGAAGCATAGTTGATGTCATTATGTGAGTAGGAAGAATTGCAGTTATGGTGCAGAATTCAAGGCTTAGTCCATTCTTGTATCATGCTGTTATTTAACCTATGCGGAAAGATTCAAGTCGTAGCGACATCGCTCCTAATGCAGGATGGGCAGTAACTGTGGGGAACGCTCAACCCATATATTGAGATATGTGGGGGATTGTTGGTGTTTTTGCCTTTGGACTAGAAAAGATAGTCCCACATCGGCTACACCAAATGGTGAGTATCTCAATATAATGCATTGCTTGTGTTGAGGTGTGCACATGAGGTGTAGTGGGGCACAAGTTTGTGCCATGTGGAAGTATTTTCTAGAAGAAAAAAGGATTAAATCCAACAAGGATGCAAGTTAATTTTTGTTGTGCGGACTCGGACTCGGACACGGACTCCAGGATGTCTCGTGCATGCACGGGAGTGTTCGGGGGGTAGGCGTGGACTGTCACAGTTCTATGCTGATTGTGGGATGATCTAAAATATCAAACTCTATTTTTGAGTATTGATATTTTAGTCCCACATCGGATAGGAGAAGAGGTGAAGTCTCAACTCCACTCTATAAATAGAGCCCCTTGGCCTCCTTTGAAAGATGCACCAAGAAGAGAGTTGAGGGAGTCTGTTAAGTCCAGGAAGCCCGTTCAAGTCTCAAATATTGACTTACGAGCGTTCCAGAAGTTCTTCGTGAATTTGCTGGTTCCTGGAAGCTGTTCGTGCTCGTGTGGGGCGAATAAAGCTTTGAGCAACGGTGGTTCATTCACCCCAGCATCTCATTCTCGCCTGTCATCGCTGCTGTTGCCTTTTACAGTAACTTCTTTTTAGAAGCTCTACTGCCGATAGTTGCTTGCACAAAGTCTCTTTAGATTTTTTGTGTATTACGTAGAATCTTTTTAGATCCTCGTAATTTCAGAATCCTCCAGGATCTCTGTTGCACATCTTCTTTAAGGTGCTGCATTTGAAACGTTGTGTGTACAATTGTTTCAGTTTCAGAATTTTCCATCGAAAATTGTGCCTCGGCAATAACACAAAGTTGTGATGTCGTACAATGTTCCAAAAACTGGAAAGCTCCAAAATTTTTAATTTATGTATATATTACTAATGTGAAATTTCCATATTTAGATTTAGATTTCCCTATTTTTTTTTAGAAACTGCAATAACACGACACTTAGAATGTCAGAAAAATATATTATTTTTATAGTAGTTAAAAAGGCCATTTTTAGTATTTGTATAGGGCCATTAGAATGTCAGAAACGACCATGCACGTAACCACACACCAAAAGTTACTGAATTAGGAATCCTTGTTATTTGCTTATTTGGATTAGAAAAGTTGTATGGAAATTCTCCTAAGGTTTTAGTATCCTATGAAAAAAAATATTTTTTGCTTAGTTGGAATATTGAAGCTGAAATCTTCTGCATCTTTTCTATAGATACATAGTTTAAAAGAAATCATTTTTGATTCTTATGTTGCTTGTTTACTGATTCTTACAACTAGTTTTCATATGAATTCATGAGGGTTGAGTATGCTCTAATTTCACACTATGCTCTGATTCTTAGTACAATATGCTCTAATTTCGCATAACTGAACACCAAACTTGCTGAATTAGGAATCCTCGGTATCTAGATTAGTAATAGTTGAAAAAATGGTGTTTTCTCGTATCGGACTAGTTTCCATCGCCCAAAGCTCTTCTTTTAAGGTGTTACTATTCTCTGAAGAAAACCCTTCCTGCTTTGTTGGAGTCAAGGTTCGCAGTATTAGAATTGGTATCGGATCATTCCTATAGTTGAAATGAGTGAAATTTCTCAGATGATTTTATTGATGGGCTCCTGCCACTACTTATAGAGAGTACACCTCCTCTTCACAATACAACGTCCGATATGGGACTAAAGTCCCTTATTAGTTCTCAACACTCCCCCTCAAGATGGGCGATAGATATCAATAATCATCCCCATCTTGTTACATAGCTTTGACAGACTCAATGAACTAAGACCCTTAGTCAGACAGTCTGCAACTTGTTCTTCTGAGCGAACATGGTCAATCTTCAGTATCCCTTGTTCCAGCTTCTCCTTGATGAACAATCGATCGATCTCGATGTGCTTCGTTCTGTCGTGCTGAACTGAATTGTTAGCTATACTTATTGCAGCTTGGCTATCGCTCAGAAGACGTAATGGTGCTCCCTTGTCCAGCTTCAACTCTGTCAGCAGTGCTCTTACCCATAGCAACTCTGACACTCCCAGAGCTATTGTCCTGTATTCTGCTTCAGCTGTCGACCGTGCTACCACTGGCTGTTTCTTGTTTCTCCATGAGACTATGTTTCCTCCTACAAAAATACAGTACCCCGTGGTAGATCTTCTGTCGTCTATGCAGCTTGTCCAGTCTGCATCGCAGTATCCCTCAATTTCTATGTGTCCATTCTTCTTGAGCCATAGTCCTTTTTCCGGCGTCCCTTTCAGATATCTCAAGATCTGAAATACTTCCATATGACCCGTTCTTGGATAATGCATATAGCGGCTCACTACCCTCACCGCAAATGAGATATCCGGACGAGTGTGTCCCAGATAAATCAATCTTCCTACAAGTCTTTGATACCTTTCACGATCAACAGGTTCTCCTGCTTCTACTTCCAGCTTGCACTTCTGGTCAATTGGAGTTACTGCTGCTTTGCATTCCAGTATCCCTGTCTCCTTTAGCAGATCTAGTGCGTATTTCTCTGTGAGAGAACAATTCCCTGTTCGCCGTCACACACCTCGATACCCAGAAAATATCTCATCGCTCCTAAATCCTTCACCTCAAACTCCTTCGCGAGTTTTGACTTCAGCTTAGTAATCTCGACTTCATCATCACCAGTGATTATTATATCATCCACATATACAGCAAGTATAGTAATGTGGCCTCTTGTATGCCGGAGAAAGACCGTATGATCTGCATTTGTTTGATGGTACCCCATGCCTGTAACAGCCTTTCTGAATCTGTCAAACCAGGCTCGAGGAGATTGCTTGAGTCCGTATAGTGACTTCTTTAGTTTACACACTTTACCATGCGACGTTCCTCCGTCTGATTCTGTCGCATAGCACCCTGGCGGGGGTTCCATGTATACTTCTTCTTGCAGGTCCCCATGGAGAAAGGCATTTTTCACATCTAACTGGTATAGCTTCCACCCATAGTTTGCTGCAATGGAGACCAGAGTTCTTACCGTGCTCATTTTCGCTACTGGGGCAAACGTCTCATCATAGTCAATGCCATATGATTGTGTGTATCCTTTTGCAACCAACCTCGCCTTGTACCGCTCTACTTTTCCTTCTGGCGTCTCCTTTACTGTGTACACCCATTTGCATCCCACAGCTTTCTTTTTTTTGGGTAATGGAACCAGCTCCCATGTCTTATTTTTCTCTAGTGTCCCAAGTTCTTCTATCATTGCAGCTTTCCACCTTGAATTTTTCTTTGCTTCCTGCCAACACTTGGACAAAGAAGTAGAGTCTAACGATGCAATGAAGGCTCGATAATTTGGAAAAATGTTAGAATAAGACAAGAAGTTGGCAATGTCATGTTCATAATCATCATAACGACGATGAGCCTTACCCGCATTGATGCGAGAAGATCTCCTTAAAGGAGCAATAGTATGGTTCCAGTTCTCGGAATGTAACGTCCATGCTTACAAACAGTTTTCGCTCAACCGGGCTCCAACATGCATATCCCTTCTGAGTCACCGTGTACCCGACAAAGACACATTTAACCGCTCTAGGATCCAGCTTACCAACTCCCGGCCTATTATCTTGAACAAAACACACACACCCAAATACTTTCGGTGGAACTGTGTAAATGGTTACACCAGTAAGCATTTCCAACGGTGTCTTCCAGTCTAATACCTGAGATGGCATTCTGTTGACGAGATAAGAGGCTGTCAAGACAGTTTGTCCCCATAAGTGTTTTGGGACATTCATAGCCAGCATCATCGTCCGTGCGACCTCCAGCAGGTGTCTGTTCTTCCGTTCGGCCACACCATTTTGTGCCGGTGTATAGGCACATGAAGTTTGGTGTAGTATTCCATGAGTGGATAAATACTCAGCAACCTTCTTATTAGTATACTCCGTCCCATTGTCAGACCGTAAGCACTTAATTTTAGTGCCATATTGTGTTTCTACCCGGCGATGAAAATCTAGAAATGTCTCAAAGACGTCACTTTTATTCTTCATAAGGTAGACCTAAGTCACGCGAGTATAACAATCAATAAAAGTGACGAACCATCGAAAAACGTTAATACCGGTTGTAGGAAAGGGTCCCATACGTCCGAATGTATCATGTCAAATGCAGCTGAACTTCTATTCCCGGAGCTCACATACGAGCTTCTGGTATGTTTTTCCAACTCACAAGCATTACAAAATAACTTCTCTTTATTAGCCCTTTGATATAAGGACGGATACATTCGACTAATAACTTTAAAAGAAGAATGTCCGACATGCTGGTGATGGAGGAGCAATTCGTCTTCTACACTGCTACGTGAAGCGTCCGGTTGTGCGTCTGCTACTAGAGATGCCAATGCTTTGTCCAGTCTGGTCCTGTCCAAGTACCATAGCCCCTTATGCCATGTGCCAGTCCCTAGTCGTCATCCTGCCCCCTTCTCCTGAAAAGTTACCTTAGGAATGTCAAAGAAAACAATACAGTTTAGATCAAGGATAATGGCACTAATAGATATAAGATTGACAGAAAAAGAAGGAGCATGTAAGACATTGTTGAGAGTAAGGGAAGGGGTGCATGCGACAGTGCCTTTATCCATTACAGGTCTGGAGGTACCATCAGCAGTCTGAATACTCTCCGGCAACGGTAGGTGAGTATAGTCCTGAAACTCACAACGGGACCCCGTGACATGGCGAGATGCCCCAGAGGCCATAATCCAACCTGGCTGATGGACAGATGCAAGAGCACGTGCAGGTATACCTGTGCTGGGTTGGGCAAAGTAAGTGATGTGATCCCCTGAGGTAGATGACGTCCCAGGAGTGACATGACTGTCGGCCGAACCCAGCTTTGTGTCTCGCAACTTCGCAAGGAACTCCCGCTCAAGCGGGGTTATTTCTGCCAGTTGATTTTCTCCCCCTTCCTCCGCCAGATGTGCTTTGTGTCCTCCAAAATAATCTCTCCTTCTACCAGCATATCCTCCTCTACCACCACGACGTCCTCCACGTCCCCGTCCGCGATCACTAGACTGACTTCGCAGGGGTTTTGGACAAAATCTGATGTAATGTCCGGAGTCACCACAGTTGTGGCACACACCACTCATAGATGGAGGCTGAGTGAAGGCAGCAAGGGCAGACTTTTCAACCGCGGCTTGGTCCCCCTGGAAGGAGCCCTTATCGGGCATCAACTTCAATCGGGCTTCTTCCTGTGTCATGACAGCTATAGCTTCCTCCAAGGCTGGAAGCGTGAGTTGGGACAGGAGAATATTCTTTCTCTGCTCAAACACAGGATTGAGCCCCTTCAGGAACTTCATCATTCGCTGTCGCAAAATATAAGCCAGGAACGTCTGAAAATACTTCGCAAATGTCGGTTCGATTTGTGCATCTTCCATCCCAAGAGGATCATAGTGATCCAGATCAGACCAGTACTTCTTCAACAGGGTCGCGTACTCAGAGATGGTACGGTCGTCTTGGGCCACCCTATCGAGTTCATCCTGAAGTTAGAAGACCCGTATAGGGTTGCCCGAGCCTGAGTACATATCCTTCAAAGTCCGTCATATATCAGCGGCAACCTCTATCGCCTCGACATTGTCCGACACCTGGTCGGTCAAGGAGGCTGTCAACCATCCAGCTACGACGTTGTTGACAATCTCCCAGACAGCAAACTCCTTTGAGGAGGGATCGGATGGCGCCTTCGTTTGGCCATTGACATAGCCAACCAAGCCACGTCCCTTCAGCGTCCGCATCGCCTGCCTCGACCATTTCAAGTAGTTGCTTTCAACTTTGTCTCCAGCTTTTCCAACTTCCCTATTTTGTAGGGTGACGGATCCACATCAGTATGGGTCACCCGTGGGGTTGCCTCGGTTAATCTCTTTGATAAGATCTCATCAACCAGGGCCTTCATCTTTTCTGTCGTCAGTTTACCACTGATAGAATCCATGGCGTCTTCAACTGTGAGTAGGGAGGTCTTGTTGTATCCCTAGTCGTCGTCTTCGTCGTCGTCTGCTAACTGCTGGGTGTCCTGATCTCGGGTGTCTATATCATCAACTATAGAGACCAGGGGGAACAACAAGGGGCCTCCTCACAGAAATTCTTCAGGCATACGAGCAATTAGAACCGCGTCATGATGACGAGGGTAGATAGTGCAAGCATAACCAATTGGACCGTGACTTCGTGCATGATCGATATTTCCAGAACTCCGAGTAGGAGCTGTGCGAAAATAACGAACTTTTGCAAGCACTTTCAAAGAAGGTGCAAAAAATAAAAAAACGGGGCACTGCACAGCAGTTCCGGAGGGGGCAGGTCCGGGGGCGCTGCACAGCAGGTCCCGGGGGGGGGGGGGGGGCAGGTCCGGGGCGCTGCACAGCAGGTCCGGGTTGGGGGGGGGGGGCTGGAATAGTAGATCGGAGGGTGGGGGGGCTGGCGTCAAGGAGGGAGGGGTGGTTCGGGGCGCTGCACCGCAGGTCGGGGGGGGGAGGAGCTGGAATAGTAGATGGGGGGTTTGGGGGGGCTGGCGTCAGGGAGGGAGGAATTTTTTTTTTTGGAAACCTGGCTCTGATACCAAGTTGAAATGAGTGGAATTTTTCAGATGATTTTATTGATGGGCTCCTGCCACTACTTATAGGGTGTATACCTCCTCTTCACAATACAACTTTCGATGTGGGACTAAAGTCCCTTATTAGTTCTCAACACCTATAAGTATATTGATATCGACGGTATCGACAATATCAACGATTTCAGATTGGAGTATTTTTGTATCGGAACGAAAATAATTATTAATAAAATTTAACATTCTAGAAAATATATTTTATACATTTAAGAATAATTTTAAGCATTTCCAGTGTTGTTTCTTAGTATTTTTGAAATTGAATAAAACCGTAGTCACCTTTGCCGATTTGTTTACCTGCGATAGATAAGTTTTCTTCTTTTACATGCTTTTACAGTCTTGCTATGCTTTTACACCCTTGATGATTATCTTTTTCGTTATATTGCCTTTGTTGAATTAACCAAAAAAGAGACCCCCTCGGTATCGATCAATATCGGATATCGGTCGGTATCGAATCGGAACATGCCAAATCGTATCAATACGGTATCGGATGATACTGCAAACTATACTTGGAGTATTAAGTTGAATTAGCAGTTCTTAAATGGGAAACCTTTGGGAGTGTATCAGATACAAATTATGTATCAGATACAAATTATCTATGTTATTCTGATACATAGTTTAAAAGAGATTATGTTGGTTGTTTACTAATTTATATGATTAGTTTCCATATAAATTGTCTCTAATAGTATGCTCTACTTTCACAGAACCAAAGGAATCCTCGGCCAGTATCTGGTCAGTAATGGCCTTCGGGGTTTCGGATGATTTACTAGGCACTTTTGTGCCGATTGTTGTCTACTGGATATACTCAGGAATGTATGTGATGTTGGGTGGTTTGAATAACTATCGGCTGCACACGAAGGCCGAGGAGGATACGAAGAACCTCGTCTCCAAGGGCACCGTCGTCAAGGGAGTTCTACTGCAGCAAGTCTTTCAGATTGCCGTATGCCTGATCTTGTTCACGGTGTGTAGAATGAATAGTTTTCACCAGGGAGTCTCAGGAATTGTTCAGAATCTGTACTGACACGCAGAATGTTGTGTCCTTGTTTGCAGTTGGTCAATGACGGAACCGGAGTCGTTCCTCCGCAGCCCCCTCTCCTGGTAATAGCGGGCCAGTTCTTGATCGGAATGGTGGTCATCGACACATGGCAGTACTTCATGCACCGATACATGCACATCAACAAGTTCCTGTACAGGCACATCCACTCCAAGCACCACAGCCTGGTGGTCCCCTACTCCTTCGGGGCGCTGTACAACCACCCCCTGGAGGGCCTGCTGCTGGACACGGTCGGCGGCGTCCTCTCCTTCCTCCTCTCCGGCATGACACCCCGCACGTCCATCTTCTTCTTCTCCTTCGCCACCGTCAAAACCGTTGACGACCACTGCGGGCTGTGGCTCCCGGGCAACCTCTTCCACTTGTTCTTCAACAACAACAGCGCTTATCATGACATCCATCATCAGCTTTACGGAAACAAGTACAACTTCTCGCAGCCCTTCTTTGTGGCGTGGGATAAAATTCTTGGCACACATATGGCTTATTCGCTTGAGAAGCGGAAGGAAGGGGGATTTGAGGCGCGGCCAATCAAAAAAGATTAAAAAGATGAATATATATATATATATATATATATATATATGGATCCGGATCAAGAGCCCCGCCCGCGGAGCCCCGCCGAAGCCCCGCCCCCCCCTGCACCATCGGATCGAGCGGGGCCCGCGAGGGGCCCACGCGATGCCGCGCGATCCAACGGCCAAGGATCGCGGGACTTCGGCGGGGCTCCGAAAACGGGGCTCCCGATCCGGACCCTATATATATATATATATATATATATATATATATATATATGATAGTTTGTTTTACGTATTATGCTCTTAAATGTATATGATTTTGTTGACTAACATGAGTTGTTAAGTACTGCTACTTCAATTTGATTTGAGTTGGATGCAACAGACGATGGTTCTTTGTATTCTTCATTGTATGTAATTCAATTTGGACAGCCATGTGCCTAACCCGGAAAAGTGATCAGAGACGAATCAGATTTGGATGCAACTGAGGCAGTCTAAAGTTGAATGAGTAAAAGGAGTATGTAAAATAATAAGGCTAAATTTGAACTTGATACCTTAACTATTCTAAATGTTCATCTTGATACCTTAATTTTGATAGATTTAAGCTTGATATCCTCTCTCCAAACGGTATTAACCGAGTTAGCAAATGACCAAAATGCCCATCTCAATTTTCTCCTTTCTCTCTTCAGCAGCCCTCCTTCCGAAAGCCGGAGTGAGAGCTGCACAGCCACAAGCAGCCGATGCCGACAAAGCGCATGCGAGGGCTGCGAGCATGAAGCTTCTAAACGATTCCAGCATGAAGTAGTTCAGGTTTAATACAAACCATGACAAAATCATCCACCTCAAATTCATTTTTTATATTATTTTTTTCTACATTAATTTTTGACCACATAATTTTTGGGACCGGAGCTTATTTTATCATTTCCTACTATTCTCATACAAACTCAACCCATTCTACATTTACCTTTTTTTATAATTTTGGGCTCCAAATTATATTGGAGAGTCCCAACTACTAATGATGCTGTAACAATACGAGTCATTGGTGTTGGGAACGAAATAACGGAAACGCACGGCAATTTTACGTGAAGAAAACAGGCTGGCCACACTCACGAAGAACCAAACAAAGCAAACACAGCGATTTTAGGTGAAAAAAAACAAATGGGCCAAACCTCCATTAGGGAAAAAAAATTAAAAAAAAAAAGTAATAAATCGTCGACAGCAGGGTTCGAACCTGCGCGGGCGAAGCCCAACAGATTTCAAGTCTGTCTCCTTAACCACTCGGACATATCGACGTTTGCTCCTGTCGGTCGCAATCATCCTTCTTTTATTATCAAGCCTACTTGTGCAAGTTGAAAACATGCGATTTATTATGTGAAGGTAAAGATGAGACGAGTTCACCGAAACTACCCCACCTGAGCGAGCGGTCGTCTTGACCGAACGATGTCTCTGAGCAGCCGTTGCAAGGCTAAGTTCGAACGTCGTCGGCGTTCCTATTCCTCCGATTGACTGAGCGGGACGGGGCACTACAAGAATAGAAATTGAGAACCACTAGAGTGAGTTTGTTTGTTTGTTTGTTTTTGGTATAATTCCTATGTAGAAACTCTACCAACTAGGATATAATTTTTTTTTGTAGTACAATGACAAGTAGGATAGAAATTCAATTTTAGAAATCGCCATTAGAGATAGCCTAAGCTTACCTTTCATATGTGAAGCAGATGACAAGAAGAGAACTTTGCAACTAAGGTATTTGCAAAATTTGTTCATATTTCATCTGTTCAAACATGGTCCAACATAGCAATGTTGTTTTATGTTTTTTTAAAAATATTATCGTATTGATCTAATATGGCAATGACTCATTCTACAATGGATACCCTTCTACAATACGAGTCATTGGTGTTGGGAACGAAACACGAAAATTGTTCATCCCCCAAAACCAAAGAGCTACGAGAGAACCGAACAAAAATGCAGTACCCAAATCGTCACAATCACAAAGAACCAAACAACGGAAACACAGCAATTTTACCTGAAAAAGCAAATGGGCCAAACCTCCACTACATACATAGTGGAGGGAAAAAAATTTAAAAAATAATAAACCGTCGACAGCAGGGTTCGAACCTGCGCGGGCGAAGCCCAACAGATTTCAAGTCTGTCTCCTTAACCACTCGGACATATCGACGTTCGCTCCAGTCTGTCGCAATCATCCTTCTTTACTGTACTCTAACCAAGCATGATATCTACTCTATAAGCTAGCTTTCTTCAAAAGCTACAGGAGAGGGATGTTAACTATGCAAGCAAGCAGATGGAGAGGAGAAGAGAGAGGGCTATAGGCGAGTTGTCGTCACTTGTTCGTTAGAAGCTTGATCATTAGATCAGAGTTGCTGCTGATGCTGAAGTAAGTATAACAGGAAAAGACACAACACAAGTCATGGTTCGAACTCAAATCTAGATGCTGAAGTAAGTATGTATTCTTCATTGTATGTAATTCAATTTGATTTGAGTTGGATGCAACAGACGATGGTTCTTTGTATTCTTCATTGTATGTAATTCAATTTGGACAACCATGTGCCTAACCCGGAAAAGTGATCAGAGACGAATCAGATTTGGATGCAACTGAGGCAGTCTAAAGTTGAATGAGTAACAGAGGAATATGTAAAATAATAAGGCTAAATTTGAACTTGATACCTTCAACTATTCTAAATGTTCAACTTGATATCTTAACTTTGATAGATTTCAGCTTGATATCCTCTCTCCAAACGGTATTAACCGAGTTAGCAAATGACCAAAATGTCCGTCTCAATTCCCCCCTTTCTCTCTCCAGCAGTCCTCCTCTTTCTCTGACGCCGAAAGTCGGAGGGAGGGCTGCACAGCCACAAGCAGCCGCCGCCGACAAGGCGCACACGAGGGTGCGAGCATGAAACTTCTAAACGGTTCCAGCAGGAAGTAGTTCAGGTTTAATACGAACCATGACAAAATCATCCACCTCAAATTCATTAAGTTTCTTTGTTAAATCAACATATAATGATCATTAGTAGCTTGAATTTTAGCATTGATCTCTCTATGCATTTTTAGTCATGCGGGATGCAAATGAAAAACTTATACCAAAATCAGTTTCTTTCCTATTTCTATGGTAGAAACCCTTTTTTAGGAGAAAAAAATCTCTTAACAATAGTTTCTATCTCAATTTCCATCCACTATGACGCTGATGTTGGATAGAAGATTTCTACGAGGGTTTCTACATTTATAAACTCTCATAAAGTTTTCATATCCCATAGAAATTAATATTGGTCCCTACTTTAAACTAAATCAATAAATTGGCCCTTTTATTTTTTACATTAGAATATAAATTGAGAACCATTGGATTTTTTTTTTTGGATATAATTCCTATGTAGAAACTCTACCAACTAGGATATAAATTCAATTTTAGAAATCGCTATTAGAGATAGCCTAAGCTTACCTTTCATATGTGAAGTATATGACAAGAAGGGAAGTTTGCAACTAAGGTATTTTTGAAATTTGTTCATATTTTCATCGGTTCAAACATAGTCCAACATAGCAATGTTGTTTTATGTTTTTTTTTAAATATTAACATATTGATCTAATATGGCAATGACTCGTTCTAGAATGGATACCCTTCTACAATACGAGTCCTTAGTGTTGGGAACGACAAAACGCAAAAATTGTTCTATCCCCCAAAACAAAAGAGCTATGAGAGAATCGAACAAAAAATGCAGTACCCAAATCGTCACAATCACAGAGAACCAAACAACGGAAACGCACAGCAATTTTACGTGAAGAAACAAATGGGCCACAATCACGAAGAACCAAACAAAGCAAACACACAGCAATTTTACGTGAAAAAACAAATGGGCCACAATCACAGAGAACCAAATAACCGGAACACAGCGATTTTACGTGGAGAAACAAATGGGCCACAATCACGAAGAACCAAACAAAGCAAACACACAGCAATTTTACGTGAAAGAACAAATGGGCCAAACCTCCTCTACATACTTAGTGGAGGGAAAAAAAATTAAAAAAATAATAAATCGTCGACAGAAGGGTTCGAACCTGCGCGGGCGAAGCCCAACAGATTTCATGTCTGTCTCCTTAACCACTCGGACATATCGACGTTTGCTCAAGTCGGACGTAATCTTCCTTCTTTACTGTACTGTGACCGAGCATGATATTAATATTAATGTCAATATTAACATTAAATACTAAAATTAACATTAAATTTAACATTAAATTTAATGTTAATGTCAATATTAATATCTACAAGCTAGCTTTCTTCAAAAGCTACAAGAGGGGGATGCTAACTTTGCAAGCAGATGGAGAGGAGAAGAGAGAGGGGTATAGGCGAGTTGTCGTCTCTTGTTCGTTAGAAGCTTGATCATTAGATCAGAGTTGCTGCTGATGCTGAAGTAAGTATAACAGGAAAAGACACAACACAAGTCATGGTTAAATTAAAATTAATATTAAATACTAAAATTAAAATTAATATTAATATTAACATTAACATTAACATTAACATTAACATTAATATTAACATTAACATTAACATTAACATTAACATTAATATAAAAAAAAAATTAATATTAATATTAACATTAATATAAACATTAACGCTAATATTAACATTAATGTTAACATTAAATAGACGGCTGAGAGTGAGGGTTTTTACGAGATTTTCTAAGGGGGGCTTTTGATCCGCTCCATATATATATATATATATATATATATATATATATATATATATATATATAAAATATATATATATATATATATATATATATATATAAAGAAGCGTGATAACGGAACGGACTTACCTTCGTGCTTGGCAATGGCCAAGTCGATTTGTGATGACGAAAACTGGACCACCGTTACTTGGTGAGAGCGAAGCGGTGCCGTAAAAACTCCGACGGATGACCTTATGAGAGATCCGCACGAAGGTTGCTTGAAAATC
>JANAVB010020007.1:0-25000 GCA_029216955.1 Iris pallida | reverse complement strand
GTGTGTGATGACACAAAGAAGATCATATTATAAGTTTCATGTAGAATATATAAATGGTTCACAACCTAGATAGTATACAAACTATTGGTAAAGTTGTAGTGTAATATGATATTAGTCCATCTTGACTATAGGTTTACACTAGGACACTTTTGTGTATTGAACATGACCACTTGAGATTGTTCTCTTTGTACTGACTATATAAAAAATAAATTCCTTCGTTACTATGGATGTTTGTGCTCTTAATCCGCATAAAATAACAAACATGTATATACAGTTTGCATTATTTTGACTTATAAAAGAGTAAGATTCATTATGGGTCAATACCTCTATGAATTGGGTAATGACAATTGATTATAAAAAAAATTCATGTTCCGATACATCGATTTGATGATGTTCCCTTAAGAAGCTCGTAAGGATTGTCGTATAAATCCTACAAGTGGACTAGATCCTACATGACAAATGAAGTTGAGTGATACTACTTACGATTATAATACATGTCCCAGCCTACGCCGTAGAAACGACGTAGAACGTTGTCTAGGTCTACTATCTAACAACAATTATAATATCAAAACCTGTCGAGAACGGTCAACTCCGAATGGAGGACAAGCAATGACAATATAATATACTCAATCACAAACTCTAAGAAATATAGATGATACCGAAAGATAAAGACAACAAGATATGAAATATCATCCTGAAAATCCAACCCAGAATAATACAAGTCCAGAGTCACAGAGTCAACAATCTGAATACAATACTAAAATAATAACAAGCCAAAATGTAATCTGGAGACAAAGTCCAGTACCAAACTAAACCAGCTAAGCTACTCTAAAGCCCCATCGGCTGACGCTAACCCTTGCTGAACTAGGGTCTCCAAGTCTAGGCCAACTACGTCATGAGGATCGTAGTAGGTAGGACACTCGTCCTCGCCATAATATATAAAATTTTGTCAACATATCCAGTCAGGATGGAACGAGCATAAATCTCAAATAACAGTTCTAGTTTGACAATATTGAAAATGTAGCAGTAAATAGAGGGAATATACAAGGTAAAATAATGTGTACATGAATCATGGTAAGGCATATCAAGACTGTAACTGAATGTAAGAACAAGAAAACAGTATATATCATGTACGAAAATCTGGAACTATATCTATGTGAGTTTAGTATTAGTTTCAACATGTGATCGACTTGGGTTGCACAGGAGAAAAAGGGCCTGGCTAGTCATACGTGAAGTGTATGGCTAACACTCTCAGGAAACATGAATCACAGGAGGAAAAATGATCACATATCTACGCTAAGTACCCCCATCCCCGACCAGTAAAGTGGATCCAGTAATGACATGTCATGGCACATGATTCTCCGAGGAGGTAGCGAGCCTTCGCAGGAATCATGTCTATACAATGCACAAGGAACAAGGAAAGACTTGCACATGATATACCAAAGAATATAAGGAATAACATCTCATGACGGAATCCAGACAAATACCAATCCATGTGAACAATTTGACAAGAGAACAAGGATATCTACTCTAAATACAAGAAACATAGACGATATCATAAAACAGAAATACTATCAGAGAATGTACTCGCCTGAGATCCGATAGGAATATGTCAACAGTGTAATCTGGCTCAGAGTGAAATCACAGACCTAAAGATGAGATATCATGAGTTAATTAGGGTTTAACAGTGTATGGCATAATTTCTAGTATATGTTATGCAATCTAGGTCAAACTCAGTCATACTAAGTCATACCAAGCCAAACTAAGTCACACTAGGTCAATCTAAGTCAAACAAGGTCAAACTAAGTCAATCTAGGTCAAACAAGGTCAAACTAAGTCAATCTAAGTCAATCTAGATTATACAAAGTCAATCTAAGTCATACTAGGCCTAACAAAATCAAACTAGGTCAAGGCAAGTCAAACAAAGTCAAACAAGGTCGATTTAAGTCAAAGGTTGACTTACAGTTGACTTTTGGTCAACTGGTCAACTCTGGTCAACCCTTGATCAACTCTAGGTCAACTCTAGGTCAAACTTGACTAACGTTGTCTAACAGTTGACTTTGGATCAACTGGTCAACTTCGATCAAGTTCTAGTTAATTCTAGGCTACGGTTGACTTCCGGTTGACTTTTGGTCAAAATAGTCAACTGTGGTCAACCGAGGTCAAAACTAGTCTAAGTCCACTATTCCTAACCATTACCAACCATAATATCCTAATTATAACTATATCTTAAAGTAGTAAACTCATATGTTAGAAAATAGGTATTATCTTAACTTACCCTTCCTTACCTTTCCAAGGTAATTCTATTACCTTAGCCTCTAACTCCAACTCTAGACTTCTCTACCCTCATTCTAAGTATTTCCCCTACTCTCTAATATGGCATTCTAACCTTTCTCCTAGTATCTCGATACCGTATCATGGTATCTTGATATCTTACCCTTCACATAGGGTAAAACCTACTTACCTTGTGATACCATCTTGATATCACAAGATAACCACTCGATTTTAACCCTCACTCTAGCCCACGACCAATCTATATCTCTATCTCTAATCCTAACTCAAATCCAAGTATCATATCTATGTATTTTACCCTCTAATGTGAATACCTTAACATAGTATTACCTTAACATGTTACTTACTAACATGTGACTTAGCTTATTTTCAACCACTCTAACCACTAGTTTTCTAACCAACCTACACCACTCTAACACTCACAAATTAGGGGGTTATATAATAGAACATATGGTGGATATAAGGGGGTATTCTTGGGGGTTTATTGGGGGATATATAGGGGGTCAAAATGGGGCAAAATGGGGGCTGTTGCTGCTGCCAAACTGCTGCTATTGCTGCTAAATTTGCTGCTGCAGCTGCTGTAATTGGGGGGGAAGCAGCTCCCCCATCTCTTGCAGCTGCTGCTGCCATGGTCTCATCTTCTTGTACTCCTCCATCCTCTATTCATTCATCCATTTATTCATTCACTCATCCTCTCATCCATTCACTAATTCATTCATCCATTTATTCATTCATCTATCTATCTATCTATCTATCTATCTATCTATCTATCTATCTATATATCTATCTATTTATCCATGAACACCCACACACACACACTACCAACACCACCACACGCACACTCCCTATATAAATATACACACATACATATACACATATACATATACTCATAAACGATCCAAAATCTTATCCGAATATCCAATCCTTGTAATTCTATCATCTTGGGCCTAGACACGTTTCCCACACAAGCAATCTAACTCGCGCACGCGAGCAAAAACGAGAAACGAGATCCGAATGGCCAAATGGCCATTCTGGCGACTCTGGGGTGTCCGATTCGCGATACCGTGTGATACGAACACAAAACCTATCCGGATTCGACCCAAACTCTACCCACGAGTTCTAAATAATGATTTAAACCTATTCTAAGTACTAGCTTGCCGATTCTAGTGTCGGTGCAAAAAGTCACCCGTGTGTTGGAACCCGAAAACCCCGAAAAAAGCCTATTTTTTATAATTTCACGCGAAACGATCCCACGTATCCAAATATGGACATGTACCTAACCTCATCTCACCCCAACTAACCTAATTAGGTTTAATTAGGCTAGGAGTAACACCCAAACATGTCAATTTCGGGTTTTCCCTAAAATTGGCACTAAACCTAGCCCGAAAGTCCCGAATTGAGTCCAATGGGTTCCAAACCTCTTCTAATTGGTTGTCCTAGGTCTCGGGTATCCTCTAATATGCAAATGGTACTAAATAAAAGTAATTACAAAGGTTAGAGTGAGGGTTTACCTCCTGGGAGTTGGAATCCCAAGGAAAAGCCCTAAATTCACCCCTTTGTAGGTCTAAGCACAAGATCTATGCTCCTACCACCACCAAGCTAGATCTACCTAGATCAAAATCACAAACGAGAGATAAACAAAGGTTAGCACCAAAATTAAAGAGAGATCTAGAGAAATGGAAGAGATTGGAAGAGATTTGACTTACCTTTGAGCCTAAAATCCAAAGAGAAAAGAAAGGGATCGTTGTAGAATGAGAGAAAGGAAGAGAGAGAGAGTTTTTCTTGAAATAGGAAGAAGAGAGGGGGTGAGATACTGGCCGGGGACTCTTGGAGGATGTTTGAACATTGTGCAAAGTCACAAATGCCCTCCAAGTCAAGGAATAGAAGGATTTTGAGTTGGGGTCAAAATGGTAAATTGAAAACTCCTAATTTCAAGTTTTAAATCTAATTTTAAACTCTAATCCCACTAAAATCATATATGATTAGTTAAAAATAAATATTTGGGTTTGGTCATGACAAATTGGTCGGATCCAATTGGGTCCAAAACTGACCCGAGTCACTACACAAGTCGAAATGAGACAAAACCCAAACCCGATCAAATAAAATCCCAAACAAAATACAATATTAAAAAATAAAAATTCTCAAAAATATTAAAATATAAAAAATGACCAAAATTATAATACATCAATTTAAATATTATTAAAATAATATAAAATTTTACCAATTAATCAAAATCCTAAATAATTCAAAAGTTACAAAATGACCAAAATATCCTTAGACTAAAAAGTGGTAATTAGCTAATATAGTCACATGGGTTAGGTCTCCATGGTCATGGTTAGTCTCTAGGCTAAGCAGCTCTAAGGTTACACTAGCCAAAGAACAAAATCACAAAACACTAATTCAATTAAATTAAAATAATCAAAATTACCAATAAATCAATAACATGATTTAAACCTATTATTAAATAATCAATTTTATAAAAGTTCAAAATTACTCTTATTTTTTAAAACATGCAGTTACAACTGTTAACGGGCCTGTGTTGCGTGTTCGAGTGAACATGGAACACCCAGATCCGTTAGGAGGCCTAACCCAAATATCTTCTCACGGTCCCTGTCGTAACATATATATATCATCTATTCTCTGGCAGTCATAATGTATCAAAAAGAGCATCTTTCTGTAAATTCATTTTTCACGTAAGGAGAGAAAGAGATATCAGACAAGAAGAAGAAGAAATGGTTGGCGATTCGTGCCCCACACGACGTCTAACCCAAGGAAGAAATACGGTAGAAGATCTGGAGGTCCATGACTGATCGAGGTTACTGGAAACCGTCATATTCTTATCACATTATGTATAATTCATGAACTGTAGTTTCCTCCATTGAGGGGTTAGATTATGTTTTAAACATGTTCATATTTTCTCGATCGATATGTACACCAATATGCGGTCTTACAGATCCCTAATTCCATCACTTTGGACCAGGCCCATTAAAAATAGAAATAGTCCAACCGAACAAACCAAATAAACCGAAATGATTATTCGGTTCGATTTCTGTTTTAAAATTTTAGAATTTTGGTTTATTCAATTTTTTTATATAGCGAGATAAATTTATATAAAACTGGCTCAAATGAAACGTGTTTTGGAAAATTGGGGATATAGATAGTTTCCGCCGGTGAGTCTTGCGGAAATAGGGTGGGTGTGGATTTTTGTTGGTTTGATTTTTAGATTGGTTTACTGGTTAGTTTTGAATTTTTGTTTTAGTTAATCGGGTTTATTTGCATTTGGTTGTTTTTTTCTTCTATTTATATCCTTATGAAAATCATAATTATAACTAATAACTAATCATAGTTGCCTCAAAGAACTAATAACTAATCATAATAGACATTTCTATATTTTGTCTTAAAAATAAATTCTATCTCTATTTTAAAATCTGTCAACATTTGAATTATATCTCTTTCTTAAAGAAATCAATCTGTATTTAAAATATATCTCTATTTAATATGTATCTATAATATTAATATCAATATATTTAAATATACATTATTTTTAGATTTGTTTGGAAAGATAGATTATTTTCTAGATTTGTTTTTGAAATAGATTATTTTCTAGATTTGTTTTTGAAAAACAATCCTATCTTTATTTTTAAAAATTAAAAATATTTATCTATCTCTAATTTAAAGTAAATGAATAAATTTATCTTTATTTTTTAAAAAAACACGTCTTATCTACATTAAAAAACAAGTCTTATCTAATTTACAATAAAAAAATCTATCTATCTTAAAAAATTCATATGTTTCATAATTTTTTTTCTAAAAAGAGATAGATATTTTTTAAAACAAATCTAAATAAAAATATATCTTTCAAAACAAATCTAAAAAATATTTAATTGATTTTAATGTAAATAGTAATATTGATATTATTGTTAATATTAGTATTAATATTATTTTTAATATTAATATTAATATAATATTAAAGTAAATATTAAGATTAATATTAATTCTAATGTTAATATTAAGATTAATATTAATTCTAATGTTAATATTAATATTAATATTAATATTAATATTAATATTAATATTAATATTAATTTTAATTTTAATTTTAATTTTAATTTTAATTTTAATTTTAATAATGTTAATATTAATTTTTAAGTTAGAGATAGATTTTAAGATAAATATAGATTTTAAATATAGATAGATTTATTTATGATAGAGATAGATTTCAAATATAGATAGATTTTAAGATAGTGATAGATTTCCTTTTTAAAGATAAATTAGAGAAAAATAATAATTTAATTATCAATTATAATTATAATTTTTTATAAGAATATAAATAGGAGGAAAACAACCAAATCCACATAAACCTAACCAAGCTAACTAAAATAAAAATTCAAAACTGACAGAGTAAACCAAACTAAAAAAAAACAAACAAAAACCCACACCACCATCTTTCCACCCTATCTCTATCCCCAAATCCCAAAACATGTTTAGTTTTAGCCAATTTTATATAATTTACTTTCTAAAAAAAATAAAGTAAATAATTTTCTTTCGCTATAACAAAATTTCTGTAGTTTAATTCGTGGAGAATATTATTGACTTTTTTTTAAAAGTCGACGATGATGATTAGACTTGACAAGTGACAACATATACTTATATTGCATCTCCACTAATACACAAAAGTCATCAGAGTCTTAGAAAATTTTAATCACTATTTTCTTTAAGTTGTTTTGTTATATGGAAAAATTTATCAAATGTCCAAAAATAGTAAAAGTTTTATGAGAAACCCACCGCAAAATAACATTTTATCGCGTGTCCAGAATTAGCGAAAAATATATAAAAGGGTACGGAATGACCTTTTTGTCTTTCTAATTTATTGAAAACACCTACAAAACCTACTCTTCAAAAAAAAGTTTCAATTCTTCCTCTTCTTTCATACGCTGCTCACTTTCGAATCTAGGTTTTCTCCTCCAAAATCTTCAAACCTTACTTCAAAAACTCGTCAATGACTCTCCATTCGCAATCTTCACACCATATTGTTATCATCAGTTCCCACTTCATCATCATCATCATCAACTGGAACCCCACTTCATCATCATCATCAGTATCAACTGGAACCCCACTTCATCATCATCATCAGCGTCAACTGGAACCCAGTTAGAGAAGAGAGAGCTGATGTGAAGAGAATTAAGAGCTTTTTGTCATTCTCGTGTTAAAATCACAGAGAATTAACATTTTCCGTATTAAAAACACGAAGAATGGCCTTTTCCCGTGTTAAATTAACGGAGAATTGTCATTTTTCGTGTTAAAATGACGGAGAATGGCCATTCTCCGTGTTAAAATGCAGAAAAATAGTCATTTTTCGTGTTAAAATAACGGATAATTGTCATTCTCCGTGCTAAAATTACAGAGAATGACCATTCTCCGTGTTAAAATGAATGAGAATGGTCATTCTCCGTATTAAAATCACAGAGAATGACCATTCCCCATGTTAAGATCACGGAGAATGATCTTTTTTTTAAAGTATATATTGATTGATATCATACTTTTTTATTTTTGTTTGTTTTATATCAATGCAAACAACAGAGAAGCTCAAAGAGACAAATAAAAGGCTCAGGAACGAGAAAAGCGAGCTTCAGAAACAAGTTGAATCGTTGCAGAATGAAGCCACTAAAAAGAACCTAATCCCCGAAAAACTTCAAATCTCTCCACGATGATGATGATGATGATGATGATGATGAGCGATGATCGGAGTTCGACTGAAGAAAAGTACAGTGAACTACGAACGATCTTTGCGATCTCTGCTGAAGATGAGAGCAATGAAATTCAGATCTCTCATGAAGAAGAAGACGAAAATAGCAATAAAAATCTGAGTTTGTGAATTCAAATATATATATATATATATATATATATATATATATATATATATATATATATTTGCGCGAATGGTAGCTATGGTATTATCAAAATTGCAATTTTGTAAATACAGAGCATCTAAAGAAAATCTTGAAATATTTAACGTGAAAATACGTAATGTTGGGTATTTCATAAAACCCACCCTGTGGGTGGGGTTTTCATAAACATCCATCCCAAAAATGGGTATCTCAGCAATTTTCAGTTGTTATATTGTATTTCAAATACCATGCTTGGATTGTTGTGTAATGCTCTTATGATTTCATAAAACCCACCCTGTGGGTGGGGTTTTCATTAACATCCACCCCGAAAATGGGTATCTCAGCAATTTTCAGTTATTGTATTTCATAAAACCCACCCTGTGGGTGGGGTTTTCATAAACATCCATCCCGAAAATGAGTATCTCAGCAATTTTCAGTTGTTATATTGTATTTCAAATACCATGCTTGGATTGTTGTGTAATGCTTTTATGATTGCTGCTTATTTCTTATCATAATGTTTTGTAATATCTTACATCCGGTCTCACTCGAGTATTTAAATTAACTATTAATCAATGAGTGCCCTATAATGAGTTTATTCTTTATAAGGTAAGCTAGTAACTGCTATATTATTCTTTCTCTAAGCTTCCTACTAAAAAAAATCACCTTTTTTTTTTGAAATTCCACTCACATACACAATTGGGGGACTCGAACCTTTCCGGTCCCTCCTAGTGTCTGCTCTAATACCACTAGGCTAGAGAGCTCGGACACAAAAAAAAAAAAAAAAAAAAAAACCCCACCTTTGAGGTTGGGTAGTTGAATACTTGAATGCAAATCTATCAAATTTGTTGCAATATATATTGTCACGTCCAGGTTCTAGAGAATCAAAAGTCATTATAGAAAATGATGTTATACAAATTTGATTTGTACTTGTACATGACGAAAACGGTCGATGAAGTATCTCAAAGCAATTTGTTGCAACGGAAATAAGAATAAAAAATGATAGATAATAAATATACGAAAACAATTTTGTTTATTGTTTATTGATAATTTGAAGTGGGATACAAAGACACTGAAATATGCCTACATAAATTACAACTCATGAATCTAATAAAATGAACAATATTTCGTGCCTAAACAAACCCTTCCACCCTTCTTCTTCTTCTTCTTCTTCTTCTTCTTTTTGTTTGAGATTCAACCCTTCCACCCTTTCACATCTAAATTTGGTTGGCCGGACCTTTTTACAGTTCTATAGAATTATCATTTAGTGGACATTTTTAAGTTCATCCGTATAGCCATCTTAAAATCTAATTTAGAGCCATAATATATTTCGATTTTTTTAACATGTGCACCAAGGACACATGTTAACATATTGATAGATGTGAATTTTATATTAATACTCCCACCAGTACATTTATCAATGTACATTTTATATTTATTATTACATATTTTAAGTGAAAGATGCATTGATAAATGTGCTGATGGAAACACATATCTAAAATACACATTCATCAATGTATTAACATGTGTCCTTAGGACACGTTAACAAAACCCAATATGTTTTATATGAAGCCTTTTCTTTTGGTGCACATAAATGTGTACAATATATTTAAGTGTAGCATTCATATAGGGACTATTCCCCATTACTGTTGTTCTTTATAATTGGCCAAATTATCCCAAAATATCTATTATCTACTTGTACTAAAGTTTTCTTGTGGTGCAATTATATTGTCTACACAATATTTTGCGTAGCAAGTAATTATTCTTTTACTCTGGTTTATAGCATATTCTAAGGGTCTGCTTTGCAATTGTTAGAGCAGAGATTATAAGATGTTTTTTTAAAGTACTAATTGTGAGGGTCCGATTTTGAACGATTTTAAGTAGCGACTTTAAAACCAATATAACCTATACTGGATAATTCTTTATCGAGCGATTCTGAAAGTTTTTTAAAACAATAAAATCACTTATATGTTTATATATAAACAAAAGTCCTCTCAAAAGATATTATATCATGGTCCTCCGTAACAATAGCTTATCCACGTATTTAGCTTGCAACAAGTATAAAATGATTTGACAAGTAGTAAATCATAAATATTTATAGACCATAAAAATTTACGCAATCATTCACTACCGTATCAACGGACCAATTTTTTAAAAAAATTCACAATTTGGAGAAAGTAGCCATCAGATGAAACCTCAAGAGAAATAAAGATAAGGAAGAAAAAATATTGTAGGATATTAGTAGTTGTAGTTATATTTTTTTATAAAGATATAAATATAAATAAATGAAAACTCTCAAAATACTCCTATTTGGGATGTTTATAAAGACACCTAAAATTGCAATACATTGGTTTTTGAGGTTTTTTTAGCGGACCAAAACTAGTGACTCTAGGTATCTACAGAAAACTAAGGCAGTCGCCAAGGTATTAGAACTACTTTATTTGGAATCATAAATCACCTAAATCAAATTTTCTTCCGTCGTTGTATGTAACTCGTATGCCAAATGTATTTCAATTTCAAGTATGCCTCTCGATCAAAATATTTTACAGACATCAACTTCCAATTGTCAGCCATTCTTCCAAAACTGACTACATCAAAATTACAATCTTCCCTTGTCATAGTAAATCCTTAGAAAATTCTTTGAGTTGATCATGACCTATATTTGAGAATTTTCAATTCTTGAAATCAATTGACAAAATTACAATCATTAATCAATTTTTTTTAATCTTTAATCATGCACATGTCAATCGTTCTCATCCAAACACAATAGCAAAAATATCACAAAATCTCAATTATGAGTCTCCAATGTGGTAGGAATTGCAAACACAATTGCTTCTTTCCAAAGTTTGCATGCCATTAGTCTTATCCCAATTTCTCACTGCTTATTCCTTCTCTAGAACCTATCTTTCCATTTCCTGTGATATTTCTTTCTATGGTTATATTCGTCCTTTCTGGGTACAGTAGTCATCTAATCATAAAAGTTAATTTTCGTCAAGTATTCATTTACTCATAATCTCATGTTTATATATATCCAAATTCACTTCCTCCATGGGAGAATCTTACCAAATCTTAGACTTTCCTTGCTAACTCTACCTACGTCTTCCTCTATCTTCCATAACTCTTCCTTAAATCATATAATTCAAAATCGCCAAATACCTTCATCTGTTTGAATGAGGTTTAGGCACTAGTGAGCACTACCAACGGTTCTAACCCGAATAAGTCACAAGTTAAAATATACTACTCTCTCAAGACTAGCTTACTCCAAGTATTCTTCTACCTTTTCTACCCTTTAGCTATCTAATATTAATCCCAAGGGTCCCTTACAAGGAATGAGATAAGTAACAAAATATGTTTCCCCCCGCATATAGTTATCAGCTATATACATATAGTCATCCACAAAATGTACTACCACTATTTAATTTATAAACCTAACCACAACTATCTACAGCTTCCAGAAAAATAACAATAATAATAATAAATAAATAAATAAATAAATAAATAAATAAATAAATAAATAAATAAATATATATATATATATATATATATATATATATATATATATATATATATATATATATATATATATATATATATATACCCGCATATAGTTATCAACTATATACATATAGTCATCCACAAAATGTACTACCACTATTTAATTTATAAACCTAACCACAACTATCTACAGCTTCCAGAAAAATAACAATAATAATAATAAATAAATAAATAAATAAATAAATAAATAAATAAATATATATATATATATATATATATATATATATATATATATATATATATATATATATATATATATATATATATATATATATATATATATATATATATATATATACAACGTACTAAGGTTGAAACAGGAAAGAGATTGAGTCAATAGAGATTGATATGGTCCTAATAAGTTCTAGGAAGATCAAGTAGAATTTCATAGAAAATCTATTCCTTCAAGCTTGTGATAAGAGATTTATGAAAATAGAGACAACCGGTAGAAATACAAATCCTCTAATCAGCAAAAGTCAGAATAATTTGATGGTACTAAAATGTTGGAAAATAGTCCAAAAAATCAAGTGGAATTCCCATATGAATCCTATAGAAATGATTTCTGAAGTTTAAACTAATCGCTAAGATTCCAAATAATCCAAAATTTAAACGAATCAAGACAATTCTTGTAAAGTTATCAATGGTGATGAGAGGCCAAACATGATATATTTATAACAGGGATATAGTCTCAATAGTACCCGGAACCATACATATCCGAAGTCATTTTGCCTCTAATTCATGCCTCGCCAGAGTGCACCTGACTGCAGTAAATTTTTGGCTCCATAACTTGAATAATAATAGGTTTTTGAGTAGTCTACCAACTTTATCCATTTCCTGGCTGAACAACATAGGGGCAAATCTGATGCATTTAGGACATAGTCTCAATAATATTCGAAAACCTACCAACATCTGAATCACTTTAATTTAGAGTCTATGCCACGCAAGTGCGCAACTGGCTGCAGTATACTCGCAGTTTCTATAATTCAAATAGATGGTTGCGACGCATATGTGCGAAGCCATATTAGGTCACTGAATATTTTCTTAACTTTGTCCATAGAAATTTCAAAGGGATAATTCAACAATTCAAAAGTTTTCCAATGACTAAAAAAAAATTCAATAATAGAATAGAATCAATTCTCTTACCGTTCCTGCTTCATGATACTCAAGTATTGAGTTTTGGAAGCTTTCAAGGCCCTGAACTGATCAAGAAGTTCTTAGAGAGAGTAAGGTTTCAAGTTGAGTGGGGAAGTCAACAAATAAAAATATTCTTGGTCTTAGAATAACTTAGAAAATATCAATCAATATTGGAATTGTTTTTGAAAAATAATTCCCTTGAAAGATTCGTGAACAAGCTAAGTTGAACCAATTCCTTTGGTAATAATTAACCTTGGGTCTTTATGGTTCCAGAAAAATTTGGTTCGGAATTGGTCCGAAGAAAGTCAATTGAAAATAATGTCAAGATAAATGGTTGGATACACTAGTCATAAAAATATTCTGGATAGGTAAAAGTTTACCAAGTTTGCTAAAGGAGAGTTTGAAACTCTAAATAGTGAAATAGATCTAGATTCTAAATAAAGGTAGGGAAGTATGATTTGATCAACTAATTGAAAATGTTGAAATAGGTTTGTTGAAGAAGGAGATTGGAAAAAATCTAATCCTAATCCATAAATAACAAAAGAGTATGGATGCTAAGGAATGATGGAGTATGATAATGATATGGAGGAAAATAACCTCTGAAGGCCAAGGGACACTAACAGATATATAAAGTCTAGAAACTAAAGTAGATAGTAAAATAGACCACCATACAATCGGCCTATGCTAGATAAGGTTTAGGATGCAAAACATCAGCAAGATAGCCTACTAGTCTATAACAAACAAAAATATTTATTTATAATATATATATCGGTCCTATGTTGTGACAAATTAATGTTCTAGTGTTCTAATTATTTCTAGATATGTTCTCCTAAGTTGTTGATTTGACCTGCATGGGCCACCACTAAAAATATGTCACGATCCGATCCCAAATTATTGGGTCGAATCGGATCATGTCCAGCCTGCACCGTTGTGAGACGGCGGCAGTAAGCTGTCCTATATGCAGGTATTCACAACAACATCTATACATTTGTCACAACTCAATATACAGAAATTTTAAAACTTTTATTCAACAATTGAAAAGTACAACTGGAAATAAAAGAACTGAAATAAAGTGCTGAATTCAAATTAACAAAACTCCAAAACAACAAAACTAGAAAACTGGAAATGACTAGCTAAGTGGTCGGCTCGTCGGCCTCAGGTCCTGCATCCTCCAAGGGGGACTCTGGCAACACCACATGATACAAAACCGGATCATAGTAGCTATTGTACAATAGCTCAGCATCCTCAATGTTACCTAAAAATGTTGTCTCCAGTCAGGAGAAAGCAAGTACGAATATGTATATCATATTTTAAGTAATAATGGAAAAGTGCAGGCTAAACAGTTGAAACAATATTTTTCAGTAATTCTACAATTAAAAACAATGTGATTTGAATGTGCAATCGTCTATGACCGACTTGGGTTATACAATAACGTCCTAGCGACGCGATATGGCTTATCCCCGTGTGTGTAGTGCCCCGCTCCGCAAAGGCACTAGATAGACAGAAAGATCGGATTGCTGGCTCTGCAACAGAAGACGATTGATCTGGGTGAGTGGACGAAGTCTCATTTTATGATTCGCTTGCGCCTAATAAGAATCTGAGCTTTTGAATGAATGTATTGTTAATAACAAGACAGTAATCTTGAGTATGCTTATAAAAGAATTCGCACACTGTCTGCTAAGAAAGAGAAATGTTTCCTGCTTGAAAAGAAGATGGAATTGTTTATGACTTGCTCGATTGATGCATGATGGTTTCATTTGATATTGCATGTGCATTGGGGTATCCACTTAGTGACGAGCTGAACCCTAGGGAGTCACAGCGGCTAGCAACGAGCTGAACCCATGCGAGTCACAGCGGTTAGCGACGAGCTGAACCCAAGAGAGTCACAGCGGCTAGCGACGAGCTGAACCTATGCGAGTCACAGCGGTTAGACGAGCTGAACCCGTGGGAGGCACAGCGGCCACTACAACAAATAGGGCCTACAATAGCAGTTTTTCTATAGCGTTCAAATGTCCCCGTTATAGAATGTTATCAACAATAGCATTCTTTCTGCAGTGCTATAAAAATATATATCTATAGCGTTTCCTGAATGCTGTAGAATCTATAATATTCATATGTTTGTATGTCAAAGCAGATCTCATGTTCGAATCCTAGGAGAAGCAGCGTAGGTTTTTATTTTATATAATAAAAGAACAGAATATAGCATATTTGGCGTGAAAGTCCCACAAAGAGAAAAAATTGCTACAAATTCCTACCGTGTTTACCTCCTTTCTACTTAAGTTTTTCATTTCCCTCTTGTTTT
Organism: Iris pallida; assembly: GCA_029216955.1. Classification (NCBI taxonomy): domain Eukaryota; kingdom Viridiplantae; phylum Streptophyta; class Magnoliopsida; order Asparagales; family Iridaceae; genus Iris; species Iris pallida. Next base: position 9,832 of record JANAVB010020007.1, on the reverse strand, counting down.
TTCATTTCCTCATTTAAGTTTTCATTCCCCCTTAAATCTCCCTCCCACCGCAGCCGACAACATCCATCTCCCTTCTTCCAATTTTCTGCTCTCTCATTCCTTTCTATTTTTCTCTCCCTTAATTTCTCATATTTTTTGTTGTCTCTTTCTCTCTCGGAGGTTCACCCATTTTTCGTTGCTAATTCTCTCTCTCTCTTTCTCTCTCTCTCTCTCTCTTTGAGTTTGGGAAGCAAGGGGCTATCATCACCACTACACATCCAGGAGGATGGGCAGCAAAGGGACGCTTTCGATCATCGGTGCCGCCATCACCGCCGTCATCTAGGTCCTCTCTCACTCCTTCATCTCCAACCCCTCTTTTTTCTGAGTTTTTCTTTTTAATTTATTATCTAGGATTAGTAATGGGGGATTTTGTAAGCATCGTAATAGAATCGATCATGATCTAGGGTTTTCTTTCTTTATTAGGATTTAGAGTAAGAATTCAACATCTAGGGTTTCTATTTCTTAATTAGGGTTCATGAAGCCGAATTAACAACATGTTCCAATTGGCCATGTCTGTGTTGCTAATACTATTTTCTATGTTCTTTATAGAAGAAAATTTGAATACAGATCATATTTATTACTTGATTGTTGAGCAAGTTGGAAATCCTAGGAACTAATCTTATTGTCATTACAGAACTCGGACTAATACCAGAACTCGGAACTAATCGACGTAGTATTTATTTTCTTTCACCAATATTGAGTTATTATGTGTATTTTGGGCTTTGTATAGTTTTTAAGCCATTCAGTTTTGGAAATGATAACAGTGCATTCATCAACCTCTTGAGCTTTTTTAAATAATTGAATCTTGTCTTTCTGCCTTTTTGGGTGGAAGAGTCTTCACAGGTTTATGCTAGTTAGGAAAGTTGGTTGTGACTTCTTAGTTTACTTCTTTTTCAAGTGGTTAGTGAATTCCTCACTTTTATGTATGATATTAGCTTTGGATGTGTGTTATTTGGCTTTGACTTTAATCTGAGAGAACTTGTATGGAAAACATACTTGCTTTCATTTTTTGAAGAGTAAAGTAAAACTTGCCATATTATTGTATTCAAATACGAGTATTCATTAAAATAGAGCTATGTTTGTTACATATTTGAAATTTGACAGTAAATATGATTGTTTACTCATTTTTCTTGTACTTAAGATTTGCTATTTCTTGCCACCCATAGCTTGAGTTGAAATTTTCTTGTAAATATGTTTATTGGAATCTCAGTTTTGGTTTTGAGTTGTCTTGTACTGAAATAGATAATAATTATGAACTTTTCTGAAGATGAGATTACTCAAATTAATGTGCTTACTAATAGTTTTATTTTTACTAAATGCTTAATATCTTGTAGTTTCTTCATTCACATTCTAGTGCTTGGCTATCTGTTATATGCAGAGTATTATATTAAGTATATGTTTGTGCTTTCCTTCCCCAAATTAGGCAAAGTGGTGAAATCACCTGCCTTGCCACATGTTCCATTACCACTACCAAAAGATAATTGTACTCTACAATAGCTGTATCTTGATTTTTTTTTCCTCTAGTTAACTCTAAAGACAAAATATTATAAAGTAGCTTACATGAGGTAGATACCCCTTTCATATATAAAGGGGCATGAGAAGCCCTTCTATGACAATGGCATATAATAATAGAGAAGGTAGAATATTCTAGAAGGTAGAATATTGTCTTACATGTATTGGCTTACATAGATACCCACTCATTGAACGAATATTCTAGAAGGTAGAATATTGTCTTTTAAACACCATTGACATTTTTAACAGTTTTACTACAGAACCACAATAAATAAAATCATGATTAAGAAATGAAATAATAAGATGTCATGAACTGAAAGTCAATTTCCTAACTTGATGATCAATTATCATGCAACCAAAATACAAACTTGGGATTAGACCCAGCTAGTAAAAGTTCTATATTTTTTGTTCTTGTAATTAGTAATTACTACCTCCTAATCTTTGGATTGAATATACATAGTTTATGACTGTATAGCAACTTTGTCTTGATTAACTCGGGAACGTGTATCTTACAACATATTGTTCCATTGGCAAATCCAAAGTTGCAACTAGGCACCTATATTTGTGAGATCCTACTACTCCTATTATCATGATTGGTCCTGGTACATGTTGGCACCCTTCATGGGCTTAGAAATTTGTAGGTTTTCTTCTTCTGTTTTTTGCAGCAACCTCATCGCTGAGCTCGCCAGCAGGGTCACCCTTGACAGTGGAGTTAATGAATTTTCTAGTCATGAGCCACGTGTTTCACATCCAAAGGACGTGAGGGTGATTCCAATTGAGGTCAAGGATGGTAATGATCAACCTAGTTCTTCTGGTCTTGGTCCTATTATTGAGGATGTTACTCAAAGTACACCTGCATATGGTCCAGAGGTCTGTGGATTGTAGTGCTCCAGTTGATCGTTCAGCTTTTGACCAACTGGTGTGTATTTTGGAAGACATACTGGACCACCTATTACACCATCAGTTAATGTGACAGAATTTAACAATGATATCGAAGAAGAAATGATCCAAGATGCAATTGAAGCTTTAAAATGAGATGATGAAGAATCTGCAAGTCCTATTTGATGTTTTGATATATGTCTCGTGTCTTAAAAATCTAATTAAAGCTCCCTCCTCCCTATGTGCTTCCCAAGTATCTGGTCATAATTCTTCTTCATGCAGGGTTCAAACCCTTCTAAGCTTGAAAATAAATTGCCTACTCCAGAGGATGATGAACTTGCGCATACAATTTCCTTGTCTACGAAGGTTTTTCTTGCTCTTCTCTTATAAATTATTCCCCCCTTTTGTGTATGTTTCTCAGTATTGTTTGATTTGCATCCATACCAGACTGCATAACAAGAAAGATTACTGTTGAACTAGGAGTGTAGGATGGTGATCAATCTTCTAAGTCATATCGCAAAAAGGTGGAAGATGTGGAAAGAGTGACAACCTCCAACACGAGGTGGGTATCTTCTATCTTCATAGACAGTATTGTGCATACGTATCATGTCCATAATCTTTCGTATACCCTCATTTAGTATTATCTTCCTTTTGAAACTATCCATTATGGCTTTGCATGTGGCTTGCAACTGCAGGTTACCGATATAGATGATATTATGGCAACTGTAGTTCGCATAGGGGAAACTGATGTGAGTTAAATATTATATTTCAATTATATTTTCATTTCTTCACAGACTACTTATCTTTCAATTGATACCAAAAGGCTGTATTTCAAATTAATGTATTTTGTTCATTGGAATAGGATGAAGAAGAGAGTGAAGATGTAGTTCAAGCTGAAGTTGATGAAGCAGATGAAAAGATTACCTGTAATTGGAGTGTTCTGAAAAGTACTCCTAAGCTTGGCAAATCAAAGGTGCTTCTTGACATAAAACTAACAAACTTTTTCATTTGCATAATATATCCTCTTATGTATTGTTATAACTTTTTTGATATTTACTTATTCTAGTTTGCTGGAGAGTCTTCATATATGATCTCTCTTATATTCTCTGATCTATAATAAAGAACTTCTGGTTTAACTTCTGGTTTAACTGGTATATGGATACAGTAAAGGCTACATATTACCAAATTAAGTTTCAATATTTGTTGTTTCTAGGCCAATATTGGTGCCTATACCTTTTGGGACATTGTTTCATTGACAGTGACGTCCGAGTGTGTGCATCATATTATATTGCATAAAGTTGAAGTTGAATCATAACTATCCAATTGACTATATCAAGAAGTCTAAAAAAGTTAATGTCTTACATGAAGTCTAAAAAAAATTAATGTCATACATTATTTGCAACTTTAGAAGTTTTTCATAACCAAAGTTTTTCTCTGATGAACAGGTCATCCTTGGATTCAAGATTTCTAATAAGTTAACATTCCTTTGGATATTATGATTTTTAAGCTTCTAAAAGCTTATACATGCTCATCTTCATTAATATGTTTTCATTATTATGAACAGGTCATCCTTGGAAATCGGCACTGACAGTATGCTTATTCCCACTAATATGTTTTCAATAAATTTTGCTTTGTTATATGTTACCCATATCAGTGTTTAGTTAGTTGGAGGTTCAAGGAGGAACTTTCAAAGCTATGTTCTGTGGACATGTGCATGCTAGCACAAGGATGGCATCAATTGTTTATTTGTCCCTGCTACATCTGCTACGTATATGCCACGGACAAAACACCACTTCGGAGTGACATTTCTTCTTATATTCTTGTCACTGAACATGTAGATATTGTCTATAGGACCATATGATTTGAAATGATTCTGGGTCACTTGTGAACATTGTGATGAGATATCATAAAGTGATGTCCAGATAAAAATGACTTTTACTGACTTTTACTAAAGTGGATGACTTCGTCTTTACAAAATACTTGCTTGCACAAGCATTTGTTATTTTTTAGAGTTTAGTAGGATTTTATTGCCCTGTATTTTTGCTCCCAAAAGGGATCGGATCCATACTGGTTTATAACTTTGTTCGCTCCAATGTACACTACCTACAACTATCTCAACATAAACCTGCCATAAATGGGAGTTCCTATTCATGAAGTTTGAAAAAAAAAGTGGAATTCCTATGTTCTTGCAAGGGCAAAATCATTTCTATTACCTATCTAAGAAGGCATGAAAATACTACTGTGCAAGGGCAGAATCATTTCAGCACTTGCTGTTTTTTACATAGGTTGTTCTGCAACATAGATTTACTGATGTTCAATTATTTTACTCTTGTTTTCCTTTTGAATGTTCTTAGATCATTCTGGTTTGCTTTTCTAACACTTCAAAGAAAAGAAACCTAAGACCAATGGAGTCTTTGAGCAATTTTTTCTTTATAATTGCAGCAGAGTTTCTTTAACCATACCATATATGTCACTTTTAACTGAATGAGTGATACTCTGTTTGTTTCTGTTTTGGTATATTTCATACCACCAGTTTTAAAACCTCATCTATCTACATCTGATGTGTCATTGGCATGTTCATGGAGTAGTCACTAATATATTTGAACCTATATTTTTATGGGTTGATTTTTGTCCATAGATGCTCATAACTTGAGTGTACTGGTTGAAGGTTCTACAATAATCTTAGATTGTTCTGCTAGAGTCTAGCTAGCGAGTACTTTTTCACAAATAATGATTTGCTCAAACATGGTTTAATTGTGTTGGTTGCTCTTTGGTTGTAACTGCAGGTTACAGATATAGATGATGTTATGGCAACTGTAGTTGACATAGGGGAAACTGATGTGAGTTAACTATTATATTTCAATTATATTTTCATTTCTTCACAGACTACTTATCTTTCAATTGATACCAAAAGGCTGTATTTCAAAATTGATGTATTTTGTTCATTGGAATTAGGATGAAGAAGAGAGTAAAGATGTAATTCAAGCTGAAGATGATGAAGCAGATGAAAAGATTACCTGTAATTGGAGTGTTCTGAAAAGTACTACTGAGCTTGGCAAATCAAAGGTGTTTCTTCACAGAAAACTAACAAACTTTTTCATTTGCATAATATATCCTCTTGTGTATTGTTCTAACTTTTTTGATATTTACTTATTCTAGTTTGCTGGAGAGCTTTCATATATGATCTCTCTTATATTCTCTGATCTGTATTCTGGTTTAACCGGTATATGGATACAAGAATGTTGTCAGTGGCTAGATTTTATGACATAACTCATAAATAGGAATTTCCCTCATCTGTTGCCTTAACTCATAAGAAATCCATCTTTAGAAGGGTGCATTGGGAGAAGGCAAAAAAGGGCATGAATATTGACAGGTATCCGAGGAGTAACATTTATATTTAAACTAAACAAGAACGACAACAAAGTCATTAGCCCAAATTTTTGGGCTTGGCTGATTTTAGGTAAATGTAAATGAAAAATATAATCATTCTAAATTATAAATTAAGAGGGATACATAGGAATGTTATCCTAAATGTATCGTCTGCAAGAAGAAAATGAATGAAATTACTTTTAATGACCAAAAGCTAACTTCATATGGCATTAATACATCTTGAAAGTTGGAACCTTAACCCAGGACTATGGCCAGTTCATGAGCTGGTTTATTGAGATGTAGGGGACATAATCTATTGTAAGAGTAAAAATTCTCTTCATCTTCTTATAGGGTCCTGGAGCAAAATGTTCTACCAAACACCACTTGCAACTGGACAATTCGGAACATAATAACTTACAGTAACCCCAACAATTTCTCCAAAATGACATTCTGAATGAGTGGTTACTAGATCGAACAAAACAATATATGATGGAAATGTTTAATTGGTAAGAGATCGTTACCAAAGCGCCCGCATAAAGAGGTGCAAGCAACTCATTGAAAAGGCCAAGCACATGTAAGATATATACTTCTATTCGAAGACTTCAAAGCAAAGATAACAGACTTCAATCTTTCAAATCAGGCTCCTGATATATATGCCATGTTTATTTTATGGTTTTATTACCTTAAGGTTGGTTTCATGTTCGGTAGAAGGGAATTAAACTGGACCATGTAGAATTGAGTTGCATTTCTACAACAGACACTTTTTCAGTTTCCTTCTTTTCCTTGCTTTTCGAAACACAAAATAGTTTCTGTCATTTCTTCAGTTGAAGATAAATAAATCTTGTTCATCAATATATGATCTTGTGTGAACTTATTTTTTATATAATAATGTGTTATCTTCTCAATTTTGTGTAGGTTGGCGTATAAATTTTTGATGGTTGTGGATAGCTAGAAGGAAAGAGGCGATCGAGCTGTTTTTTGGCCTACAGATATTTTGTAAATGGAATGGTTTATTTTGGACTACTAGGCGTACAACTACTTTTTGTACATCTTGAATGTTTTAATGACAACTACTTTTTGTACATCTTGAATGTTTAATGAAATATGTTCATATTTTGGCAAGCCTTTTCTATATCTTGATTGATCGAAATGAAAGTTGCGATTGAAATTGTTGAAATTAAAATTGCAATTTAGCATGAATTTCTATGGTTATTTGTATGTGATACAAAACAGGTTATTCAGATATGAAATTTCGTAGCAGATTTATAGCACTCAAAACGTATAAATGTAATAGCGTTTCCAAAACTGTTGGCCGCTATCACGATAACATATGACGAACGCTATAGTAAATCAAACCATCTACAACGTTCATGAATGCTATCATTCATCAACAGCATTCTTGAATGTTATAAACCATTTACAGCATTCATGAACGTTATAATCCATCTACAGCATTCACGAACGCTGTAAACCATCTACAGCATACACGAACGCTATAATCCATTTACAGCATTCAAGAACGCTATAATGTTATAGCGTTCACATGCCTTGACATACTATAGCGTGGGCAATTATAGCAGACAGAATACGCCACAGAAGGCTTTCTATAGCGTTTTGCGCATGCTATTGTAGGCCATATTTGTTGTAGTGGGCTAAGATGGAAATGTTATGTTGGCTTTTCAAAGATGTTTTCAAAAGAGAATGTAAACTGACTCTATATGCATGGAATGAATCTAGGTAGCAAGATCATATCACAAGAAACGTTTTCTCACTAAATGAACAGTGATCGTTTCAGAAGAATGTAGCCCTTTGTTCACAATTCACCAGTATGCTGATATACTGACCCACCATCAGTCTGCATGCAGGTGCACTATGCATCGAGAAGGATAGTCCGAAGCGATAGCCCAAGCCTTATCCTCAGGAGCCAGAAATCAGAAGAGATGTCCAAGAGATGACATCTGTTGCAAGAGTTTGGTTTTGTATATAAAGGAATGTAATGTATGGGAACGGGATCATTGTAATCTGTAAAGTTCTGAGAGAATGCAACATTGTATCAGAGAGAATCGAGAGCATTGTAATATGTTCAAATGAAATCAATAAAGAGAATTGTTTCTTGTTACCATTGTGTTCAATGCATGTATTCTGAAATATGTCCGCTGCTGCTTCAATTATCTGCGATACGTTCCGCTGCGTATTGTCAACCTTGTCTATCTTATCTTGCTTCAGGTCTTGGCCTTGTGCAAGCGCAACTTAGGCTTGCACGGCATCACGCCTTAGCAAGGACGAACGGTCCCAAAGAATCCGAAGCGAGGACGAAAGAACTCTGCGGGATCGAGGCGTGACAGTGTGTAAGAGGGGTAAGCTCGCACAATCATGCAATATGGGGGATATTGGCCATAAACGTTACACTATTCCCCCAATCCCCACAATCAATATCAATCAATATCTGAACCCTAGGAGAGGGTTCCGTGTAGCAATGTGGTTTAAACATGCAGCTTGACAATTACTAAATAAAATACAAGAAAATATAACCGTCACTTGCCTCTGTTAATTGACTGGATCGAGAAAGTCGATACCGAGGAGGATGTCAGGTTCGTCTCCGAGATCCTACAGTTGAGAACCTTGGCTTAGAACCATAATAAAACCATTCTAGGTGTGCTAGTTACAATCTCTAGAAGTAGACTCTAGTCAGGTTTTAAGTTTATTAATTAATCTACCGAAAATCGTCTAACGTCGCAATCTACGTTCATTATTATTTAATTAAAATAAGTCGGTTGCTGATTAATTGGAAAAATGGCAATTATCGATTAATTTTGCAAAACTTTGTATTTTAAAATATATATATATATATATATATATATATATATATATATATATATATATATATATATATATATATATATATATTAAAAAAATAAAAAATAATATATATATATATATATATATATATATATATATATATATATATATATATAAATTTTGCAAAACTTTGTATTTTAATATATATATAACTACATTTTTCTTTTAGTGATAAAATATGGACTTCGTTATCTTACCAATATTTTATTCAAGTTAATTTATCGTGAAAAACCTTATTAATTTTATACAAAATAATTAATACCCTAGTTATAATTACGCGTCTAAAAACGAAAACCAACTCAGAAAAGAAAGTAAAAACCTAAACTACACAATACAGGGTCACAGCGAAATAAAATAAAAACTGGGCTTATGCCCTTTACAAATTTTACATAAATTAATTAATCATCTAGGCGGGCTCTGAGTGCCACGAACGGTCCAAACAGTAGGCCGAAGCCCTGCACCAAAAATACTAACAGCAGTACCAGTTCTAAAAATAATTATAAATATAAATATAGCTGTAAAAATGTGTCTCAGACTTGGTCCAAATGTCATGTTGCTGGCTAGCGCCTCAACGTACAGGAACCCTGTAGCGTTTGCGCTTCGCCGAGGCTCATTCGACCGATACGGTCGTCGCCTAACGGGGATACGAAACTCCAAAAATTTACTTTCAAATCGACAAAACCACTTTTGTAATCCGTTTGCAAAATAACGAATTTGAAAATAGAATTCCATTTTAAAATACTTTATTTCTGAAAACTTTTTCAAAAATTTGGGCAACATCTCCTCTGTAATTGGGACAACCCAATCCTGGGACGGTGCCAAAAGTCAACATAAACAATATCCCGAACCAGGGAAACAACCCAAACCATCCATAATAATATTCCACACAGAAATATAATATCCAACCGAAAACACATCATAATTATATATAGCCAAAACCACAGAATACTCCCGAAATAAATTCAAAAATCCCGAAATAAAGTTTGGGAAACCGGAATCCACAGAACCGAATTATTCTGAAATGGGATTCAAAAAAATCCGAAACTACAATCGCCTAAACCGAATCCCGTTACGGGATCGGGGACCGTATCATCATCGACACTAAAGTAGGGACACGGGGACACGAGATATACCTTGGGTTGCTCGGCTAGAGCTCTCAGATGATAATAGGAAA
>JANAVB010020006.1:0-48944 GCA_029216955.1 Iris pallida | reverse complement strand
ATATTACCTTTAGGTCCAACCCGTGATGCTCCATCGAAATATAATTGCCAGATGTCATCCTTCAAAGTCATGTTGCAATCCACGACTTCATCTAGAATATCCTCATATAACTTCGATGTTTCAGGTATAGGGTGAGCAGCTAAGAAATCAGCTAATGCTTGACTCTTCACAGATTTTTGAGGTACATAAACCATGTCATAAGGAGTGAGCAACATCGCCCAGGTAGCTAACCTAGAGTTAAGAATGCTCGATTTTCTCATCAATACCCGAATGGGATTTATTCTGGAGATGACATGAATAGTCTGTCCTGTCACATAATATCTTGTCTTTTGGACAGCAAAAACTAAGGCCAGACATTCATTTTCTATAGGAGTATACCTGTGTTCAGCTCCGACCATCATTCGACTAAGATAATAAATTGCTTGTTCATGCCCCATATTACTTTTTTGTGTAAAAAGAGCACCAAGTGAATGATCCAAGGATCGAACATATAGCAAAAATGGTCTTCCTACCACTAGAGGTACCAGAACAGGTGGATTTGTAAGGTATTGCTTGATGTCATTGAAGGCTTTCTGACACGCTTCATCCCAAACAACTGATACACCCTTCTTTAATAGACGAGAGAAAGGTTGACATCTCCCAGAGAGATTAGATATAAATCTCCTGATATAAGCAATGCGACCCTGAAAGCCACGGAGTTCTTTCAGATTACGAGGAGGACGCATTTCAAGAATTGCTTTAACCTTATCAGGATCAACATGGATACCCTGAAAAGTAATAACAAATCCTAAAAACTTGCCACTGGAAACCCCTAAGAAAGACTTAGTAGGGTTCATTTTCAATTGATGTTGACACATCAATTCAAATACTATCTTCAAGTCTTGAATGTGATCATCTTTTGATCGACTCTTAACAGCAATGTCATCTACTTAACATTCAACTGTCTTCTGTAGATGTTCTTGAAAGATGTTGCTCATAGCCCGTTGATACGTGGCACCAGCATTTTTAAGACCAAATGGCATAACCGTATAGCAGTAAACCCCAAGGGGTGTACGAAAAACAGTATGCTTCTCATCTTCTGGATGCATCTTAATTTGATTGTATCCTGAGAATCCATCCATGAAAGACATGCGTTCAAAACCGCATATATTGTCTATCATGACATCGGTAATCGGAAGTAGAAATTCATCATTTGGATAAGCTGCATTAATATCTCGAAAATCTATGCAAACTCGAACTTTTTCGTTCTTCTTCATAACAGGAACAATGTTAGCAACCCAGTCTGAGTGTTGTTCTTCACGAACAAAGCCACATGTGATCAGCTTTTTGACTTTTGCCTCAATTGCATCCATCATATCTGGTCAAAAATGCCGTTGCTGTTGTTTTACAGGCTTGGCATTAGGAAGAATATTGAGTTTATGAGTAGCAACTTTAGGATCTAGACCCGGCATATCCTCATAACTCCATACAAAAATATCAATATATTCTTTGATCAGTTTTATCAACTCTTCCTTTTCATCCTCAGAAAGGTTTTACTGATGAATATTGGTTTAGACGTAGTTCCATCTCCAACATCAATCTGGACAATCTCATCCTCTGTAGGTGGCTGTTGCTGTTCAAAACGAAGTTCCCATTGAGTGTCCATCTGTTGAGCCCAAGGATCATTCTCAAATGGTTCAGATTCACCATCAGTTTGAACCATGTTGACTGAGAATATTTGCTCAGATTCATCATAATAACCTCCTCTAACATATAAAGAGTGAGACGTATCAGATTCGATGAATTGGATTTCTTCCGAATCTGATGATTGTGAAGAACTAGAAGAGAATTCTTCTTGTATATCGTCATTAAACATGTGGGATGGATCATATCCCAACCCATGACGAGTTTTCTGGTAAAACGGATCACCACATAATGGTAATCGTCTACCCTTTCCTTGATTGAGACCTTGCATAGTCTTCAAATCATATTCCATATTCTGGATAATCTTGAGAGATTTTTGACTATATTTGTCAATTCGGATTTTTCCTTTATCTTTATCTCTCAGATCATCTGTCTGAGCAACAGGGATATTTCTAGCCAGGCCAAACACAATTTGGTGCTTATTTTTCTTATCAGACAGAATCATAAAATAAGATTCTTCGTGACGTCTATAAGTTACACAAGCTTGCGATGAAGCGACTACAGGAAGAAGATAGGAAGAAGATGTTAGGAACCTTTGAACATAAGGTCCAACATTGACATAAGGAGGAAATGAATTTTCCTTATGGTCAATGTATAAGGTTTTCTCTGTGTCTATGTCATCTTTATACTGATGACTTTGATCATCAGAAGACAAAGTCATTCTTTCAACAAATTTGACAGCCATATACTCAAAAAGGAAATCTTCATTGATATTAGAAAGTACAGAATGATCAATATTTGCATCATTTATAATTTGACTGCTACGCTTCTGATTAATCACTAATGGACCATCATCCGTCTTCTGCGTAGACTTGCCAAGATTGACGATCAATGGTGGTTCTGGATCATTCGTACGAGAAGTACGCCCTTTGACCTTGATCATAAGAGGTTGAACTTGGCTCTTAGCAGGAACATTCACTGATTCCTCGGATGAAGCTTGAGTTCTTCCTTTGACCTTAATCATCAGAGGTTGATTGTTGATAGGTTGGGGTTGGATTCGCCCTTTGACTTTGATCTTCAAAGGTTGCTCTTCTGGCGGATCTTCATTAATAGACTGATCTTCGGCAGATGATCGATCTTCAGCTATGTCTGATATCTCTTTCACATGCTCTTGTTTGTAGAACATTGAATCAGAAAAATAGGCTTCGACACCCTTGAAAGGATTGATATCAGCAAACTCAGTCTTCACAATCCTTTGGGAATCCACGTACTTGAAGCATTGGTGGAGAGTTAAAGGCACGATGTTATGCTCATATAACCACGGTCTTCCAAGAAGGATGTTATATGATACGTTTGAATTAATAACATAGAATGTTGCCATAGTTCGAAGATCACCAATCTGAATCTTCAGAGGAATCTTTCCCAGTGGTTTACTCTTTCCAGAGTTGAAACCAACGATTGTGGTACTAGTGTAAGTCAAGTCACTAGTAGGAATCCTCAACGGTCTTAGCATACTTTGAAGAATTATGCTAATGGAAGACCCAGGATCAATATAAATCCTGTCAACTTCAGTAGATTCAATATACCCAGTGTAGCACAAAGGCCTGTCATGCTTGTTATGCTTCAACAGCATATCTTCTTATGTAAAGGTAATATTAGGAATTACCTCTATCACACTATGACATTGTGGGCATGATACTGGTATATTATCAGGAGTCTTGAGTTGAGCTAAACAGGAATCAGCTTGCAGCAAAGCTTCACTCAAGGTTTCACGACTTTCTTTAGAAAGGTGAAGCAACTCGAAGATAGATAGTCTAGCCGAAGTATTAGCTAACTGGGCTAGAATATCAAATTTATAGGGTTTCATCACCACCCCCTGACTGGAAGCAGACTTCAACGTGATGTCAAAGCGTACTGCTTTCTGTTTTCCCTTTTCAACCACAGATGGTTTAGCAGGAACATGAGACGGTTGAGTTGGTGGTGTTTCAACATTCTCTGCTTCTTTGGAGGATCCCTCATAATCTTTGTGGTACTCTTTCCCAGATCTTGTACCAGCAAAGGTTTCTTCTTCAGACTCAGAAGAAAGAAGTACCATATTGCAGGATTTAATCTTCCTTTCCTTAGCCTTCTTCTTACGAGGATTGTTATGAGGAACCTCAGAACCCAATCCAATAGTAGATTTTTGACTTTGAATTTGTAAAGGAAGTCGTATTCTTTTATCATAATTCAAACCTTCTGCCTTTTGAAAGTCATAACCCATCTTCTTCATAAGAAGGACAGATTGCTGACTGTACAAGTGAGTGGGCAGCAGACTTTTAACAGGTGGTTCAACAGAGGAAGAAGAAGAGATCTCTGTAACTACAGGAGAATGAGGAATAGAAGTCTCTGTAGCTACGGGAGGAGAAGGATTCGGGATACGAGGAAAAATCCCTATAGGATCTTTTCCATAAGCTGTAAAGACTTTCTGTACCCTGTATAAGGGAACACTATTCATGGCTAGCCACTGCTGATGAGTAAGCTTGAGCTTGGTAGGAGGAGCCAGACTTGGAGGACATATGTTCAATCCTCTCAGTCTATCTTCCAAAGGAATGCCATCCCATAGATGATCCAAATCATCAGGATCTAGAATAACATGAGAAATTATGTTACAGGTTTTGACTTTCTTACCTTTCTTAGATTTTGAAGTTTTACCTTCATCTTCCATTTCAGGTACTAAGTCAGGATGTACCCACATAATTTCACCATTCTTTAATGTAAGAGACAACAATCTTTTATTTTCTTCCCTGGCAGGCGGGATATTCACAATCTTCATCGTCGCCTTCAGAATTGGGATAATCCCATCTGGTACTTGTTGAGAAGGAAAATCTCCGAATTGAAGAGAAACCATATTGGTTGTGACCGTATGCTCATCGTTAGTTAAAGCGATGGCATTAGCATTAATCAGCTCTTGGATTTTCTTCTTTAGGATATAACAAGCCATGGTGGGATGATTTATGTATCTGTAATAGATACAATATTTAGGATTGTCAGTCAGATTCACCTCATTAGGCCTCTTTGGCTTCGGGATATGGAGTTTGCCACTCTTCACCAGATATTGGAATATCTCGGGGATATCACTCTCGTCAAAAGAATATTTTTTTTTTGGCTTAGAAGACTCCTGATTATTCGACGTCGTTTTGTTTTTGGAAAGATTAACCATAAGGGTGTCATTTCCTTTTGTATTACGATTGCCAGAATTATTACCAGGATTACCTTTCTTTCTTTTATCTTCTGAGGCAAAAATCATCCCATGTTCATGAGCCAACCTACCATTGGTCTCGGCAGAAACTGCTGCTATAATAAACGAAGCCCAATATGTGAATTGGGAACCCGTGAAGACAACAATGGATGGTCGCAGATTTATCTTGCATGTATCAATTAACGCTGAATCTGGCATACCAGGAGGCATCTTTAGAGTCGCCTGTCGGAAACGTTCAATGAACGTCCGAGTATCTTTTTTTTCTTTTTGTTTGATTTCTATTAAGGAGGACATGTTCATGTCCATACCTCCTTCATAGAAGCGGGAGAGAAACATTGCCTTAAATTCATCAAAAGACGAAATACAATTGTCGGGTAAACTACGATACCAGTCGTAAGCTGAACCCGTCAAGCACCCAATGAACACCCGAGTGAGAAGAGCATCATTTTTTTGCAGATGTACAGTCATAATATCAAAGTAATTGATATACTGACTAGGAGAAGCCTTTCCATCAAACAATACCATTAATTGTGGCTTAAATTTCAGTGGAAAGGGTACATCATTCCAATAAGGAGGATAAGGTTGCTTAATTCCTAACCTCTGGAGCTGATCCTTGTGCTTCAAAATTTCAAACTGTACTTTGAGCTCACGCACTGCTTGAAGGCTTCACTGGTTCGAGGAAGCACATTTGATTGAATGGTTGTTGGATGTATCGTAACCCCCACCGGAGATGGTACATCTTCTGGAATGATGGGATCTGAAGATGCAGAATTTTGGTTAACAGCAGGCTCTTGAATATTCAAAGGTATATCAGTCCCTTGACTATCTTGAGTGTGTGCTGCTACCTGCACCGGTGTTACTATTGCCGGTTGAGCAGTTTGCTGAGCCGTTATTATCCGGTGCATGCTTTGCATCATGGTAAGCATGTCTTTCAGTGATTGCTCAACGGCAGTGAGACGTTGTTCTGTATTAGCAGATGATATCTCCGGTTCATTTCCAATAGAATATGATTCAACCTCTCTTGAAGATACAGAAGGATTAGTATAGAGGTATGAATCGACACTATCAGTTTCGAACTCAAGAGATTGAGTACCCCCAGCTTCTGAATCAGAAGTCTGCAATTGTCTTTGTCTTCTTGATCGAGTATTCTGATATACTCCTTCAAAGGAATCAAGAAGTCTGTTGAATTGTTGTTGACCTGGAGTTTGGGACGTGTTCCGTCTAGGACGTCGTCCTCTGTTGGTATGAGATGCCATGTTGACTGACACATATGACAACTCATGTTCTTGGTTATCCACTTGTTGTTGAGGCGCATTGAAACTTAACCGATCAAAAACTAACCGTTTAGAAGCCGAACAACAACATCTGATCACAATCTGGTGACACTCATAATGGTGATTTTCTTGGGAGAGTGTCACAGGAGATTGTCTATTATGTTTTTGTATTAGCAATTCACGTAAATCAGAAGGAGTAGAGGGAGTAGTCTTCTTTATTACATTTGGGGTAGAAAAACGTTTAGTCCCTTGTGTATAAAGAAGATTACTGGCTGCATTCGCAGAACTAAACTGTACATTTTTACGTGCTTGGAGTTGCGTGCGTAAATCCTGAGATTTTTGAGCACGAAGGACTCCATCTTCATTGCGTGTAATTTGTAGGTTTGGTACCTTGCGTACAGCAGTATAAGAAGGTTGTTGGTAGAAAACATAAGTTTTACCAACTATGTTTTTATGCTTCATGCGTGCAGGTATATTCACTTTAGATACAGAAGCATCATTGTGAATTTTATCTACACTGTCACAGACAGGAGATTTACCTTTACGCATAGAGCGCAAAACATGAGTATCTGCCACGTCATAGACGGGAGATTTTCCTTTACGCGTAGAGCGTAAATTTTGTGTGTCTACCACGTCACAGACGGGAGACTTTTTGTTACGCTCAGAACGTAAAGCATTGGAGTCTGCCACGTCACAGACGGGAGACATGTTTTTACGCTCAGGGTGTAAAACCTGATTTTTACGCGCAGGGCGTAAAACCTGACTTTTATGCCTAGAGCGTAACACTGGAGAGTCTGCCACGTTACAAATGGAAGACTTATTTTTACGTGCATGGCGTATCACCGAAGTAGAGACTGCCTCATCGTAGATGGGAGCCTCTACAACAGGAGTAGGAAGGATTCCTTTGCCTGCCGAGATAGTAGGGAGATCCGAGAATGTCTTGGATTTGGGAACCCAAACTTTTTGCACCTTCCGCGATTTCTGAACATTGGAGCAGCGGGTGCTACCCCCAGTCCGGAGCATTTCTTCGTAGACAGTCTGGTCGAAGTGTACAACCAGAGTCTTTTTTGTCGATCCGATCGACACATCATCGTATTGAGCAATTGCCTCATCGTCAGAGGAGAAGGTCGTCCCCAACAGAGTCGCCATTTTGCTTCACTTAACAAAATGCCTTGAATTTGGCTTTTGAAAATAAAACTTAAAAGAGTACAAAAAGTACAAATTGATCTGGGAAGTATTGCTATGGAAGTCTGATCTAAAGTCGATCACTTTGTTCCTTGGACCATACGATGATGATGAAGATCACTGCTAGAAAATGAACAACTAGAAGAACTAAGTCACCAGAAAGGTATCGACGCACTTGGGCACTGATGGCGAGGCCGAATGCTTTCCTGCTTTGCTTCACTCTGTTCTGGAAGAAAGGTTGAAGAAGAATGCTCTGGAGAATCAAAATCTCTAGGTTCTGATCTCTATGTATTCTCTCCTGTCTCTCTCTGTCCCTTTCATATGAAAAAAATAAGTCTATTTATAGACTTGGCTTTTTGTGCATAAAACTCAGCAAAGTCCTGTCTTTACGCTAGTAACTGCCACCCATGACTGAAGTCATCCTCTATGCACGTTGACACGTGTCCCATTATTTCAATAAGAATAGGATGCACGTACACACGTTCTTCGAGATGTGTGGCATGAAAGCTACGTAGGCAAACCACGTTCCAAAGTAGTCAGGAAGGATAGGGCATAAAAACAACCCAAATATACTCTGAGCGTAAAGTAATAGACTAGGTGTAAAATAGCCCTAAAATGGACTTCTCGCGTAAAGTGGTTGATAAAACAACCTTGAGCGTAAAAAGTAGCCCAAATAAACTTTATGCACACGTCAACTTTGAGCGTAAAAAGCTCATATAGTATTCATGCGTAAAAGAAGCCATCTTGTGAGCGTAAAATACCTCAGTCCATATACTAAACGACAATATTGGTTTCTGTGTAAAACAAATCCCTTCGAATTCTGTGTTATACGCTGTAAGTAGATCTTTATGTCAGACCCATTATTACTTTACATTAAATGCATTGATTTGACAACCTGTCTCAAGCGTAAAATAGTTGGCCTGTCCGTGGCGTAAAGTAGCTGATTTGTCCTTGGCGTAAAGTAGCTGACTTATACCTGGCGTAAAGTAGTTGATTTGTCCTTGGTGTAAAGCTCTATCTTTTTGACTCAGTCTATGAAGCACTTTTTACGCTCCTACATTGACATTGTTGATATCAGGCCCCCAACAACCTGGAAATGACATAGATGTTTACTTAGCACCATTGATTGAGGATCTCCAGTTGCTGTGGAAGGATGGAGTTATGACTTACGACGCCTATCGGCAAGAATCTTTTATATTGAGAGCTGTATTGTTATGGACTGTTAACGATTTTCCTGCATATGACAACTTGTCTGGTTGTTATGAAATATATGCGGGATCTCATGGAAGACCCCTCTCCTACTATTGAGTCAAAGGTAAGTTGTTCATTAATTTAATTTTTAATTACTTTTTTGAAATTATACAAACTAATGTAACTATTTTTTGACTTTCTAGCTAAAAAAATTGGCTGAAAAATCAACATACACGCAGGAAAAAATAGATGACGTCCGATGCAAATTCATCGAATTCGTTGCCAATCACATGGATACATGAGGGTTAAGATAATATCCTTAACAAGATCCCCTCCTTTTTACCTGCTTTTACTTCTAACTTTGTTCTGCACCTATACAAGAAGTTACTGTAATTGGTCAGAACATGGTATCCCCCTTATTAATCTAACCTTTGTTCACTAAAGGTGTACTATATAGGAATTGAAGGTTATTTCTTGCAAGGTACAACAGACAAGCAGTAAAGGGATAGAAGTATCTAGAGTATGCTTGACAATAACCCAGTACCTATCCCTTTACTGGAACACCCCTCTAACACGACACACATGGTGAAACACATGCCTATATATACCTGTCATTGACACTTATACCAACTATACACACAAAGCTGCTTATGGATGAATCACTTATATATGGCCTCCTAATCTCTTACACATGTAATTCCTAAGGTTGTGCCCCAGTTCTTCGTCTGCCTCATGTGCAGAGATCTCTGATACCCTACATATCCAATTCGACCATTGATACTCTAAGGGTACACTAAGTTTCCTAGATTGCATGTACCTGTCCATATGTGTATGTTGTTGACCTAAATTTGTTTCCAGGTCTTGCATACCTGTCATACTCTAACATAAAACAAATACTCACTCATTAACTGGCACTGGCTCACTGCTTGCGTAGGCCTATGGCCAAGAGCCTACAGCAGGTCAAGCTGGAGGGGGGATGAGTCCCCTGCTACTGCTAATGTAGCCTACTACTTTGGCCTGGCCTACTGCCACTTGCCCTACCTGCAGGCAATAGCCTCAGGCCTTAGCCCAACATCTGCTATATCAGTGGCCTTAGCCAACATCTGCTGCCACTTGCCTACAGCAGGTCAAGCTGAAAGGGGGGAATGAGTCCCCTACTGCTGCTAATGTAGCCTACTGCTTTGGCCTGGCCTACTGCCACTTGCCCTACTTGCAGGCAATAGCCTCAGGCCTTATCCAACATCTTTCTGATAGTTATACATATATATACACAAGATAAATCTGACAGAAACTCCACACAACAGTTTTCCACAACATATGTTGAATTGTGATCTTAATGTGTTACATATATATACATTATTATATCACATTTATTAAACCTTGTTTTATCTTTTGCAGGGTACATGTGCTGTGGACACAGGTCTTCATGGGACTAAGTTGTATGTTATGGTGTGGGATATTTTCATGTGGATAGTTTTGATGTAAAGTGTACTAGCTAACTCCATATATTTTTGAGAAGATATATATATATGGCCTGAGAAATGTAGAATAATAGCTAAAGTGTACTCTATTTTGAGACAATAGAATGTACCCTATTTTGAGACAATGAAATGGAGATTAATGTTACATTTTAATGTTTTGTTGTGCATTTAGTTCAAAGTGGTTGTTTTCGAATTGAATTGAGCAGTGTTTGGAATGTATAACATGCAGTATAGAGCGTTATAAATGTGATACAAATGACCAATCATAACGCTTTCAAAATGTCCTGACTTTCAACCATATCACATATTCATAATGGTTTTACAAAAATATCCATAACGCTTTGAAAATAAAACGTAGTAGAAATCGAGTCTATTAATGACGTTTTTGGATGATTTATCCATAACGCTGTGAAAACATTTATAACACCCGATTTCATAACGCTTGGATTGAGAAAAAAAGCGTCATGGTTCTTAACTAATGACGGTTTTTAGCCGTCATTAAAGGGTATTTTTGTTGTAGTGTATGATATCAATCATGATTTCATCCCAATCTTTTCTGCAAGAGGTGGTTTAAATAAACCAATTAGGGTGGACCCTTGCTTCCTGCGCCTCTGGTGAGGACTAAGTGCTGCTATGCTTCTGGGACGACGAGTAGATCGTGCTTCTGGAGACGACGGAACCTCTGTGCTTTCAAGCGACGAGTGGACTTGGCTTCGAATGACGACGAGACTTCTGTGCATATAAAGAAACTTATAAAGTTGTGTTTTGTGCTATCGGAGTCACTATGCTATAGGCAATAAGTAGACTTGTGCTTCAGGTTGGCAAGGTTACTGTACTTTTGGAGTGACAGGTTGACTTGCATTGGTTGCGATAGGAGTTCCCAAGTCTCTTGTAGAGAAGTAACTTAAGCTTCTGATTCGGAGCAGATGACTGTGACTTGGGAATGGAGATGGTGTGAGCATATCACCATCCTGCGCCTCATGCGGAGGTATGTAAGTAGCTACGCCTCTGAACAGTGAAGGCGTTGGCTGCGAAGGGAAGGGTATGACACCCTTGCGCGTCTGAGATTGGCGGAGACATGTAGCTGCACCTCTAGAGTGAAGATACTGGCTTCTGAAATAAAATAAGAGGATGGATACCTACCACCATCTTGTTTCTGAGGTTGACGTAGGCAGGTGGCTGCGTGTCTGGCTCGAAGGCTTCTGAAGCAAAGAACAATAAATATCGGCTCTCTTAAGGAGCTTCCCTCTTAATTGCCACTGTAATATAGGGAATTCCAAGGGTCTAAGACCAACATTTAAATTGCTGAGTCTTAAGTTTCTCCCATTAATGCAGGAATTTTGACAGTTGACCATGTGGCATGCGCTGTAGGCCACTCTCGATCCTATAAAAGGGGAAGTTCTCATCTGATGAGTCGATGTCTTCTTCTCGGCATCCTTCACCACCATGCGAGATCCAAACTTAACTTCGAGCGGAGATCGACCTTGTGTAAGTTGGCTGCTGGTTGAGACTTTTCTGGTTTATAGGAGCCATATTCTTATGGAGGAACTCTGTGTAGAAGGAGCCATCACTGCCCTTGAGAAGTATGCAATTTTCCTTCTTAGGGAGTTCGACTCTGAGCGATATCTGAGGGATATGGGAGATCCAAGCCATGGGTTCGAGATTGGTTTCTCACCCGATGAATAGCCGGTCGTGCTCTGCCTTGATCTTTGGGAGTAATGGGGCTTCACCGTGCTGTGGTTCTGGGTCTTTTACTGCTTCAGTATATATTGAAGCTTTAGCTTCTCTTGGTGACAAGAGGGTTGGATCTGATGACGCTATGAGTCGGTAGGGAAGAGATTTTGATGTAGACTGTATATCTCTTTTCTGTCCATGACGATCACACAGTGAAGGCTACCCATCAAAGACGATCCTTCCCTTATGTTCATAGAAATTTCTATTCTCACTTGTGTAACAAAGACCTTGTAATTGATCCTTGTAAATAAGATTCAAGAAACTTCTTTCTTATGTACTTGCGATAAGCCTGTGTAATAGACCCTTGTAGCTATAATCAATAAGAAGAGTGCTTTTTCTGAACTTTATCATGAGAATGTCTTCGTCCTTGGTTGGTCTGCGCACCTCACTGTCTGCGCCTCTGTGATGTTAGGTCGGTAGTGGGGACACTAACACGTGCCATATGTCATCTGGACTATGGTAGGAAGAGGGTGGATGACGAGAGCACCCTCTTGTGCCTTTCATCAGCTGTAATTTTTCATGCTTCTACAAGGCCCCCTTCAAAGTATCTCGAACTTGGATCAAGCTCGGGGCACTTTGAAAAGAAGCATGACATGTGTCTCCTATCTTTTTTTTGTAGAGGACAATCCTATTACCTCCTGCAGACAGGCTGACGATGTGCTTCGGCTCCAGCATTAAATGCGTTAAGTCGTCTCCTCCTTAAGCATGATCATGACTCATCGTATCACGCGAACGTTCATCATGACCCTTTTTTCTGAACCCACGTCGTCCAAGGCATTCTTTCTTCTCTCGCGAACGTGTCCTTTCTTATAAGTAGGCATTTTGGGGGAGAGAGAACCTTCATGCCTTCATATTTTCTTCAGCAATCTACACCAGAGTTCTCTCTTTCTTCAAAACCCTAGCTCTTCGCCATGGCCCCCAAGAGATCTGAAATCCTAAAAATACTTATAGCTGGCTCTCCGATAACCTATGGTGGCATAATCAGTTCTCTTCGATCTGCAGCAAAGGGTAACCTTCGAACAGCCACGGAGCTGGCGAGGCCATCTGAGGTCTCTATCCTGGAGCAAACTAGCAAAGAGGGGACGAGCAGTCATCTGGCTCGAGGCAAACAGTTGCCTTCTGAGGATGTCGCCGTCGAGCAACTCTTCATTGAGGAAGAAGTACGGCCTCATGTTGTCGATAAGTATCTGACTTCATTTCTTGATTTTTACCATAAATGATGTGCTTTCTGTGATATGGTCTTGAAGCAGCATTTGGCATTTTCATCTTACTGATGTTGCTTTTGAAGACATACAGACTTTCAATGCCTAAGTTCTCGTTATGCAGTCCCTGTACCTTCAGCTTTCCTCAGGGACTTCCTTTTGGCTTTAACCGTAGGCACCGAAGGCAGTGGTGCCAGAGAGACACTTGTCCATTCTTCTGCTCAGCGACTCGCTTCAGGTCAATTAAGAAGTCGCCTGGCCATGATTAGGGAGCAATGCCTTACCTATCTTTATTGTATGATGGATCGAGGTCGGTTGTCGGATACTCGCAATATTGTCGAAATGCTGAAACCTCGTTTCTTGTTTGGCAACGAATTGGTATTGGAGAATGCGGCATTTTAAGACATCACCAAAGACTGGTATTTCGACAATACTGGTGGCACTTCTTTGTTCGTGCCTTCCGTTTCTCGTCATCTCCTACTTTCTGCTTTTTTTGCCTATCAGAAACGTGCAACATGCGCTAGGATCTAACACCCGAGTGCCAGAACCTGCTAGTTGGCTGTATTGAGGAGGAAATTTGTTCCCAAAGGACTATTTTTGTGTTGTACCTGTGGGTTTGCCTACTACGTTATGCGTCCTTCTCCCCAGCCAGGTGTCTGAGGAATTTGCTGCTAAGATATACCCCTATCGTGCTTCTCTTTTTGCTAACAAGCTATTATTTGCCTGTTGTACGTACCCGAAAGGTGACTTTCACGCGGATGGCTGGATTCATCCTGAATTTGAGTGGAAGGCCTTGTCCCTCTGGACAATAAGCAAGTTTAGGGGAGACTTGAAGGGAGCGGATATTTACCGCTGTGTTAGAGCCTCTATGTATGGAATCGCTGTCAACCGTGCTCTTTTCCTCGCCCTGTACGGATATTTATCGCTGTATTAGAGCCTCTGTGTACGGGGAAATTCTTTACTCCCTGCAGGGAGTTGGGTTTAGCTCTTCACGAGATGCGCGCACTATCCAAGCTACTATAGGAAGACTAGCCTTATGAGGAGTACACTCTCTGTAAGGAAAAGCTCTTTGGAGACTGAGCATCCTACTATGATGAATGTATACAAGGAGCTATTCTATCATTATCATGTGTGTAAATATCAAGACCACGCG
Source organism: Iris pallida (assembly GCA_029216955.1). Lineage (NCBI taxonomy): Eukaryota > Viridiplantae > Streptophyta > Magnoliopsida > Asparagales > Iridaceae > Iris > Iris pallida. The sequence goes on along the minus strand of JANAVB010020006.1, from coordinate 34,863 downwards.
CATAACCTTCCCTAGATACAAGCTTGGGTCAATTATATTTTTATTCGGACTCCCTCGACGTCGGGGATGCCTTACTATACCTCGCACCCAGCGTATACTGCCGACGAGGTAGATGAAATAATGAGCGCCGCTGGGGTGTCAGCTCCGTCTGTTGATGCCGAGGGTGATCCCACTTCTAATATTCACAGCTTTTTTAGCCAGAATATGGTCCTAGTGAGCCCGAAAGCGACCTTGGTGGCCTTCTTGATGGTATGGCTGCGGAAGGTCATAGTGCCAGAGGGCTCTGGTCCAGCTGGTCGGATTAGCCAGGATCTGATCTTGCCCACTGTGAGGCTTGCCTTTAAGCAATCGTTGTTGTTGTTACCAGCGATGGTGTGCAATCTACTGTGCAGCTTAAAGGAATTTTCCCAGAAGATTCTTGATTGTGAAGGGAGTGGAGAGGACTTCCCGCCAGTTGAGCTTCCTTACCACTATCTGATGGGTTGGTTGGCTTTTCATCATCCTGGTCTGATGAAGCTCGACACAGTTTTGGGATATGAGGTGCGGGAAGCAACTCTGCGCAATTACGAGTGCACGGAGTGGGTCCCTCGGGATCTTCCTACCTGTCGGTAGATGCTGGGCCTGTTAGACAAATATGCCATCTACCGGGTCCTGCCCTCCTTCCATACCTTCCGTTCAGACGAGAAGTTGGTAGACGAGAACCTGACTGCTGGGGCATTCTTCTGGTTGCAGTCCACCCGTCCTTCTCACCTGGTGTATAGGAATTAGAACCGGGTGCTCTTAGAGCCCTATTTACCTAGTCGTTTCGCTCGCCAATTTGGCTATAGCCAGGCGATGGTGGGTAATCTGAATCTCTGTCTTGGGCATGAAGGTAGTCTCTTGGACGATGCTCAGGCTTGGTATTATTATAATGCCAGTCGTACTGAGGCAATATTTATCATCCCTCCTTTACAGGGAGGTGGGAGTCTTCTATACTTAACTGCCCAGCTCTACTGTGTATACAACACCTTCCTGCCGGAGTATGATCGTCAGTGGAGTCTGTTCGAAGGGACGAAGTTTGAAACAAGTATTAGGAACGGCACCCTCCGAGAGTGAAGCTAATGATGGTTCTAGCTCGTCTGCAGAGGAGAGAGAGGAGGGACAAGCTCTTATTAGCTTGTGAGCATGTCCGACTTTGCCTGGGGAAGTTTTCCCTCCTACGAAAAGAGCCAGAATGACTCATGTGCCTGCAAAGGGTGCAACGGCTTGCTACGCTGGATCTTCCTCTGGAGTAAGTCCTCTTATTCTTCGAACTCGTCTGTCCTTTTAGCATCTTATAATTGAACAGTTTGAACAGGTGAGACCTTCTTGGTCAGCGTAGGCATTTCCTGAAGAACCTGCTTTTGCTGCACCCTGATACTTGGGGATGGATGAGGGGGATGCTATCGTTGCTTGCCCTACTCCAGGAGAGATTCCTCTTCCTGCCCCCATTGATTATGGTTCAAGAGAGCTTTTGGACCTGTCGGATTCGTCTCTTCCAATGGTCGGAGAGGGACCAGCTGCGAAAGAAACTGTGGTCGGGGTGGTGCCAGTCGAAGGATTTGTCTCCGTGCGGATCGGTGCAGGATCTGACGCTCTGACCATCGGACAAGCGACTGACAATAAGACCTTCGAGGCTACAACCCAAGGAATTGCTGCAGGGCCGATCTCGACGGTAAAGGGGGCTGTGGAGATGGTCGAGCCTCCCAAACCATCGAGCGTCTCATCGGCAACTCCTTCTGCATCTGCCCTGGTACATGAGCAGCATTTTGGTCCTTACTTTCGCTCCTGGTCCTTGGGTTGTAGCTTCTCCAGTGACTTCAGTGAGTCTTGCCGACAAGGAGTAATACTCCCAGCTTCTATTGGAAGCCATCCGCAATGCTTTGACTCGCGGTATGGAGAGCACCACGCACGGCCAGCCGCTGGCCGGGTAGATCCGGGACTTAGTGGAAGGTCAATTGAAGACCTTGTGCGATTATCCGGAGTACGAGGCTCAAGTCATAATTGCGAGAGGTCTGCTGGCTGATTTGCATGCCATTACTTTGGAACTTCAAGGCCTTGATGACAATCTGCCGACCTTAGCCGCAGCAGAACTACAAAAGATAGCCTCTGAAGAATCCCGCCAAGAGCAGATACGCAAGGCTTTTTCTGATCGACTTGTGGAAGTCGAATCAAAGATTGTCGAGCTGGCAGATGCCGAAGGGGCTCGAGTCCATCGTCGTACAACCTTGGAGGAGCACTACAGAGACCTTCGTGAACAGATCTGGAAGCTGACAGATGCCCTGGCCCTTGCTTAGGGTGACTTAAAGGAATCTGATGATCAGGGAGAAGTCCTTCACCAATGTTCAGAGGCTGGGCGGATATCGATACTCGTCAGGCCGAATTGGCTCTTGCACGTCAGGCTTGGACCCCTATCGAAGACAAGACTGCCAGACGCCAGGAGGCCGACAGGAGGACCCGTGCATGGATCGCACAGCGGAGGGCTCATCTGATGAGCCGGCTGAAAGACCTTCTGGACCAGTCTTCCCAGTTTTGATTTCCTTCTTCTTTTTGTCCTTCAACTTGTGAGGGATCATATGCGTATTTTGTAATAGAAAACATTGCCTTCTTTGTATCTAGAGTTTTTGTTTTCCTTTTCTATTTTGTCCCTCTTTATGGTGTGGATCTTGTACAGGGGTGAGAATTCCCTTAGGGGGAATAATTCCCCTGGGGACAAGGAGTTTGCTCAGAGGTTATATGGACATAGCAAACACGAGAGTTTTTGCTAGAGACACTTTCCTTACTCAGAGGTGATATGGGCATGGTAAGGATAGACTCTTCTGGGGTATAGAATGACTCAGAGGTAATATGGACATGAAGGGTTCTATAGATGACGATTGTGGGGAATCGCCAGGTAAAGGGGGCATTGCTCAGAGGTTATATGAACATGACAAGCATCCTTCTTCCTAGAATAATAGTTCAGAGGTAATATGGATGTGACTATTTTTTTCTTAGAGAGTTATGACAACTTTGGGGTTATCATAACAGGGTGACTACTTAGTGGTAATATAGACATGGTAGACATGATATAGAATAACACTTCAGAGGTACTATGGACGTAAAATTTTTTCTAAAGATTATGACAGCTTACAGCTATTGTGGAGGAGGTGACTACTCAGAGGTAGAGAGTATATGGTAGACACATCTTAGGATAATATTTCAGAAGCGAGGTCATGAAATGTTTTTCGAGAGATTCACGATGATTACTGGTTTATCGTGTCGGGAGCCTGGTCTGGATGGACCCTCATGACTCTGTCTTGAGGCAAGGAGAACGGTACGAGCCCTTGAGCGTTGCCCCGTGCTGGCAGAAGCTTGACTACTTCCATCGTCGCCATTGGAATCGGGACGACGCCATCTTGCACTTCTGTGGCTGGAAGACTTCCGAACTGGAGAGTAACCATATTAGTAGTGACGGTCTTCTCTTCGTAATCCAACGATATGACGTTGGTGTTAATGAGGCGCTGAATTTGCCCCTTCAAGACATAGCAGTCCTGTGTTAAGTGATGGACGTACTGGTGATAATGGCAGTACTTGGGATGGTCCACCTTTCTCACTTCATCAGGACGCTTGGGTGCCGGGATAGACAGTTTGCCACTCTTCGTAAGTATCTCAAAGAGCTTCAGCGTATCCTCCTTATTGAAGGAGTAAGTCTCCTTCGGCCTCTGCGCTTCCACAGATTTGGGGTTCACAACTACTGAATCTTTGGAGATGTTGAGGGTCATGGCTTGCTTGCCTTTTCTATCTTTAGGGTTGTTGCTGGATGACCGTCTTCCTTTGTCTTCGAGCGCAGAAAAGTGTAGCCCCAGGAGCTGTGTGCCTTGGGCCTTCCGTTGTGCGGCATTCGCCTCTGTAATGAAAGACGTCCACTCAATGCAGGGAATACTGTGCCATAATTTTATAGCGGACAGCATGTTCTTGCGACAGGAGTCCATAAGCATGGGCCCGAACATGCCGGGTGGTAATCTGAGGGCTGTCTGGCGGAAGCGCTCAATGTATGCACGGACAGTCTCTTTCTCCCTCTGGACAATTTCTATGAGGGTCGACATGGTCATATCCATGCCTCCTTCGTAGAATCGGTCCGCGAACCGAGTCTTCAGGTCTTCAAATGATGAGATACAGTCGTCCGAAAGACTGCAGAACCACTCATAGGCTACCCCCCGCAGGGCTCCTATGAATATGTTGGACCATCCCAAGTATAGCTCCTTGATGTAAGGTGCCCCGTTAGAGGCCGCAGGTGCCCCGTTAGAGGCAAAGTACCTCAAGTATTGTCGGGGATATCCCTTCCCTTCATAAGGTGTAAGCGTCTGCGGATTGTATTTGAGAGGATAGACGACGTTGTCCCACTCGGCAGGGTATGGCTGCCGGATCCCTATCTTTTGGAGCGTTGCTTGCTTCTCCTTGGCATCATGACGAGCATACAGCTCCTTGATGGCCTGCATCTCGGCCGACATTGCGGAGCCTGTAGCCGATGGAGTAGATGAGGATGGTCTTGCCTGATTGCCAGTAGGCAACCTGTTGGATTCGTCATTGATTGGCGGGTCACATGCAGGTGTAGAAGCAACGGGGCCCATGCTACCCTTGAGGTCGATTATGACCGAGGACAGGGTCTTCATGGTGTCTTCAGCGTATCTAACTTCATCCCGAGGACTTTGATACGTCTGAGAGCTTCATTGTTGTCTTCCTCATTTCCATCGGCCATGAACACAGACCGAGTGTAAGGGTGACTCGAGGGAGCTGTGAATCCTTCACTTTCTGGCTCAGATGCCTGAGTCTCACTATCCTGAGGATATACCATAAGATTGTGATCTTCTTCGGACTCAGTATGGTTGCTACCCCCAATCTGGTGACTGGCTGCACCAATAGAGACATCTGTGTCGTATTGTGCCTCGTCAGATTAGAACACAGGGTTATCGTGCATGGTAGGAGGCTGGCTACCCCCAGTTTTTGACAAGGCACCCAATGCAGATCTGGAACAAGTGCCTTAGAACACACCTACATCGGGTACCTTAGCTTTAATGTTCTCTGACCTCCTCTTTGGTTTAGCAACCGATATGGAAGGATTCTAGGAGGGCTTCTTGAAAGCTCTGGAACCCTGCACCACGTAGCATGTGGCGATGTGGCGCTCGTCTTCTCTATGGCTCGTCGACCCCCTGTTAAGCCTCTAGCGTGGGGTCGACACGGAATAGAGTCTCTGAAAGACGAAATGCCTGCTCGACGATGGCGTAATTGTCTGCTGACAATGGCAATTGATGGTAATCTGGGTACAAGAGCGCCTTGATTTAGGAACGTCTTGTGCCACAGATTCTTTTTTCGCTTGGAAGAGGGTTGGATCTTCTGTCGTAGCACTCCCATTGTACATACAGGGAAGCTACATGTAAGCACGGTCAGAGCGGGTCTGGAGAGAAAGCCTCATGTTGCTTCTGCGGGAACGCTACTCGTATGGCTCCCTTTCCATAGGACGTACCCCTGTCTTAGCTTACGCACATGAGTACCCCAGTGGAAGGGAGATTCGACTGGTTGAGGTATCAGAGTACGAGAGCCAGTCTTGTGTAGCTTTCTTTTGGCTACACGTGTAACTATCAATACGGGCCTTTGGTCTGCCGCTGGTGTCGCACGCTTGTTGTACGAAGCACGAGCCACCTGGGATCTCTTTCTACTACCCCCAGCGGGTGTAGTACCCCGCTCCGCGAAGGCACTAGATAGACAGAAAGATCGGATTGCTGGCTCTGCAACAGAAGACGATTAATCTGGGTGAGTGGACGAAGTCTCATTTTATGATTCGCTTGCGCCTAATAAGAATCTGAGTTTTTGATTGAATGTATTGCTAATAACAAGACAGTAATCTTGAGTATGCTTAAAAGAGAACCCGCACATTGTCTGCTAAGAAAGAGAACGATTTTATGCTTGAAAAGAAGATGGAATTGTTTATGAATTGCTCGATTGATGTATGATGGTTTCATTTGATATTGCATGTGCATTGGGGTATCCCCTTAGTGACGAGCTGAACCCTAGAGAGTCACAGCGGCTAGCGACGAGCTGAACCCATACGAGTCACAGCGGTTAGCGACGAGCTGAACCCAAGAGTCACATCGGTTAGCGATGAGCTGAACCCATGCGAGTCACAGCGGTTAGCGACGAGCTGAACCCGTGGGAGGTACAGCGGCTAAGATGGAAATGAAATGTTGGCTTTTCAAAGATGTTTTCAAAAAGAATATAAACTGACTCTATATGCATGGAATGAATCTAGGTAAAACTAGCAAGATCACATCACAAGAAACATTTTCTCACTAAATGAACAGTGATCGTTTCAGAAGAATGTAGCCCCTTTGTTCACAATCACCAGTATGCTGATATACCGACCCACCATCAGTCTGCATGCAGGTGCACTATGCATCGAGAAGGATAGTCCGAAGTGATAGCCCGTGCCTCATCCCCAGGAGCCAGAAATCAGAAGAGATGCCAAGAGATGACATCTGTTGCAAGAGTTGGTTTTGTATATAAAGGGATGTAATGTATGGAAACGGGATCATTGTAATCTGTAAAGTTCTGAGAGATTGTAACATTGTATCAGAGAGAATCGAGAGCTTATAATTTGTTCAAATGAAATCAAAAAAGAGAATTGTTTCTTGTTAACATTGTGTTCAATGCATGTATTCTGAAATATATCCGTTGTTGCTTCAATTATCTGCGATACGTTCTGCTGTGTATTGTCAACCTTGTCTATCTTGTCTTGTTCCAGGTCTTGGCCTTGTGCAAGCACAGCTTAGGCTTGCATGACATCATGCCTTAGCGAGGACGAACGATCCCAAAAGAGCCAAAGCAAGGACAAAAAGGACTCTGCGGGATCGGGGTGTGCCAGAATGGTATCAGAGCCACACGATCCTCTGGCAAATTTTGATTTGATTAAATTCAAAGATGTTCTCTTGATCAAAATTTCCCTTGCCTACTCGATATCATAATGAGATGAACGTTCCATACAATAAGTCCGTGAATATTTTTATGACGCCGACAAATGTTTTATCGATTTGATTGATTGAGAATGAAATGCTTGATTAAACAAGAGTTTTGATATAATCTGAATTATGATTTCATGGATTAATGATGGCGAAGGATGAGGACTATCGCTGCTAAGGATATCGTAAGTTTCTCCTTAAGTTTCGAGGACGAAACTTTTTTTCGGTGGGTAATTATGTAGTGCCCCGCTCCGCGAAGGCACTAGATAGACAGAAAGATCAGATTGCTGGCTCTGCAACAGCAGACGATTAATCTGGGTGAGTGGACGAAGTCTTATTTTATGATTCGCTTGCGCCTAATATGAATCTGAGTTTTTGATTGAATGTATTGCTAATAATAAGACAGTAATCTTGAGTATGCTTAAAAGAGAACCCGTACATTGTCTGCTAAGAAAGAGAACGGTTTTCTGCTTGAAAAGAAGATGGAATTGTTCATGAATTGCTCGATTGATGTATGATGGTTTCATTTGATATTGCATGTGCATTGGGGTATCCACTTAGTGACGAGCTGAACCCTAGAGAGTCACATCGGTTAGCGACGAGCTGAACCTATGCGAGTCACAGTTGTTAGCGACGAGCTGAACCCAAGAGTCATATCGGCTAGCGACGAGCTGAACCCATACGAGTCACAGCGGTTAGCGACGAGCTGAACCCGTGGGAGGCACAGCGGCTAAGATAGAATTGAAATGTTGGCTTTTCAAAGATGTTTTCAAAAAGAATGTAAACTGACTCTATATGCATGGAATGAATCTAGGTAAAACTAGCAAGATCACATCATAAGAAACATTTTCTCACTAAATGAACAGTAATCGTTTCAGAAGAATGTAGCCCCTTTGTTCACAATCACCAGTATGTTGATATACTGACCCACCATCAGTCTGCATACAGGTGCACTATGCATCGAAAAGGATAGTCCGGAGCGATAGCCCGTGCCTCATCCTCAGGAGCCAAAAATCAGAAGAGATGCCAAGAGATGACATCTGTTGCAAGAGTTGGTTTTGTATATAAAGGGATGTAATGTATGGAAACGGGATTATTGTAATCTGTAAAGTTCTGAGAGATTGTAACATTGTATCAGAGAGAATCGAGAGCTTGTAATTTGTTCAAATGAAATCAATAAAGAGAATTGTTTCTTGTTACCATTGCGTTCAATGCATGTATTCTGAAATATATCCGTCGCTGCTTCAATTATCTGCGATGCGTTCCGCTGCGTATTATCAACCTTGTCTATCTTGTCTTGTTCCAGGTCTTGGCCTTGTGCAAGCGCAACTTAGGCTTGCACGACATCACGCCTTAGCGAGGACGAATGATCCCAAAAGAGCCGAAGCGAGGACAAAAAGGACTCTGCGGGATCGGGGCGTGACAGCGGGCGAGTAGTATTCAGAGTCCGCCGAAGGTTTACCTGTAGGGAAAGCGATTCTGTCGAAGACAGATCTCCTTACCGATAATACTTCCGTTGTGAGGGGTTGGACTGGTATGCGCTTCCTTTGGCATCCTTCCTTCATTAGATCAACCATGGAACCACCATCTTCCTCGCCATGCTTTCCCGGGACGGGAATCGGGCGAAGGATTAAGGCTGTAGCGGCCGAGATCTTCTCTGTGGCCTTGACGTTGAGGGGTTCTGAGACGTAGTTCCCACCATCGTGTTGTTGGCTGCAGCCGCCTTAGGCCTCCAGACACGTCGAGTCTTCTTCGGTTGTATGAACCGCTTTGAAGTCTTCGACTTTTCATCAGAGAGGTGATCTTCAAAAGCCTGCTGGTCGAAGCATACGACCAGTATGTCTTGAGAAGCTTCCAGCAATTGTCATCAGATTGGGTCACCGCCTTCTCGTTGGAGGAGAAGGTAGTCCCCTGCAGAGTCGTCATTTTGTTCGACGTAATAAAAGGTTGAACAAACTTTTTGCTTTATTGAACGTATAAGGTATCTATGTACACAGAAGGATGTCCTAAATAGGATATTCTAAGTACAGGGATAAGAGGTTTATGGGAAAGTGTGACGGTGGAGATCGAGTACTACAGCGGCTCCTTTACTCCGTTGACGATCTGACGATGAATCAGCCTTGCTATGGCTCTCTGGCGCCTTTGGTGGGACTCTGGGGTCACCGATCAAGAGGCTGTCTGGATGAGAAGATCCCTTGAAGATTGTTGGTTGGTTGGTTGGTTCTTTGGTTGATAGGTGGATGAGGGTGGTCGACTCTTAGTGGATAGAGATTGTTGATCCTTTGAAGATTGTCGATTGTCAATGTTCCATCTTTTTTTATTTCTTTGTGGAAGAAGAACTCCTTCTATTTATAGAGAACCGAGCACATATGCGATATGCATTAGGGTTCCTGAGATATGAAAGAATCTGCCGTCATTACACGGTACGGGCTTCTGTGGTGCTGAAACGTGGCGGACATCGAGATTTCCATCAAACGAGATCTCTGGTAGTTATAAACATAACCGAAGGAGGTGACACGTGGCGCGTGCCGATTTGTTTGCTCGGATACAGCCAAGTAAATCTTGAGATTTCATCCTAGATTTGGAGTCTAACTGATCCTCGTCTAAGATTTAAATCAATGTGATATGATATCAATCATGATTTTATCTCAATCTTCTCTTCAAGAGGTGGTTTAAACAAACCAATTGGGGTGGACCCATGCTTCCTGCGCCTCTGGTGAGGACTAAATCATATTGTGCTTCTGGGGCGACGAGTAGACCGTACTTCTGGAGACGACAGAACCTTTGTGCTTTCTGGCGACGAGTGGACTTGTCTTCGAATGACGACGAGACTTCTGTGCATATAGAGCAACTTATGAAGCTGTGTTTTGGGCTACCGGAGTCACTATGCTGTTGGTGACAAGTAGGCTTGTGCTTCGAGTTTACGAGATTACTGTGCTTTTGGAACGACATGTTGACTTGCATTAGTTGCGATAGGAGTTCCCAAGTCTCTTGTAGAGAAGTGACTCAAGATTCTGATCTGGAGCAGACGACTGTGCCATAGGAATGGAGATGGTGTGTGCATATCACCATCATGTGCCTCATGCGGACGCAGGTATGTAGCTGCGCCTCTGAACAGTGAAGGCGTTGGCTGCAAAAGGAAGGGTATGACACCCTTGCGCGTCTGATATTTGCGCAGGAAGGTAGCTGCGCCTCTAGAGTGAAGGCACTAGCTTCTGAAATAAAAGAAGGAGATGGAGGTCTAACACCATCTTGTTTCTGAGGTTGGCGCAGGCTGGTGGCTGCACCTCTGGCTCGAAGGCTTCTGAAGCAAAGAACAATAAATATTCGCTCTTTTAAGGAGCTTTCCTCTTAATTGCCACCGTAATATGGGGAATTCCAAGGGTCTAAGACCAACATTCAAATTGATGAGTCTTAGGTTTGTCCTATTAATGTGGGAATTCTGACTGTCGGCCATGTGGCGTGCGCTCTAGGCCACTTCCGGTCCTATAAAAGGAGAAATTCTCCTCTGAAGAGTCGTTGTCTTCTTCTCGGCATCCTTGACCACCATACGAGATCCAAACTTAACTTCGAGTGGCGATCGGCCTTGTGTAAGTTGGCTGCTGGTTGAGGCTTCGCTCATTTGTAGGAGCCACATTCTTATGGAGGAACTCTGTGTAGAAGGAGCCATCACTGCCCTTGAGAAGTATGCAAATATTTTTCTTAGGGAGTTCGACTATGAACGACGTCTGAGGGATGTTGGAAATCCAAGCCAAGAGTTTCTCACCCGATGAATTGCCGGCCGTGCTCTGCCTTAATCTTTGGGAGCAATGGGGTTTTGTCGTACTGTAGTTCTGGGTCTTCTACTACTTCAGTATATATTGAAACTCTAGCTTCTCTTGGTGATAAGAGGGTTGGCTCTGATAACGATGTGAGTCGGTGGGGAAGAGATTTTGATGTAGACTGTATATGTCTCTTCTGCCCATGACGATCACACAGTGAAGGCTGCCCATCGAAGATGATCCTTCCCTTATATTCATAGAAATTTCTATTCTCACTTGTGTAACAAAGACCTTGTAATTGATCCATGTAAATGAGATTCAAGAAACTTCTTTCTTATGTACTTGCGATAAGCCTGTGTAATAGACCCTTGTAGCTACGATCAATAAGAAGAGTACTTTTCTGAACATTATCCTGAGAATGTCTTCGTCCTTATTTGGTCTGCGCATCTCACTGTTTGTGCCTCTGTGATGTTAGGTCGATAGTGGGGACACTAACATGTGCCATATGTCATCTGGACCATGATAGAAAGAGGGTGGGCAACGAGATCACCCTCATACACCTTGCATCAGCTGTAATTTTTCATGCTTCTACAAACATCTGACCTAGATTAGATTAGGAGTTGACCAGACTTGACTAGTTGACCAAAAGTCAACTGTAGGTCAACCCTTGACTTAGTTTGACCTAGTATGACTTAGTTTGACCTAGTTTGACCTAGTATGACTTAGCCTGACCTAGTTTGACTTTGTTTGACCTAGTTTGACCTAGATTGCATAGCATGCACTAGAAAATCATGCCTAACACTGTTAAACCCTATTTAACTCATGTATATCTCATCTTTAGGTCTGTGACTTCACTCTGAGCCTCGATTCACTGTTGACATTTTTCTACCAGATCTCAGGCGAGTACATTCTTTGATAATATTTCTGTTTTATGATATCGTCTATGTTTCTTGTATTTAGTGTAGATATTCTTGTTTTCTTGACACATTATTCACATGGATTGGTATTTGCCTGTATCCCGTCATGAGATGTTATTTCTTGTATTCTTTGGTATATTTTGTGCAAACCTTGTCCTTGTTCCTTGTACATTGTATAGACACGATTCCTGTGAAGGCTCGCAACATTCTCAGAGAATCCGTGTCATAACGTGTCATGGTTGGATCCACTATACAAGTTGGGGCGGAGATATTAGCGTAGATATGTGATCAATACCGTCCTTGTATCAAGTCTTGAACCTTGAACAATATTAATTATACATCGTACATATGTTTAACCAGGCCAACTCTTGTATCATGTTTCTAAGTCGATCACATGTTGAAACTAGTGCTAACTCACATAGATAGTAGTTTTTTGATTTTCGTACATGACATACATTATTCTTTTGTTCTTACATTCATTTACAGTCTTGATATGCCTTACCATGCTTATGTACGTATCACTTTACCTTGTATATTCTCTCTATTTACTGCTATATATTCTTTATCGTCTAACCAGAGCTGTTATTGGAGATTTGTGCTCGTTCCATCCTGACTGGATATGTTGACAAAATTTTACAGATGATGGCGAGGATGAATATCCTACCTACTATGGTCCTCATTATATAGTGGGCGTAGACCGGGAGACCCTAGTCCAGCAGGGGTTAGTTCCAGCCGATGAGGCACTAGTGGTAGCTCAGCTAGATTAGACTTGTACTGGACTTTGTCTCCAGATAACACTTTGGCATGTTATTATTTTAGAATTTGTGTTAGAGATTGTTGACTCTGAGACTCTGAACTTGTATTATTGCTGTGTTGGATTTTTTGGATATTTTCATATCTTGTTGTCTTTATCTTTCGATATCATTTATCCTTCTTTGAATATTGTGATTGTGTATATTATATTGTCATTGCTTGTCCTCCTTTGGAGTTGATCATCTCGACAGGTTTTGATATTATAATTGTTGTTAGTTAGTAGACCTAGACATCATTTTACGCCGTTTCTGCGGTGTAGGCTGGGACGCTGTCACGCACTCGTGCCCCTACTCCGGGTGTGGGTCGTGACACAAAAAAATGGGAACTTGTGTATGAGATGAGATCTGACACATAGTCATAGAAGGACAAACAAATGTTAACATCTCTTGCTTCACTGCTCTCTTTTTTTTGAAAAGTTTGGAGTTCTATTCTGCCTAAAAAAATTTAGCTTGGTATTTCGATTATCAGTTCAATCTTACGCTTAGGGTTGGAAGAAATTGGATCTTTCTTCTGGAAACATATTTCAGCAGGCACATTTTTGTAAACTTGGAAAGAGAGGAATCGACGTATCTTCGAAGATAAAAAAAAAATTGCTTTCAATCTAAATATTGACATCAAGTGTTTGGTAGTATTCTGAGCATCTATAATCTCTCTCGATCTTAAAATGGATCTTGCTCAGGCTATTTATGGTTGGGTATCTTTATTTTAAGCCTTATTGTTTCAATTTGTAATTTTCTTTATGTTGTTTTTGGTTTTTGCTAGTCCACTTATGATGGTCTTGTGTTGTCTCTCCTTTGTCTCTCCTTTTGGTGTCTTCATTAATCAAGCATGAAAGTTGGGGGCTCGAAGACAATTAGATATTGTCTTAGTCTCAACCATAAATGATGTCGACCAGGGATCGACATTTTTGTTTTTAGACTCCCTCAGCACCTTATAATAAATTAAATTTTTTGGGTTCCGTGGGGAGTATGGTATCAAGGTTGCTTAAAGGAAATAATAGAAGGGCACCACCAGGAGTGGAGCATGTGGCTTAATTTGACTCAACATGGAGAACATATCAAGTCCAGACAAACTGAGAGCTCTTTCTTGATTCTATATATGGGTGTGGTGCATGGTCGTTCTTAGTTGGTAGATTAATTTGTCTGGTTTAATTCTGTTATCGAATAAGACCTAAACCTGCTAACTCGCTATGTAGAGACATCCTCTGTGACTAGCTTTTTAGAGGGACTATGGCCGCTTAGGCCACAAAAGTTTGAGGCAATAACAGATCTGTGATGTCCTTAGATGTTTTTGGACGCACATGCGCTACTTATTCAAGGAGTCTATAGCATTGGCCGACAAGCCCAGGTAATCTTTAAAAAATTTATTGTGATGGAAATAGATCATTGCAATTGTTGGCCTTTAACGAGGAATTCCAAGTCATCGCGAGCCATCAACTTGCATTGACTACAACCCTGCCCTTTGTACACACTACCCATCGCTTCTATCGATTAAATGGTCCAATGAAATATTTGGATCGTGCCGACGGGGCGATTTGTCGCCCACAATGTCACGAGAAGTCCATTGAACCTTATCGTTTAGAGGAAGGCGAAATCGTAACAAGGTTCCCATAGGTGAACCCGCAGGAGGATCATTGTCGATAACCGAACAATCGTCTGATCGCGAACTTGCCAACATGACGTTCCTGTAGGAACGAAATCGTAAAGCAGAATACTCTAGAGGGGGGTGAATATAGTAGGCAGCGGAATATTGTTAATTAAAAATCTCGTTAGCAGTTAGATCACAGATATAAAAATAATCACAAAGTAAATGATAGTAATAAAAAAGTGATCAGACGGCAAACGTAAACACCGAGATTTATACTGGTTTTCCTCTTGTGAGGACTAATCCAGTCGGAAGAACTCTAGCTTCTAGTTGAATCCACTATTGGAAAATTTCGCAAGTTTTCATATGAAGTTCTTGCAACTTCTAAAGATGTGAGCTTTGATACGAAGAACTCGACCAACTTCAATTGTGAAGAGTTGTTTCTTCAATCAAGCCTCTGATTACAACCGTTCTGAAATTTCTAGACCGTACCGCACTGGAAAATCGACTAGAGGATTGTAACTGGCTTGGGATTTGAAAATGTAAGCTTTTAAGAACTCTTCGGAGAAAATATAAGCTTTAGAAGAGAAGAGATTGAAAGTGAATTGGTGATTTGAAATGATCGAAATACTTCTCTATTTATAGTTTTTCTAAAGACAGAATTCTGGTAGAATTCGGGCAGAACTCTGACAGAGCTCTTTGTAACAAACCGCAACTGAAGGGTGACCAAGTTCAAAATCAAGCATTCACATAACGTTCAACTTGGCTGAACTTTGGCCGAGTTCTTCTAGGGATCTGCGAGTTGATTTTGAGAAAAATCATTTTGGCTTTTTGAAAAGTCCTTCAGAAGCTTTTTGTAAAAAAGGATACAATGCATTCCTAGACTCAATAAAATAAAAAATTACATTGTTTTGAAGGAAATACATTCTGAATGGCAAACAGCTTTAGTCTTGAACATCGTAGATATCCATCGTTGAGCAGTGTCCAAAATATCATAGGTAAACATCTGAATTGCCTTGCATCGAGACAGAGTTTGATCAATTATTAAAATCAGGTTTGACCATGGCCAATGGGCCAATAATCTCCTCCATTTTGATAATTGACAAACTTTGCTGATATAACATCTAAGTATGAATCAATTAAAAAATGTGTAATACCAGAGAAAACAAAAAATTGTTCTTAACCTGCATTCATGAAGATGTTAGATCCTATTTCTCCTCCGTTGTCACTTAGCAAAATAATTGCAAAAGAGAAAGCTCCTCCGCAATAAATGTATAAGTAACAAACAGTGAAGAAACACAAGAAATATATATGAAACATTCATCACAGGCATGGTATAAACAGGAAAAAAGATATTGAATAGACAACACATGCATGGTATTTGTCACAGACAGTTTATATGGAAGCATAAAAAGAGAGATAATGCTATAATAAAGTTGAAACAAATAAAATGTTGAATAGTAAACTAAGTGAAACATATGCCAAACTGAGGCATAATAAAAACATGTCTATGATGAGCCGCAGATAATAACTAAAATAAGAGTACTGATAATAGCTTGGAATGTCGGAACATTTCCAAGTAAACATAAGACAAAATATCAGTCTCAATATGTAACATCTCAAAAATCATCATCCTCATCATCATCGTCATCGGCTGCAGCGCCAGCATGTCCAGATGGACCAGCTCTAGAAGTACCAGTTCCATAAGTATGAGGAGTGGCACCAGAAGTACGATACCAAACGTAAGCGTTCCCTAGCTGGAACAGAGAGTGGACCGCCTCATCATCAACGCGGTAGCCAGAAACAGAAGGGTCGCGAGGTAGAGAGCTAGCTGAGTGACCCGTCTGCATAAATCTCAGATCGGCGAAGGAGTTGGCAATAGCCTGGAATCGAGTCACGTCACGGAACTCACGTTCCCTGGAAGTGTCAACATAGAATGACTGCAGATCTGATAGGTGCTGATGAATACCCTCAAATGTCATAGGATAAGACTGAGGAGGACCAGGTACTGTAGGAGTAGGTACAGGAGGAGCAGGTACAGTAGGTGGAGGAACAGTGGCAATGCTGCGACGAGAGAGTTTGAGGAACTTGGGCTCAGGATCAACATCACAAGTGGATAGGTCAATGTCAAATCTCTGAAAGATGCGTGGGATGATCATCGCATAAGAGAGGTTGCGGTCTCTTCCGCGACATCTACCCATCATCTGAATAATAGTCTTAGGGGCAGAAAAAGGAATCCCCTTAAGAATGTGATATAGAGCAGAAAGCTCAAGTGCAGTGACATCATATTTGGAAGTGGATTTTGGAAGTAAAGTTGAATAGATGATGCGATGTAATTCGTAGTTAAACAAGTTCAAGTTATTGGCCTTGAACTTTCTAGGACGAGCACGTGCGGGCGCACAAAGCTCATTCTTGAAACTAACGAGAGTTGTACCATCGGAAAAATCAAAATTAGTGATGTCATCGAGCCGGGCACCTTCGTTTGGAATACCAAGGATTTCTGCTAATGTTTTATCAATAAACTCGATATATATCCCGCCGATACGAGTTCTCGCGATAAAAGTGTCTAAGACGAAATTATAATAAAATAATCTAATGGCATTAGTAGCTATAGGGAATTATAAAGAAACAAAGTGTTGTAACCCTAATGCCTCAAAGTAAGGACGGTGGTCGGGAAAGACAGTCCACTTGATCGGAGATCCGGTACAAATAGTACGCATAATGAAATCGGCATACCACAATAGGGCTTGGTCAGGAGTTTTGAAGTAAAACTCGTCCGATACACCGTCATCCGATTGGACCGGAGAAAAGAAGAAATCTGTATGTAGATCTGAAGATGTTGCCTCTTCACTGGCATTGGTCTTCTTCCTCTTGAAAGGATTGAATCCCTTAGGCATTCTATACCAAAATCTAGAAACCCTAATAATTTGAAAGTAGAGGAGAGATGGAATTATACCTTCCGAGAATTGGATATGTTGAAGAGGACGAAGTTCTCCGCATGAATCTAAAGTTTGGACGAAGATCTCCACGCGGATTGGAAGAACAAAGGTGGAGAAGAGCTAGGGTTTTGGGGCGCTGCTGCTGTTGTTTGATATAGTTTGGAAGAATGAAGATGGGAGCCTCGGGTTCTGGCTGGTACATATATATACCCAGCCGAACTCTGGCCGAATTCGGACCGAACTCGGACCGAATTTGCCAAGGGTTGCCTGGCTATATATGTGTAAGAAAAATAACAATGAGGCAACATCTTTTTCATTAATTCGTTTCAAATATTTAATTCAGAGTTTAGTAATTTTAAATCTCAAAATAATATAATTAATATTATTTTATAAATTAATATTCTTTACACAGCATCTGTCTCAGATTAGCTGTAGGAGTACTGTCCCAGCTAACGGAGGTTCACCGGAGAACTCTTAAGTACCGCTTCACTTCGACCGTAGTCGTGGTGACAGACAGACTCTTTTTAGGCTGTCTCGAAAATAGTTTTTGAGTATCGAATAAATTAATTAATAAAACAAAATTAATTAATATTATTGATATCTAAAATTCCTAATTCTTGACGTAAATAATTGAAACGATCTTCCGCTAGAGGTTTTGTGAGTATGTCAGCTAATTGATTCTGTGTGTCTATGTATACAAGGTCTATATCTCCATTTTGTTGATGATCTCTAAGAAAGTGATGTCGAATCTCGATATGTTTAGTACGAGAGTGACATACTGGATTCTTAGTCAAATTAATAGATTAGTGTTGTCACAGAAAATGGGTATGAGTGTAAAATGCAATCCAGTCTTCTAAAGTTTGTTTCATCCACAAAATTTGTGCACAACAACGTCCTGCGGCGATATACTCAGCCTCGGTTGTTGATAATGCAATAGAATTTTGCTTCTTACTAAACCAAGAGACTAGAGCTTTTTCTAGGAAATGACATGTGTCACTAGTGCTTCTTCTATCTACTTTGCATCCGGTAAAATCAGCATCAGAATAACCGGCCAGGTCAAACGACGTAGTTTTGGGATACCATAAGCCGACAGAAAAAGTGCCTTTAAGGTATCGAAAGATACGCTTAACTGCGCATAAATGTGATTCCTTATGATTAGCTTGAAAGCGTGCACATAAGCAAACACTAAACATAATGTCTGGTCGACTAGCAGTTAAATATAGCAAGCTACCGATCATACCTCGATACTTACGTATGTCGACGAGTTTGCCTTGTTCATCAATATCAAGCTTGGTTGAGGTCGCCATTGGAGTGCTAAGTGGCTTTGCTGCTTCTATGTCGAACTTCTTTAACAGATCCTTTGTGTACTTCGCTTGATTTATGAATGTCCCATTGTTGGTTTGTTTGATTTGCAGTCCGAAAAAGAATTTCAGCTCTCCCATCATGCTCATCTCAAACTCATTCTGCATACACTTTAAAAATTCTTGACAAAGAGATTCATCAGTAGATCTAAAAATAATATCATCTACATAGACTTGAATCAAAAGAATATTATTATTCAAAGATTTTATAAATAATGTAGTGTCAACCTTTCCCTTTGAAAAATTGTTATCAAGTAGAAAAGAGCTTAGACGATCGTACCAAGCACGAGGGACTTGTTTCAAACCGTATAAGGCTTTCTTCAACTTGAAAACATATTCAGGAAATTTAAAATCAGTAAAACTGGAAGATTGAGCTATATAAACTTATTCTTTTATAAAACCATTTAAAAATGCGCTTTTGACATCCATTTGAAATAACTTAAAATTATGAAAACATGCAAATACACATAACATATGAATGGATTCCAATCTCACAACTGGGGCATAAGTCTCATCGTAGTCGATACCTTCTTCTTGATTGTATCATTGAGCTACGAGTCGTGCCTTATTACGAGTCACTAAACCATTCTCGTTCAGCTTATTTCGGAATACCCATCGGGTGCCAATGACCGGATGATCAATGGGCTTAGGAACAAGTTCACAAACTTGATTCCGTTCGAATTGGTTTAATTCCTCTTACATAGCATCTAACCAAAAATTATCACTACATGCTTCATCAATATTTTTGGGTTAAAACTGCGAGACAAAAGCAACACAAGAAGCTATATCTTTATTCGAGGAACGAGTACTTACACCCTTGGTAATCTCACCAATTACCAAGTCCTTTGGATGATTAGCCAAGAATCTCATCTCTTTTGGTGTAGTCTCAAGATTGCTAGTTCCAGCTTCTTTGCTTGGAGGTTCATCTGATGCCTGATGTGATGGTTTTGCATCTTTGTGTGAAGGTTTTGCAGTAGCTGTACTTGGTGTGATTATATCTTCATTGTCATCATCGTCTAAGTGTTGATTTAGCTCATTAAACTTGACATTGATAGATTCTTCGATGATCATGGTTCTTTTGTTGAAGACTCTGTATCCTTTGCTCTTTGCTGCATAACCTAAAAAATATACCTTCATCGGCCTTTTCATCAAATTTACTCAAACTATCTTTAGTATTAAGAATAAAACATTTACAATCAAATATCTTGAAATATGAAACATTTGGTGTTCTATCAAACCATAGTTCATAGGGAGTCTTCTTCAATATAGGTCAAATTAGAACCCTATTGAGAATATAGCATGTTGTATTTACATCTTCAGCCCATAAGTATCTAGGTAGACTAAACTGGTTTAACATTACTCTAGCCATTTCAGATAGAGTTCTGTTCTTACGTTCCACAACTCCATTTTGTTGCAGAATCCTAGGGCAAGAGAGTTCACGCAGACAACCGTGTGTGTCACAAAATTGCTTGAATTCTGCATTCTTAAATTTGTCGCCATGATCACTACGAATACGAGTAATCATGAACCCTTTTTCATTCTGTACTTTCTTGCAAAAGGTGACGAATTCTGATAATGCATCGTTCTTGTGTGCAAGAAAATAAACCCATGTATATCTAAAAAAATCATCTACAATGACAAATGCATATAACTTACCACCTAGACTAGCAATTCTACTTGGTCTAAATAAGTCCATATGCAACTGTTGTAAAGGTCTAGTGGTACTTACAGCGTTCTTGGATTTGAATGTGGATTTGGTAGCTTTGTTCTTTTCACATTCACTACATACCGTATCCTTCTTAAAAGAAATATCCGGTAAGCCGCGTACCAACTTCTTTGTAGATAGTCTTGAAATTGTATCCATGTTTGCATGACCGAGTCTCATATGCCATAGTTGACTCTCAACGCTTTTGGCCATCAAACATCTACCTGCTTTGTTAGCATCTTCCAACAAATAGAAAATATATATGTTGTCTTCCCTAATGCCTTCAAATATAATACTACCAGTTGAACTATCAACTATAGTACATTTATCTTTTATGAAGTTAATACCATAACCGTGATCAGCTAAATGGCTTATGCTGAGCAGATTATATTTTAACTCGGTAACTAGACAAACATCTTTAATCACTAGATAGGGAGCCTTACCAATATTACCGATACCGATTATGTACCCTCTTAAATTATTACCGAATGAGACATATCCTTCTTTATTCCTCTTCGACAGTGTTGCGAATAATGAAGCGTCACCGATCATGTGCCGTGAGCAACCGCTGTCGAGGATCCATTTGCTTCTAGCATGTGAAGGGCGTCCCACCTACAAAATAATTTGCAGATGAAACTCTTGGTACCCATTTTTGTAGGGTCCTGACTGGTTAGTTTTTGGTATCCATGCATAAACATTTAAATCTACTAACTTTCTGATTCTACATGCAGAAGATATATGACCAATGAGGCCACAATAATGATATTTAGCATGTTGAGTGTTGAAAGTAGTGTGAGGTGCATGATTGGTAGGTTTTGGTTTTCTAGTATAGAAGAATGCATGCCTATTAGTCTTTTTGGGCATAGTTTTGGTATGGTTTGGTCTGACAGTGTTGGGCGTGTTTCGATGATTCGGTAATTAACACGTTTTAGAATAGGAAGCAACAACTTCAGGCCGTTTTCCTAAACTAATTTCCAACTTTTTGGAAGTGTCATATAATCTAGTATAGTCAGATGTGAGTGATTCTAATCTGACTTGTGCACACTGGAGACTCTTTCTCTCCTTAGATAGGTCTTCCTTTAACTGGATAATAGTTTGGTCTTTTTCTTCGGATAGCTTAACAGTCTCGTGTAACAACAACTTAATAGAAGAAACCTCACCAGACTCATTTGAAGAGTTATTATCTCTAACATGATCTAGTAGGTCGGTAAGTCTTCCTATTTCACCTTTATACTCTTTGAGTACCTTCTTAGAGGTTTCATATTTACTATGCAGTTTACTGTAATCATTTAGCAGGTCACTGAAAGCCTCTCCTAGTTGCTCAAAGGTGAAATCATCATAAGGGTCAAATAGAGGATTAGTGATTACCTGATCGCAAGCCATCATGAATACATTTACAGCATCATCTGATTGTTCGTCTTCTGTGTCGCTGGCTTCACTTTCATGCCATATGCTTGTGTTGGCGTACTTCCTTGATGTAGATTTCTTCAGATAGCCTTTGTTATATTTGCTGTTTTTCTTTGATGATGATGTTGGACAGTCTTTCTTCATGTGTCCTTTCTTCTTGCATCCGTAGCAAATAGGATCTTTCTCGTTGTTGTTGTTGTTGCTGTCTTTTGTTCTCCTGTTAAATCTCATAAACTTCTTGAATTTTCTTACCAGAAGAGCTTGATCTTCAGAGTCGGAGTCGCTGTCATCAGAGTCGTCTTCGACAGTTCTTCTATGTTGAGCCTTGAGAGCGATCAACTTTTCTGACTTCTCCTTTGGTATAGCATCTTCAAAGTCTTGAAGTTCTAACTCGTGAGTGAGTAGCTTACCCATGAGTGTTTCCAGAGACATTGTTGAGAGGTCGTTCCCTTCAATGATTGTTGTAGCCTTTGGAATCCAGTTCTTTGTAAGGGCTCGTAGAAGTTTGCGAATCTTCTCATGGTTACTGTAATCCTTGCCTAGTGAAGACAAAGGATTTACAATATCCAAGAACCTTATAAACATCTGAGTGACTGATTCACTTGGCTTTATTTTGAACGCCTCGTACTCCTGAGTAAGTTTGCTGATCTTTGACTCCTTGACTTGTGTTGTTCCTTCGTGGGTTACTTCAAGAAGTTTCTACACTTCGTTTGATGTTGTACAAGTAGACACCCTGTTGAATTCAGTTCTATCTAAAGCACAAAATAAAGCGTTAATAGCACGTGCGTCAAGACTGGCCTTTTTTTTTCCTCCTTTGTATATTTGTCATAGGGTTTTTCAACTAAAACACCATCAACATTAATACGAGGGGGCTTTTTATAGCCATCAATAACTACTGACCATAAGTCAAAATCAAGAGATTTCAAAAAGAAACTCATACGTGTTTTCCAATAAGTGTAATTAGTACCGTCAAATAGTGGAGGTCTATTTGTGGCTTGGCCTTCACTTGTGAATTTCACAGTTGCCATGTGTAATATTGTGATCTATATAACAATTGAATATAACTGCAATTTTACCTTGCTTTACCTGTATAACCCACTCTGATACCAATTGTAGAAACAAAATCATAAAGCAGAGTACTCTAGAGGGGGGGTGAATAGAGTAGGCAGCGGAATATTGCTAATTAAAAATCTCGTTAGCAGTTAGATCACAGATATAAAAATAATCACAAAGTAAATGATAGTAATGAAAAAGTGATCAGAAGGAAAACGCAAACACCGAGATTTATACTGGTTTCCCTCTTGTGAGGACTAGTCCAGTCGGAAGAACTCTAGCTTCCAGTTGAATCCACTGTTGGAAAATTTTGTAAGTTTTCATACGAAGTCCTTGCAACTTCTACAGACGTGAGCTTTGATACGAAGAACTCGACCAACTTCAATTGTGAAGAGTTATTTCTTCAATCAAGCCTCTGATTACAACCGCTCTGAAACTTCTAGACCGTACCGTACTGGCAAATCGACTAGAGGATTGTAACTGGCTTGGGATTTGAAAATGTAAGCTTTTGAGAACTCTTTGGAGAAAATATAAGCTTTAGAAGAGAAGAGAATGAAAGTGAATTGGTGATTTGAAATGAATGAAATCCTTCTCTATTTATAGTTTTTCCAAAGACAGAATTCTGGCAGAATTCGGGCAGAACTCTGACAGAGCTCTTTGTAACAAACCGCAACTGAAGGGTGACCAAGTTCAAAATCAAATGTTCACATAACGTTCAACTTGGCCGAACTCTGGCCGAGTTCTGCTAGGGTTCTGCCAGTTGATTTTGAGAAAAATTATTTTGGCTTTTTGAAAAGTCCTTCAGAAGCTTTTTGTAAAAAAAGATATTTTTCAAAACATAGGTCTTTTTTAAAAGGATAGGGTGATTTTGAAAAATGATTCCGGACAGCCTATTTGCCAGTACGACTTGGTGTACAATGTATTCCTAGACTCAATAAAATGAAAAATTACATTGCTTTGGAAGAAATACATTCTGAATGGCAAACAGCTTCAGTCTTGAACCTCGTTGATATCCATCGTTGAGCAGTGTCCAAAACGTCGTAGGTAAACATCTGAATTGCCTTGCATCGAGACAAAGTTTGATCAATTATTAAAATCAGGTTTGACCATGACCAATGGGCCAACAGTTCCGCCTTTGGGCGGGACACCCTCATGCAGTTTGTTATCCCCAAACACTGCAACCCGATGTGCGTGCCCGAGCCGGCGTGACGACATAACGAAACCTCGACGTGATAGGTGCCAAAAATAAATAAATAAATAAATAAATTATATATATGTGTTTGTGTGTGTCACACTCTGATTCTGCCGTATCGATAAGTTTCCATCAGACGTGATGCCGTACAAGACTAAGTTGCACTTGTACAAGGCGTATTCGTGTACATTTTGAAACATTGAGGTTTTTGGAAGTAAACCATTTGTCACAGAAATTCGAATTTCTTGTAGTAATTTTTTGAAAAAAGAAAAGAAGGATGACAGTTGGGTCTATATCCATTCATCTCATTTGGGCCTCAAAATTTATTTGTTGACTATTCTCATACAAATCGAACTCATTCTACATTTATTTTTGGGTTATTTATACTAACAACCCCTATGTTTTATGTTTACTGTGCGGACCTCCCTTATGCTTTATGTTTTTAATGTGGTTAGTGTATTAACCATTTACATAAAACATAAGGAAGGTCCGTGTAACAAATATAAAGCATAGACAAGGTTAGTGTAATTATTTTCAAAATAAGGGAGGTCCGTGTAATAAACATAAAATATAGTAAAATTTAATGTAAATAACCATTTATTTTTTATTATAAATTAGAGCTCAAGATGTATTTTTGAGCTATTTTCTTACCATCCTTATTGCAGCATGACAGTCTTGTAACATATATATAAGCCGTCTCTCAATTAATCGCCTTTTAAATAACTTTAGTATATGCTGAGCAAAACAGCTGGACATTGGGCCTCTGACGCCAAATGTATGTTATAGTTTGAAAGATTACTGGCAAAAAGAATAAAAATATATATGTTGGAATAAACAATCTTTTTGATTACTCACATACCCACACTCTAAACGGTTACGTGGCTCGAACCTTCCACCAAACCGGATGCCTGATGTGCTCTCACTGGAGCAAATGTTGCTTTGGCTGGGACAAACAATTAGTGCCTTTGATACCAAATACTATAGCACAAAGAAAAATAATTCCATTTGGAAGGAAACTCTACAATATACTCTATTCACTAATTTTACTCTGGTTTTGGTGCTAGTAAAATTACAGCGAACTCTGGCCTGGTAGAGGGTGCTATAGAGTACATTTCTGTCAACCGAAAACCAAATTTTCTATTATTATGAGGTTACTAGAAATTAAATTAAAAGAAAATTTAATTTTAGGTTGACACGTGGCAACCATGGAGTAGAATGGTGAACATCACACAATTTTAGTGAGTGAACAAAAATAGACTTCAATATAGAGTACTTCAAAGTTATCCTTTGGTGATTCCATGCCTCCCCGTGGTCCGTTGACAATTTTGAGTGTCGAAAGGTCAAGTAAACTGTAAAATTCTAACATGATATCAAGTAAAAGATATAATGGTATATATATCAAAGCTATTATGACTGTGAAGATAGTAAACCTAAATAACTGATGCAGTCCTCCATTAGACCGCATAAATTACAACAACAACAATAAAACCTTTATCCCAATTCACAGAACAAGTTATCCATAAAATCTGGAGGGAAAAGTACTGGTAAATAATCACTCACAATGCCACATTACATAAACTTGCAAAAAAAAAACAACTGCTAGACCATTCTTATAATACATATAAAAAATATACAAATTAGAATAACCATATATTGTGATGATGTTTTTCACTAGAGGAAAAGGATAGTTTTAAGCATTAGGAGAATTTAGGATGTGTGAACCCTTTTTAAGAAATGAGGATCAACAACAGAAATAAATACACGTCATGTGCACAATTCATCAACTAATTGTACTATTTAAAGAAAATTAGCTTTTTCTAGACTTCACTAAGAAATACAATGATGCCAGGAAACAACATATATGTAACTAGATAAAAGTAATAAATTCACAAGATATCGTGTTAAGCTAGTATTGCCTCTTCGAGTTTATGATAGCACTTCATTACTTTTATAGCGTGCTTAAGATGTTCAACATACAGGTAGAACTCAGTACCAACCTATTGGTTTAAACACATGATATGTATCATCCAATATGGTATTATACAACCTATACCGATATCATTTGTTAAACGATATGTTGGGCACACATTATATAATGATGCAATTTTGTATCCGATATGATATATATCACATGATAATACTAAAAAAATGCAAATTATCAGGATTCCTGAATCTAAACAGGTTAAACCTGACTTTAAAGTGTTTAGAAGTTGATAGTTTCACAACCTGACTGTAAAACTTTAAAACTCGAAAGGGATAGAATCCCTTTGTATCCTTTCTTCAACTTCCGCGTTGAAAATTACCTATTCGAGTGAACTCTTACGACGAGTGTCTCCTTTCCAAGGTCCCTTCATAGACTTCCAACATCTCCGATCACAATATCCAACATCTTAGGTGATGTCCTGTAGCATCTCCAAAGACGTCAACAATTTAAGCAACATGTTTTCTCAAAGAAAGAAATATTTTTTAAATTTCTATTTATTGATTCACGAGCTTTCTAGTTTGGATCACGAGGGTTTTGACAAGTCATACACTAAAAACGAAATCCTATTTGACAAATCATTTATTATTAAAGTTTTAGTTCTTATTGATGAAATGATGCTATATTTGTGAATAATAAATTTATGTAACACAATGTTATACCTTTTCTTAAATAACGACTTTTGATGAGCTTGTGAATTACTTGATACTGCTCATTATAGTTTCATCAATGAGTTCAACTTATCCATATATTTATGATTATATAAAATTTTCCAAAGGAAAAATGTATCTTACAGTACAACAATGCGTGATACGGTAGTCAATCAAGTCAATAAATGATATGTATCTTGATTTAACAACCGAGCATACTAGCATGCTGCAAGCACAAAAAATAAAATGGTTTCATAACTCATAGATGTTAAATTAATAAAATGGGTATTAAGTTTTTTTTAGACCATGTAAAGTTTTTGAAAAAAAATTCACATCAAGGGTGTCAATAACTATCTGACATTGTTAGCAGAGAAAGAAGAGTAGGCATTTAATACAGGAAAACACTTCATTTCAAAATTCGGATAGCAGAAAAGAACAAAATAACCATTTCAATGTGCGGCCTAGTAAGGAGCGGTGTGGAAAGAGTAGGTTTAGTAGTTAGTATAGATAAATTTTATCTTTCTAAATTTTATGAACTAACTTCTTTGCTTAACTCCTACCATTTTGCTAACAAGGATGGTACATTTCTATGCTTCTTCTAGTTCTCTAGTATTTGTCTTTAAGGGCAGATTATACCAAATTCCTCTTAAGGTATAAAATTTGGTATAGCTTCAATCCAGACAAACTAACAAAGATGTTCTGAATATAAAGCATATAAGTAACAATCAGGTATTGTTTTGTGTAATATGCAGCAGGATCAATAAATTTTATTGTATTATGAGAGAGACATAATGTATGAAACATCGTTATTTGTATACTTTTCGAGTTGTAAGCCCTGTGGCATGAATTATTGTATTGTATGTGAGAGAGAGTGTGCTTTAATCATTTTGTATTTGGCTTTGAGCCTTTGTAATTCTGCCACAATATCAATAAATATTATTTCATTTTTGTACATCTTGCATCGACTCAACTTTCTGCTTAATATTTCTACGCAATGACTATATATTTTTTTTAATGTCATATCGGTGTTTTGGTGATGGCCTTGTGCGACCACAACTTAGACTTGCACGACATCATGTCCAAGTGAGGGCGTTCGGTTCCACGGAATCGGAAAATGATATATTAGATGCATGATACTCATAAAAAAATCCCTAGTTGAAAGTATAGCAACCTTCTTATTAAAAGAATGGAAAAAGAAGAAGCTTTGTTATGTTAGGCGCATGTCTTAATCAAAATCAACCCCGTCTAATAGACACCAAGCACAAGATGAAGACAAGTGTATGGCGGTGACGTATGTCACTTGGACAAATTTTAACATTTAATAAATTAGATGAAATTACAAGATTGATAGAACTCATGTTGAACCCTTTGCCCTAATAGGTTCACCCCCCTCGCCAGTCTCAAGAAAAAAAATAGAAGATTACAATTGAGATCACTCACCAACCCTTAGTAATCTCCCTAGCCGAAGTTGACGACTCCTCGATTAGATCTTCTTCTTCCTTCTATCTTGGATGACGAAGTCCTAAAAGCAAAGTACATGCTTTTTCTTAGATTTTCTTGTGGACGAGCACCCCGAATCTCTACTTTGTGCCTCCACCCTCACCCTATATATAGGATGAGAAAATCATATTTCAGGTCATAATAGGATTTCTTAATAAAATAGGAATCATATTATACCTAAAAATTCCATTAACATCCTATTTTAGACCGTAATAGGATTTCCTAAAATAAGAATCATATTATATCTAAAATAGCACAACACAAATTATGAACATCTAAATATAATCAAATCAAATATTTAACTAGATTTAGATTCCACAAATATGTTGTTGCCAAATCCAGACTGGACTCCAACAATCTCTCCCTCCAGTCTGATGAGAGGGTATTGACCCCATGGGTCCTCAACTGGACTCCATGACTGTCGTTCCACGACAGAATACCTACTCCCCCATGCGACTGATCTTCGATCCCCCGAGTTGCTTTGCATCTTCCTTCGTCTCCAGCTTCTCGACCGTCACGTCGATATTAGCTGCCATGCGTAGCACCTCCTATACCACTAGGATCCTGCCGACAATAATGACATGACCAAGACCAAAGTCCCTGAAGATCAGCTTCACCGTAGGTCTCGGCTGTATGTCCCCGACTTTCATCTTCCATCAGAAAGTGTTAACGTTCCGACGAGCTACTTAACCCTTGGTTGGCCCAACCAAGTGGACGGTACGGTTCTCACGAGATTCAAACTCCTAAACCTTCCCACCTTTGTGTTCGAACTTGAACCTTCCCCATATACATGCATCATCGAGCAGAACATCACGCACTGTGCATGCCATCGAAGACCTACATCTCCCCCTAAACTGTGTGAATGATGATGCTCCTGTCTTAGATTGAGTTTGCTGTAAACCTTAATCTCCTCCCTAACTTCAAACTACTAAAATCGATGTAGCTTAGTGAAGCTTTGACAAACTACATGTCGCCAAAACTGGATTCGTAGAGCAATCCCCATCTGGAGACCGACTAGCTGTCATGGGAATGACAGACTGACCCTCAATCTTGGACTCATCACCATCCGTTTCTTTGTTTCAACGAACCGAATCCTCTGTATCCCTCAAAGCATCTAAAAGCCTCTCCTCAGTAAGTTCTCGATAATCCACCTTCCGTCGAACACCCCTTAAGCCTCCATCCGTTGTTTGTGGTCTGCCTGTATAGCTCAACGGCTTGAGCCTGTACATGCCACAACACAAATCTCACCGAGCCAGCTATTGGGAACCCTTCACAAACATCCAATCTTTGTCCCTAAATAGACTGCGATAGGCATCATTTGCCAGCCTCACTATCGAAACCAAGTTATAGTACAAACTCGGTACATGTCATGCATCCCCGAGGATAAACTTTTTACCAAACTCCGTCATCAATTGCACATCACCGATGCTGACAACTACAGCCGTCCCCTTGTCGTCCATCTTCACACGTCCAAACCTGCCGATGCGATATGACGTGAAGATCCTTCCATATGGAGTGGCGTCATACGACGCCCCTGTGTCCATGATCCAGTCGCCATTATGACACATGCCACAAGGTTTCTCTACATCAGTCGCTGCAATGATGATATCTCTAAACGTCGTGAGATCCTCCTAATCATCCTTGCCTTTGACCTTCACATCTTTGAGCTTCATGCAGTTCCTCTTGATATGACCCCTTTTGCCACAGTGATAGTAGCCCTCCTTGCGGTCCACAATTGTAAGATCTTGAGAACTTCTCCTTATTATCGCCTGTGACTTGGGTCTTTCCTTCCATAGGAAGCCACCAGAGCGGACTCCTGCGACGATTCCACTTGCTTGCGCCGAACCTCCTCATTCAACAAGCTACTTTTGACTGCATTCATCGTGACAACTCCATTAGGTGCGGAGTTGTAACTCCACCTCCCTATTTTTGAGAAAAATAATTTTTGTTGTAAAAAAAAGAAAATAAAATGTTATTTTAAGATTTAATGTTATTAAATCTTTCCTATTTACTAATTCATTCTTATTAGCCCATTCATTTAGCCCATTTACTAATCCATTCTTATCAGCCGTTCATTAAACTATTTTATCAGCCCATTCACGACCATAGCCAACACTCTAAACTCCTCTGTACTGTGACCTAACAGTTTATTTTGAAATTCCTTGATTGGGAGAGAGCAGTGCTCTCTGAAATTTCTTTCCAACTCTTCTAACAACCTCGCGTAAGTTCTCAGCTGATCAATTGAATCTCCCGCCAAATTGTGGCTTTTTTTCAAGCAAAGCCTAACTGCCTATATAATCGGCAGTAGCTCCCCATCTGTGTGAATTAATCCTTTTTTCCCCAAAAATTTCTGCAACGAGTTCGAGGAGGAGGAGACTCATGGAGATGGTGGTGATGCTGTTTTGATCGATGTTCCTCTTTCGTAGATTGGTGAGTGCAAGTGTTTCCAGTGATCGAATCAACAGGAATTCCTCTTGATCATCGGTGCTGACTTCTCGATCCAATAGATTGGTAAGAAATCCTTAGATTCTTGTGTTTACTTGATATTTTTGAGAAATAATTGAATGATTTCAATTGTTCTTCCTTGTAGAACGAAATAGGCAGATTAGAACCTCAGTGATTGTTTAATCAACCCATTGATCTCGTTGCCAACAGTTGAGTGAGTGCTCTTCATGAACTCTATAATAATCCACCTTTCCTTGATCCTTAAAATTTAGATCAGTTATATAAATTCATAGAAATGCTTGGTTGAGTTCGGGAATTTCTTTTGTTTAGCAGAATTCACTATTTTGTATCGAAAGTTAAGGATCTGGACACATCAGGCCAGACACGAATAGTTGGGGGATTGAATTGCTGTATGCATCAGGAGTAACTGCAGGTAAATTTATTTTGCAATATTGTGTATAGAAATTGGTTCTGTATTAAGGAATATGGGATGGAATTTAGAACAGAGCTTGATTAACTCTGATTAGAATTGGGATGTGAATGGATTTGATTTCATGTATCTGTGAATTATGTTTCCTATTTTGTCACCATGGTAGTGTGTGCAATCGGGAATAAGGAGTCTTACATGATTTTGACTGTATATGTACCCGACCTCCTGCAAATATTATGTGAATATCTTGGCTTAGGATTTTACACTGATATCAATATCGACCTTATTAGAAGATTGCAAGTTGGTTGGTTGAAATTCAATTTCATCACTCCTTAATTACTGTTAAACCCATACTGTGCTTGTGGTATTTCAATTGAGTATCCAGTGATTTATTTTAGATTATCATGACTATGAAATTTGGTGTTTATATCAGTCGAGAGAATGTAGGAATTTTAGAGCTTATTTAAACATGATTTTGTTAGAGGAGTATCTAAATTGTGCAAAGGGAGAATGAGCATGATAGCAAGAGACTTGTCCTGCTAGTTGTGTAAACCTGTGTGCTGTTCTATTTTAACCATACCCTATGAAATTCATGTGGTGGTTGCTGTAGGGTTTTGTTCAGTGTAGTCTAGGTTTCAGTTAGGAAGTATTTGATAGCTGTAGGTATAGATTCCTGAGACAAGTTAAGATGTCTCGAATTCATTCATTCCTTGGCCAAACATATTTTATTGGGTGGTAACAGTTCTTATCATTTCAATTTTATCATGTTGATTATCTTAAGCATGAGGGGAATCAGTTTCTCTCTTCTGAATTGTTAGTTCATGTGTTGTATAATTGATAAACATTAGATTACTGTATAACACTGTATGATATGAGGGTATTATCTATGGTCAGAATCTAGGAACTAGAAGTTTGGGCATCTGTGGTAGCCTCAATCAGTTCTCAAACCATATATTGTTTTGGGTTATAAGTTTTGATATAATTTCAGTAAGGTATTCCTGAAGTAGTCTTCTAGTTCAAGAGAAACTTGGTAACAGTCACTGATTTCTGTAGCACTATTAACTACCAGTGATATTTAGTTGAATATGAGTAGAAGGTTATTGGCACTGAATGTATATCAGCAGTGGGGGTTCGAGCTCATTTCAGTAAAGTTTAGACTGAAGGATAGTTAAGGAGATATCTGGTGAGTGTAGGATGAAGTGAATGAAGGGTATTAAGAAGTTCAGATGAAGTTTGACAGGAAGGCAGGGCAGCAGTCAGGATGATTTTCAAAGTATCATTGTTTAGATGTAAACCTGGGCTATATGAACTATGGTTAGGTTCTTATTAATGCATATCTGAAGTTTAGCACCTGAGAGGACCTATGGTGTTAAGTTTCCTCGAAATAAAGTTTTATCTAAGAATACCAATCCTTGTAAAGCGGCCAAGTTTTCAACCAATTGGTTCAATTATTACTGCTGACCCTGGTAGCAGGGGATGGGTATAATATCCTGAAACCTGAGATGAAATCTCATTAAACCTGAGATATTATTCAGTGTAACATGAGATTGTATTCACTGTTTGATAAATTAGTTAATCTGAAATTCAGATAAATTGGGAAACTGAGTTCCCATTAACTTGAGTTTATATATATGCATTGTCTTGACTAAATGAAGGAACTTAGGGAATGGGATAGGCAACCTAGCTCACTTTATATACAACAGTAATAAGGACCACTCTTAAACTAAGTTTCAAGTCCTCTGTTGTAATGACAGGTATATAGTTTAAGTTTTCCTTTAGCTTAATTTAAGACTAAAGTGAGTATAGTTTTATTTTTCCAATCAATGTTAGTAACTTTATATTCAAAGTATTAGTTGACTAATGGTTATGAAGAATAGTTGAAGGAAGTTTAATGATGGATAATGGGCTTAACCCAATATCATAGCTTGTAGTTGGGCATGTTAGAATGCAAGACACCAATATAGGGCTTGTCTTGATATTAACTAACCTGTAAATATTTAAATCCAGGAGGATATCCAGCTTCCTTGATTACCAGTACTTTCCTGGAGCCAGGCAAGTACTCTTCTACGGTTTGTGCATTTACATTCTTGTACTCTTTCTTGTGACACGTCATGGCACGATATCATGTACTCTTGTTCTTGTACTTATTAGTGTCGGGTGGGAAAATACACTAGCCATGTGACCAATCCCGGTTACTATATTCATATGCCTAACTTAGGCCTCGTATCGTGCATGCGGGTCCTAAGTTGTACCATATTCATGTACTCCTGTGCATGTACTCACCCCAGCCGGTTACATGGACTAGATGTATTTCGATATTGTGCACTTATCATGTCTGGTACTACAGGATTATAGTTTCATTCCTGTACATTATATTTTCTGTCCTTTATATGTTCATGTACTTTACATTCATGTACTATAGTTCCTGTACTTATTTCATGAACTACCTTCCTGTACTTTCATGTTCATTCCTGTATTTCATTTCCTGTATTCTTTTCATGTCATGTTCATGTTTCATTACCTAGAACTGTACTTTGCTCCGCTCCTGAATAGGATATGTTACAGGTGAGTTGGAGGCCTTGTGCGACATTTATTATGGCCGAGAGCCAGTTGATGCAGGAGAGCTAGCTGGAGTTGCTCTTGACTTAGAGGCTGCAGAAGCCTAGAGCTTTACCATTAGCACTTTACATTTTACCTTGTATTTGAGACTAGTAGACTCTATCTTTCATTTTGCTGGAATGTAATAAATTCTTAGACTTGTACTTTATTCTGGGTTGGGATACATTTATAGATACTGTGATTTCATACTTGTTCATGATTATCTGGTTAGGTTTCCCTAGATTGGTACAGCTTACTTCGTCGTATCTAACGACGAAGGTTGGACGTGTCCGACTCGTGTCCGATTATTCGGGAGCGGGTCGTGACATGTTTTTAGTGGTGGCCCATGCAGGTCTATCCTAATGGTACCTAGGTCTAAGCGTACTATTGGGGGACTTAATTTACACTAGAGAAACTTGATCACATCGTAGAAAATCGAGTACATCGGGTACATATGGTTATTGTAAAACATTTATATTTTTCTGGTAGATTAGGTTTTTATCATTCATGAAGTTTTCTTTCCATCACAGGATGGTCACTACGAGGAAGACCGCAGATCAGCCCGGAGTCGCAGGCAGTTCGGATCAGCAAGCTGCACCGGACGTTCCAGCAGATCAGCTTCTACCACCGCCTCCGATCTTTCCGCCGCTACCCTCGACGATGATGTTTGACGGTGCTCAGGTGATGGCGATGTTCCAGCAGTTTATGGAGGCCCAGAATCACCAGGCTGCACAGTTCAGGGAGGCTCAGAGTCAGCAGGCCGTACAGTTCAGAGCGACCGTCGTCGACGCACTCAGGACCAGAGAGCCGACAGCACCAGCTCCAGCAGCACCTCCAGCACCACGAGCACCGAGACCAGGGACGGCCAAGGAGTACCAAAATCTCTGCCCGATGGACTTCTGGGATAACGAGGGGATCATCTATGCAGATAAATGGCTGGAGAATATGGAGAGGACCTTGAAGATGGCGCAGATTTCGAAGAACCTGAAGGTGGAGGTGGCTAGCATGTGACTCTTCGACTTGGCCAGAGCTTGGTACCGGGAGGAGCCCCAGTTGGCGGAGCCCCAGGTGTCTTGGACAGATTTCAAAACTCTGTTCAAGGAGAAGTTTTTCCCAGTGGTGGAGCGGGATGAGCTGAGGATGCAGTTCGAGATGCTGCGGCAGTGGACGATGACGATTGCACAGTACACTTCAGAGTTTACTAGGCTCAGCAGGTTCGCGGAGAACCTAGTCAGAGCACCGGAGGAGGGAGCTTGGAGATTCAAGAAGGGTCTCACCAGGGAGC
This sequence comes from Iris pallida, assembly GCA_029216955.1. Classification (NCBI taxonomy): domain Eukaryota; kingdom Viridiplantae; phylum Streptophyta; class Magnoliopsida; order Asparagales; family Iridaceae; genus Iris; species Iris pallida. The sequence continues at coordinate 232 of JANAVB010020006.1, read as the reverse complement.
TGTGACACGCGATGGCGATTAGTCAGGCGACGACCTATGCGAGCATCCTCAAGATTGCTCAGGCTGTAGAGAAGGAGGCAGATCCGAAGATGAAGAGGGATCGGGACATGGAAAGCAACAGTTTCCAGACACTAGCGAAGAGGGTCCAGACTCAGATTCAGGTTAGGCCCCATCAGCCGGCACAGCAGCATCACCGTCCAGCCAGAGCTCCTGCACATTAGCATCAGGGATA
>JANAVB010020005.1:0-24278 GCA_029216955.1 Iris pallida | reverse complement strand
TAAAAAATAAAAACCGATAATAGTAACTTAAGAATAATAAATAGTTTATTTAATTATAACAAAAATAACATTATAATAAAAAATATTAGAATAATCAAATGGTGGCTTTGGTGGACTTATACCACACACCCTTATCCAGTCCACGATATTGTACTAATATTGGAACACATTATTAAATAACAATAATACTAATATTTGTATAAATAACATTTAATTAGAAAATATACATCAAGTCTTAAAATAATTTAAGAAATATTTGCACACACATAAAATATGCCTACCTGGCCATCTTTGGTCACACCACATGCCTACTTGGGCCTGGTTTTGGTCCGGGCCCAGTTCGGGCTGGTTTTGACAAACCGGGTCATCTAAAACCAATATATAAAATAATATCTTATTAAAAATGATTTAAATGAGCCAATTCACAACTTGGCCTGGTTTTTCTAGTTTAGACATCACCATGGCTAGGCTTTCCCTAGCATGGCTAGTACAATAGTCAAGGCACCTTCTATATTTTCGTGCCAAAGTTCATGGTCGTCTTGTGCTCCAAAACTCAACAATAGCTAAGGTCATCTTTAATAATGAATAAAACCATATACTGCATAAAATTTATTTTTAATTCTTTTTTAAAAAAATATTTCAAAAATTTAGGGATTTTACATCCTACCCAACTTACAAGAATTTTGTCCTCGAAATTAAAATAAATTTATTATATAAAATAAATAAAATAACGAGGCTATGAAGGGAGAGTAAGTACGTAATCGTACTCGGGTTTAAAAAGATGGAGAAAGTATTTGTAGCAAAATCCAAACTGTTACCATATTCTACCAAGGAGGGTATTCTTAGTCTTGCATTGATCTTGAATATCCAGTCGTTTGAGAGAATGGGTCTAAAATTGCATGATTAAAATCAATTGGAACCAAATGACATATGTGGTTTGTTCTAAAGGAAGAATGCATCCTACATGTGGTAAAATTAAAATGGAGCACAAGAAGGTTTGTTTGTGCGGGACATGTATGTCATGTGTGTGGAGTGGCTCGTCCAGTTCACGAGGGTAAATTAGCTGGAAGAAAATGGTTAATATTGTGCTCCAATATTAAAATCACAATAGAGGTATCAAATGATAAGGATAGATATATACGCTATAAACCAATAACTTTTAGTCCCGTTGGAACCAATCATTGATTTGGATTTTAGTCTATATTAGCTGGACATGATACCAAAAATCAATTTGAACCATATCTACTAGGTGAGGGTAATCTAGAAATGGTTCCAACTCAAGTGGTTGGGCTAATTTCCCGTCGGGTTGGTAAAATAGGTTTTGTAAGTCATGAGATGCGCCTTTCGTGACTTTGTGTTTAAGTAGCACAAGAGGACTCAATTGAGTGGCACCCTAGTGGCATGTGCATAGTGGGCTTCGAGTAGATCACAACCATATATTGAGTTAAAAGATTTGAGTCGAGGTTGGATCTCTACCTGAAGTCAAAAAGGACAATGGTATTATGGTAGGGGTTATGACTAGCCTTTTTGACTCGAAAGCCGCATCATAAAATAGAGTATGAGGGGACCTGTTTTAGTGGGACATGATATGTCTACATGAAGGTGAAGTCATCTACGTCTTGCATATGAAATTTGTTGGAAGGTAACAACTAGTATTATGCTCCAAATATCAAGGTCACGGTAAGGGACACCAAAAGATCTAAAAAGAGAGGGAGTTTATGCATCACTAATTTATCATCCTAGTGAGAACGAATTTACTTTATTCAATCGTAAGCTTAGTGAATCCCAAAATGTAGAAGGCTTGCAATCTATTCACTCTAGAGACTAGAACATGGTTTTAGGAATAATGAGGTTAGGAATATCTAAGTCACGACATCGTACCTTGACCTTTGGTAATAATAAGGCACGATGTGATCGATAACGCGACATGGTAAATATGAATCAAATTCGAGGACCTTATCCCGATTTCTAATAAATGGGAATGCTTGCGTACAATGATACATGAGTCGATAGAATAGAAGGATCTACTCTTCTGTAGTATACGAGAACTTATCGATGGGGTAACGAAATTTTAGGCACGTCATATGAAAGATCTCTAACGGCTAAGTCATGAATTTCTATTTGTGTAAAGCCTGCCAGACTACGGTCATAAGGTTTCTAATGGTGTCGAAGGTAGTGATTATGCATTGATGTTAATAACTAGTAATTCATTATGACAGGGTATTATGCTTTGGTGTTGGCTAAGCTAGTGATTGTGATGTTCTAATGCTAAGTCAAGTCTTAATACAAAATTTGCATAACTATAACGATACCAGTTGGATTCTAATCTCAGGATGGGTGCCCATCATAGTCATGGTAATGCTTGTCCTTACTTTGTCTATTCATCTTAAGTCTGAACTGTGGACTTGGTCGGGTAAGGGCTGGCTAGTTACGCAAATCAAGAGAAATAATTAGAGGCTCATAACAATTGGTTTCTTGAGAAAATATCGCCTTGGTTGCTGTTTCGACAAGGGCATGATTCTAATCCTTATCAAGTTCAAATGACTAGAAGGTCATGATAGTAGTTTTAGGGTCGAGGGAGAATGATTAACTCAAGGCAGGGTCGTAGTCACATGGCTGGCCAATGGTAGCTACACTTGTGTATACAACTATCACGGCCACGGGGGATACTCCGTATCTATTTATCAAACACAAGTGTTCGTCTTTCCAAATCAGTGAAAGATAAAAACAATAAAGAGTTCAAGAAAGGTGTCATCGAGTACAATTATGTGATTCAAAGACGAATGTCTAATTCAAGAGGAATTGTCAATACAGTCCCGAATGAGATCCTAGATACCTCTATATCTCAATCTACGTGGGATAATCATATGAAGAGCGAACCAAGTGCACTATGGTTGATCAGACCATAACACATTGATTCTAATTAGACAATATGCTTGTGGGCGTCTCCAGTATACATATGTCCCGAACAAGCTCGATAAAATATATCTTACAAAACTAGGCTATAAATAACAACATTATTTATGATACTGCAAGGTATGAGTACGGGAGATAATGATAAAGCAGTAATAAATAGTTCAAGTTTCACAAAGATCTAAGTCTTTTTCGATGTTCCTGCTTATACAGTCGTCCTACTGGCTCTTGTGTCAGGCCTTGTTTGACCAATGAGGTATGGACTACTAAAGCTCTATCTTCTAGCTGAACATATCATCCTACACTACCATATATTCATTGTCACCCAGTTACACTTTATTAATAGGTTACAAGGACACGGGTGGTAGGCCGTAGTCATACTACCCAACTTATAAAAGTCAACTACTAAGGTGATTGAACAATATGACATGTATAACTAGTATGAGTTATCTTCCTACCCTCTTTATCAAGCAAGAAGAAAGAAGGTAAGATTTACAGTGGAAAGGAATAAAGCAGAAGGAAATCAAGGTAGTAGGACTAGAGTTTAGAATAGGAATCAAAGGAGAAGATCATGCATATAGATGAGATCCTAGACTCTAATCCTACGTATGCAGGCTCACATCTGTACGGTAATGTACCTAAGTGATAAACTCGACCTGCATGGGCCATCACAAAAACATGTCATGCCCCAGCCCCAAAATACTTAGGACTAGGTACGTAGGCATGCCAGCTGCACACATACGAAGAATACTCCAATATATAAAAATCTCGTATGTATCCATAAGCTGTAAAATGCAATAAACCAAGACAACTAAATCTCATCCACCAAATAAGAGAATAATACAAATCAACTATGAAATTTGTCATTTATACATGTAGTTGGGCGGAGACAAATCCACTACCAACTAATTGGAATAAAAGAAAATATACAAGGAAATGATCGATAAAATGGCAAGACGAACCAATAACAATCATCTTCGAATAAATGGAGAAGATCACGGCCATGGCTAGAACACCTAAGAAAAGTTTAAAGCACACACTTGGAGAGATAACCAGGTCCTCAGAAGGACGTAAGAAGATACATAAAGAACATGCCACATAACTGAATATATATACTATGTCATAAATTACAAGTAAAGTAATAGTCACAATCGTAACAAGATCTAATACCTCATCATCGAAACAGTGGACAACCCCTACAACCAAACAAGGACAAGGGGTAGTACACTATACCGCGATGCGACATTGTCCTAAGCTACTAATGGACGGGGTATATAACATTGACGAGGGTTACCTGACCATTCTAATGTGTTTATGTAGTAAGAACAAACCTTCAACGTATGGGCACTCTGGCTACAGGAGCAGGAACTCAGATATGGTCCCACCAGGATACCAGGGACCTCAAATCATAACATTCATCGAATGTCAGAGGCCAGCAGGAAATCAGGTATCGGGATCCAGGACCGTATCTCCAGCAGAAATAACCGGCAATAATAGGAAAGTGCATACGTAGCCCATACGTTAAGAAACTGTTCTTTCTACCCAATGCCTAGTAGAGTCACATCCATGACTCCTATGCCTCTACTAACTTCCAAGTCTCCTAACATGCCTCCATTAGCAGTTAGCCCTAACGCATGCGCACAGGTGATCAGCCGTCACGCAAGTACCTCTACATGCTACTCATCTCACACATACCTCGTGGTACAACTATGTCAAGGTTTATGTTATACACTACAAATGGTAGTCCCTTAACTCTAGGTCCATATGCAATCAATGATAATAAGTAAAGTAAAGCTAATATCACTGAGCAGACAATAAATCAGGAACTGTAATAATGGTACAACTATAAGAACTGAAAATAAATAAACAATGATATGCAATAATAAAAATGCAGACTAAATATAAGAAGTAAATATGGCAAGGTATCTTGCCTGAGGTGTGTGCAAAAGAGCGAGGTCAAATAGTTCGAACTGTCAGAATAGCGAAGCGTTGAAAGCCAAATCCCTCATACGTCCTCGGATGCTGAAATAAACACCACGAACGTGTTTAGAATATAAGATATGTCTATGAAATGCCTATCCAAAAGTCCAATTCTGGAACAGGGGCAAAATCATAATTTTGGATTAAAACGATGTCCGCCGTTGGACTCGTTCTGCACCGAAACGCGTGCCAGAACCTACGGTCTCTAAAATCGTCAAACTATATGTCTACGGGTCCGGTTTGAGGAGACAAACTCAATGGTATATCCAATTTTGGATTCCGATGAGCCGTGCACAAATTTGCCCGTTGGAGCGGGTCGCGGGCCCTACCAAATAGGCGTTCCAGTCGATCTTCTCAGAATCGGACCAAACTTGGCACACAGGACCAAAATTTTGATACAGTTAATCTGGCGTAAGTTTTGTCTCGATTTGACGAACGTACACAAAGTAATTTAGAAAATTGGCAAAGAGGCCGATACGGTGAATTTTGACGGATACGCATCAAATTCGTCGCACACACGCGACCAATTTGAATTCTGTCAAAGTCCACACGTCCGTGAAGTCGATACTCACCTTTCGATGCTTTTGGTTCGCGACCACGTCGCCCGATTTGGCGGTACGCACGTCCTATCGTGGTTTTTCTAAAGTTTTAATTTTCAAAAAACTGATTTTATCTTGATTTTTAAACTCTGAGTTCTTAGTGTACAGTTGATGAAATTATGATCTACAAAGAGGGTTTGGAAGCCCTATAGGTTGTCTAAAGCCCTGCTCAATTAGTTTCCAAAAATTGCTAAGGGATTAATCGGAATCGATATCTGAACAGGGGCTCTTGGGTTGTTCTAACCTCTATTTTTGGGACAGGTTTTTCATCGACTTTGAGTCAATTTCTGGAAGATATAGCACGCTACAATTTAATCTATCTGAAGAGACTGGGAGTCGTATAGGTTGTGAGTATACAAGAGTGACTATCGTGGGAGAATTTCTTCCCCGAAGTTGGGTCAGCCACCTGTTGTCCCTGCTCCAGACGTGACTGTCTTCTCGGCTAGGCCGGCGGCCAGCCGTCGTGCGGTGGTGCGCGCAGCGCGGGGGTTGCTGGGGTTGGGGTCGACAGCATGTCAGGTTAGGGTTGGTGTTTTGATACGTTTCCTCCCCCCTCTCTCTATACTTCGATATATATATATATATATCCCACGTTTGGAAAAAATCGAAAGGGGGCTCGCGGGTTTGAAGGTTTTTTACTGCTCGCGAGATATTGGCTTCCAATATCTCGCGAGTATTTCTTTTTTTTTCTTTTATACCTTATCATTTGCTTTATATATATATATATATATATATTTTTATATTATATATATATATATATATTATATTATATATATATATATATTATTATATGTGTGTGTGTGTGTGTGTGTGTGTGTGTATCTATATATCCAATAAAATCTCCATAAATCCTAATACAATTCTTAATCTTATCTATCCAAATATTTAATGTATTTAAACATTGGTACATATATATTTGATAATAAAAAAATAAAAACTGATAATAGTAACTTAAAAAAATAATATGTTTATTTAATCATAAAAACATTAAATAATAAAATATTAGAATAATCAAATGGTGGATTTGGTGGACTTATACCACACACGTACCCTTATCCGGTCCAAAATATTGTACTAATATTGGAACACATTATTAAATAATAATAATACTAATATTTGTATAAATAAACATTTAATTAGAAAATATACATCAAGTCTTAAAATAATTTAAGAAATATTTGCACACACATAAAATATGCCTACCTGGCCATCTTTTGTCACACCACATGCCTACTTGGGCCTGGTTTTGGTCCGGGCCCAGTTCGGGCTGGTTTTGACAAACCGGGTTATCTAAAACCAATATATAAAATAATATCTTATTAAAAATGATTTAAATGAGCCAATTCACAACTTGGCTTGGTTTTCCTAGTTTGGACATCACCATGGCTAGGCTTCCCCTGGCATGGCTATTACACTAGTCAAGGCACACTGCTACATTTTGTGCCAAAGTTCATGGTCGTCTTGTGCTCCAAAACTCAACAATGGCTAAGGTCATCTTTAATAATTAATAAAACCATATACTGCATAAAATTTATTTTTAAGTCTTTTAAAAAAATATTTCAAAAATTTAGGGATTTTACAGAAAAAGTACCAGCGGTACATGTCATTTTCTAGGCAAAGCTTTAGTTCTTCTTGGTTTAGCAAAAAACAAAATTCTGTCGTATTATCAACAACTGAGGCTGAGTATATCACTACAGGACGTTGTTGTGCACAAATTTTGTGGATAAAGCAAACCTTAGAAGACTTTGGCTTACTGTACACACACATACCCATTTTCTGTGACAACACTAGTACTATCAATTTGACTAAGAATCCAGTATGTCACTCTCGCACTAAACATATCGAGATTCGACATCATTTTCTTAAAGATCATCTACAAAATGGAGATATAAACCTTGTATACATAGATACAGAGAATCAATTAGCTGACATCTTCACAAAACCTCTAGCGAAAGATCGTTTCAATTATTTACGTCGGGAATTAGAAATTTTAGATGTCAATAATATTAATTAATTTTGTTTTATACAATTATTTTTCAATACTCAAAAATTGTTTTTGAGACAAGCCTACAAAGGATCTGTCTGTTACCACGACTATGGCGAAGCGAAGCGGTATTTAATTGTTCCCCGGTGAACTCCCGTTAGCTGGGACAGTTGTAACGCCCCAGTCCCAAAATACAAGGACTAAGTATGTAGACATGTCAGCTGTATACATACGAAGTATATGAAACCCTTGTATGTATACATATATAAGCTGTAAAATATAGAAAGCCATGAAAGTAATCTCATCCACAACTAAATATATCATATAATCAACTTATAAATGTCATTTGTACAAAACGGTGGGCGGAGACAAATCCACTACCAACTAAAGAGAAATACATAGCAATGATGGAAGAGTCGAGCGAAGCGATAGACAATCCAAGAGCTAGCATCGCGAAGGTAGATTGTAAACTATGGCCTTGGCTAGAGCACCTGCGAAAATCACAAAAGACACCTGATGAAATCACTAGGTCCTCAGAGGGACGTAACAAGATACAGAAAAGAACATGCCATTATAACTGCAAATGTAAACACTATAAGACTACAACACAACTGGGTTCCTAACCGTCTAAGTGATATGCACTTTGAGGACAACGTTCTACGCAGGGGCTGTAGGATCAGCAGAGCAAATAAAGAGTGGCAGTAAGTAGCGCTCATCCGAGTCACTATCGGCCATGAGCAGTAAGTAGCGTTCATCTGAGTCGCTATCGGCCCCGGACAGTAAGTAGCGCTCATCCGAATCGCTATCGGCCCAAAATGTGTGTAAAAGTAAATTTAGCCCCTACACTAATAGCTGTCCTCTCCCTCCAATGATACTATACATGTGTCATAACCACGACGCACCAACACATGTCACTTCCACAATATTATTTTATACCTAATAATTGTCAAGTCTTCTAATCATGCATCTATTGACAGTTATTTTCAACGCATGCGCACGGGGGATCAGCCAACATGAAAATGACCTCTATATTTTACTCACAACTCACACACAACTCGTGTACAATCGTGACAAGTTAATGAGACACACTAAATTGACGGTAGTCCTTTAACTCTAGGCCCACATACAAAAGGAAAAATAATAAACTAGAAATATAAATACAATAACTGAATAATAAAATGCAACTAAATGTAAGCAGTAAATACGGTAAGGTATCTTGCCTGGTGTGTCGTCTGATGTGGTACGATGCTCCGACAAGTCCTGTTTGTCCAATTGCCATGGCCAGTATGTAGGGAGTCCGAAGTCGCGAGGAAATAGGAAAGCATGATTTTAGTCATGATTGGTGACGATAATCGAAGAGAGTTTGAGGAAATAAATATATACTATTTTTAGGTAATACTCTTATAGTATTTGAAAAAAATAATTTTAAATAAATACTTACTTGATTAATAAATCGTTTGAGACCAAACCCAAGTTTGTTTTTATAGATAAAAAACTATTTTATATTAGTGAAAAATAATTTAGATAATTATTTGAAAATATGAAAACTCGATCTTGTCAAACAATGATTTCTAGCACAGTTTATTAAAATAGATAATATGTTTAATACTATATGTGGAACTCATATACAACCCAACTCAGTAATATATTTTATAGTAATAAAATATTATATATACCTCTATAAATAATAAGTTTACAAAATGATGTTAATACTAAGAATAATTATCTATATACCTCCCTCTTGTAAAAAATGCTATATATCAATATTTATTTGTATACTGTTTCTAAAAAGTAAATAGAAATAAAATAAAATAATAACTATTATTCTTCTTCCCCATTACTTAATACTTACGAGAAGAGAGAGGGAGAGGCGAGAGGAACTGCGAGGCTCGACGCGGTGGGAGGCTGAGTCGCACGCACGACGGAGCAGTCCTGGGGCGGCGCGGGGCTCGGGGTGGCTTCGGTGGAGGCGCCCCCACGGGGCAGCGGCGACGCTCACCTGGGCCGGCACGGGGCTTCGACGGATGCTGGGATTCTCTCGCGCGTCGACCACTGTGAAAGCTCGACGGCGCGGACCGCGGCTGCCGCAGCACGCTTAGCCACGGCTGACCTGGCCGAAGAGAAGATATCGACGCACCGGGCACGGCGGCTTTGACGCTCGCGGGTCGGAGCAGAGACGGAGAGCACCCGGATCTGGCAGAGTCGGGGCTCTCGACGAGAGGTAGCGTTCGCCGGAAGGAAGCGGAGGTGAGTTACTATTTGGGTTTTAAATTTCTCTTTCTTGGGTTTGAGAACTTGATGGTGTACGGAGGTTTGGTGGTTGCCGACGATGGTGCCATGATGGTGATGGGATTCTGGAGATGGCATGGGAGGCTGGCTTGGCCGGCGGGGATGATCGGTCGACGGGTCGGGGTTGGAGCCAGGATGGTGTCCGAGGATGATGAGAGAGAGAACCGGTGTCGTGTCATGTGAGACACGGGGCGAGGTGTTGTAGGTGAAGGGCGGCCGACGGGGAGAAGACAGTGATGGTGGTAATTATGCAGGTGGTTGGGTGCTGGCCTGGACTGCGGGTGTAAAACAATAGGGAGAGGGTGGCCGTAGAGGGGAGCGGTAGTGGTCGTTCGGGGAACTGTTATATCCTGCAAGACACGGACAGGGGTGTCCGGGGTTATCGTACACGGTGAACAATATAATTGTACAATATATAATATAGTGGATGGAAGAGGAAGACACCGACACGATGCATGATTTGTGTTGGAAATTTGGATGGTGAAATTATAGAGAAAAGAGAGGTGTCTCTCCTTATATAGGAGGTCGTGCTCCTAGAAGGATATGGATTGGGACGATTTAAATTCTCCATTAGATAAATCGTATATTAATTTAAATCGATTTGAAACTAATTCAATCAATCAAATTCTAATTTAAATCTAGATAATCCAATTCAAATTTAAATCAAAACTTTAGTTCGAAACTATTTTAGAAATCAATAAGATAATCCAAATTTAAGTCACCCTAATAATCAAATATTAAATCAAATTATTTCCAAAATGTCTTTTATAAATAATATAAATAATATAAAAATAATAAAAATTAATTTTGAAAATAAAAATATATGAATAAATTTTATGTAACTCGTATGTAAATAAAATATTTACATAATCATGGTTTTTCTAACTTACTACTATATTTTAACAAGAAATAAAATAACATTTTTATAATAACAAATAAAATAATGTTTTGGCAAATCTCGATGCGACGTCTTTTTACAACTTTAATCAAATAAAATATTTATCACATATCATTTTGAAAACCTTATTTCTCCTATATAAAAAAAATCTATAATAAAAATGTTTTTCTAAAAATATGTACCTCGTACATATTCGCACTCGACGAGCAAATACGAAAATACAAATTTGTACGCGACGTACAAATACGAGAACGCAAACTTGCACGCGACGTATAAATATGAAGTACAAAGTAAATATCAAATTTATATACAAGAAAATCATGGTAGAAATTTAGGGGTTTTACATCCTACCCAACTTATAAAAATTTTGTCCTCGAAATTTAGGAATAGGTAGGGTACAAGAGTTTAATTTAATCGATAAGGTAGTATGAATAATTCATTGGACGAGACAAGGAAACGACGTTTAATACAAACATGCACCGCAATTTTGATATCTCGAAAAAAATTTAAATCATGAACATGAAATTGAATGTGGGTCGCTAGTTATGATAACACAATTAGATAATAGTAAGGAACCGAATAGATTAAAGAGAATAATTTAGACATTTAGGAGAGACGGTTCCTTGAGAGAATATAAACGTCTAGATTTAGATTTGATTCGTTCTCGAGTTTCAAGAAGGTCGAGATAATGAATCTAAGGTCGAGGAAAAGGTAACTCAAGACGGGGATTTAGTCACATTGGTTGGTCAGTGGCTAACTATCTTGGTAATAGCTGGTGGGCAACTAAGGACATATCAAGTACGAGCGTTATCTTTCTAAAACAGGTGAAAGAAAGACGAATAAGAGTTTATCGAATATGAATACGTGGTTCAAAGGCGGCCGAATAATTCCAAAGAGAATTGTCAAGACAATCGCGGTGAGACTCTAGAGGGAAAGTTTAACTATGTCTCCATCCGCGTAGAATAATATATAAAAACGAACCAAAATGTACTAGGTTGATCAGACCATCATGCACCGGTTCTGATTAGACAATATGTTAGTGGGTGCGCACCAAATAAAACATGTCATGATCAAGCTTGGTAAAGAAATAAGCTTGCAAAAATGAGGCTAAATTTGTAGCATAAGATAGTCAAAATATAAGTAGGGGTAATGACAAAGAAAATCAAATAGACTAAGATTATTTAAAATCTAAGTCTTGTCCGAAATTAGGGCCCACGCAGTTGTCCTAGTGTTTCCTTATCTATGGCTTGGTTGTCTTGATAAGTTAGGGTCCTCTGAATTCTATAGTCTAAGTAAACTTATCACTATGGTCACAAGGACAAAGGGTTTGTTGGGTCATGAGATAATCCCAACTTATAAGAGTCAAACTAGTAGTGTGATGGGACAATGGGTCAAGCAATCAAGATAAAGCACAAAGTTAAGCATTTAAGGAATTAAGTAGAACATAATCACATATCGGGTCGAAAGAATTGAGTCAAGGTTGGATATTTAATTGAAGTCAGGAAGTATTTTGGTATCATGGTAAAGATTATAGTTTAGTCTTTATGACCCGAAAGTCGCATCATAAAAATAGGGTACAAAGGGATGCGTTTTAGTTGGACATGATATACCTACATGAAGGTGGACTTGTCTAGGTCTTGCATATAAAATTTGTTGGAAGGTAACAGCTAGTGTTACACTCTGAATATCAAAGTCACGGTAAGGGCACCAAAAGATCTAAAATAGAAAGTGGGAGTGCATGAGGTGCAAAATTTAAGTTAAAGCATTAAATCAAGATAATAAGGGAATCTTGTAGATCAACTAAAAGAAGTTAGAGACACAGTTTCTAGAGAGAAAATAGTCTCTTAGATGGATACGATCAAAGAACGATCAACCATTTTTCAAATTACAAATGGTTAGAAGGTCACGAGGGAAGGTCGAGTGAGTCAAGATTGAGATATAGTCACATGGTTTGGTTGATGACTAACAACTCTTGAGTATATACTACTATCATGGTCATGAGTGATATGTCATTTAATATGGCATACTTTTGTCTATCTTGGTTGCCTATCAATATAGATTCTAAATCTATGAATTTGAGTTCCTCAGAAGTTTCCTCAATACAGCTCTCAAGATAATCTACCAAAAATGTCAAATATGGTCATAACTTTTAAAATTTTAATTCCTTTAATCAATTTCAATTAACCTTTATCATATCGAATGCATCACAACTAAACTTTCATAACCAACCATCACTTTAAAATTTTCAATTCTCAAATATACCTCGAGATAAACTCTTAGCATATTACACTCAATCTAAAACTTAAGCTCAATATTTTTAAATAATTTTATTAATCGTAAATCATGCGACTCAATAAATTTTTTTTACCATAATTTTTGATTTCCAATATCGAAACCTTAAACTCAAACCTAAATAAATCATAAATCATTGTCACGACCCACACCCGTTTTTTTTTTTTTAAACGGATACGAGACGTGTCCAGGACAGCCTACGCCGCAGTGTCGGCAGTAGAACGCTGTCACGGCCATGAAGATCAAAATCACAAATAATGCTCATTCATAAAAATTAATTTAACTTACAATGATCATAAGTTTTACATTTGCAGAAAATATAAACTTGTATAGCTCGACTTTCTAGCTAGTCTCTAGGCCTTCGTCTGCATTTACACCTGTATCTCCCAATGCTAAATGGATCCACGGCTAACCTGAAAATGTTGGTTTCCAGTCAGGAATGAACGAGCACAATTCACTGAATGCAATTTCAAATAAAGAAAATGACTATAAAACAAAGGTTAGACATCAATCATGAGTTTTAAAAATAAATAGTAAAGCTGTGAGAAAAGACAGTAAAGTAAATAATGTAGACAATACCTTTCCAACTGTTAGAAATACCTTGATATATGATCGGTCTGGGGTACTACACCGCACGGTCTACGATGTCTACTTGCATAAAAATAAACACGGGCTACAATGTCTACATGCAGAAAATAAACACGGGCTACAATGTCTACTTGCAGAAAATAAACACGGGCTACAATGTCTACTTGCAGAAAATAAACACGGGCTATGGTCAGATCACATATCTTTGGTATTTCAAGTTCCCAACTCATTGTTTTATAATAAAATAAAATTCACATAATTAATGACCAATCAATGAGATATAGTAAAGATTAATATCGAAATGCAGACAATAAACTGTACTCGCCTGTGGTCCTCTGCTGGTGAAACCGACAGTCTTAACTACTCAATGTGCCACAATAGTCAAAACCCATACAACAGTCCCCGGAAGCTGAAATAAATATTACCAATGTTCTCAGAATAGTCAAAATAGCTAGGATCGCCTGTCCTTAAGTCCAATTCTGGACACAGGGACAAAACGGTAATTTTGAATCAAAACGATGTCCGCCGTTGGACTCGCTTTGTACCGAAAAGCGTGCCAGAGTCAACGGTCTCTAAAGTCATCAAACTATATGTCTACAGATCCAGTTTTTCGATACGAACCCAACCGTATGTCCAGAGTTGGATTCCGGCGGGCCGTGCACAAAATTGCCCGTTGAGTAGGACCGTGGGGCCCGCAAAGCGGTGATTTTATCAACGGTCTCAGAATCGGACCAAACTTGGCATACAGGACCAAAAAAATGATACGGTTCTGTTGGCGCAAGTTTCGTCTCGATCCGATGAGCATGCAAAAAGTAATTAGAGAATTTGTAAAGTGCAAGATACGGGAAATTTCGACGAATACGCATCAAATTCGTCACGCACACGTGACCAATTTGAATTCCGCCAAAGCCCACACGACCACGAAGCCGTTACGCAGCTTTCGATGCTTCTGGTTCGCAACCACGTCGCCCGGTTTGGCGGGACACACGTCGTGTGGAACAATTTTCTAGTTTTTGAAACAGGTTTTTCATGATTTTCGACATCACCTAACTTCTCGTACAATAGATGAAAAATAGTTCTACAAGAAGCGTCTTAATCTCGTATATGTTGTCAATAGAAGTGTTTAAATAGAATTTTATGTTCGACGATCTCCTGTCCCGAAATCGGCTTCCAAACAGGGTGTTGGGCTGTTTCTGCTCTGCCCTATTTTTCGAGAGAATCGAGTTTTTCTCTTAAGTTTATCTCGATTTCCCTTCTAATCTGGGTCAACTCATTACAAACTAATTGGAGGAGTTCCTAGATGGTCATATAGGTATCCTATAGAATTTTACGAAGTCGAATTCCGTGGAGTATTCAGGGAGATATACGATGACGAAGTCGTACCTTTTCGCTCGCAACCTACTGCTGCTGCTGTCAATGCCGTTCTTTGCGTGCGCGCATCGGCCCTGGCCGGCCGGCGATGGCGCGCAGGGCGGCGCGCGGTTACGCCCAGGCTGAGGGTGGTGGTGTTGGGTTTGTGTTAGGGTTTGATGATCGACTCTCGGTTCTCCCTCTCTATATATATACACGATATATATAACCCATTGATGCTATAAGCTTAAGGCTCGGACTGCTGTCTCGTTTGGGGAATTACTCTGTGGGGGGGAAAGGCTTGGGCTGCCTGCGGCTTGCCTTGGGCCTGGGCCATGCTGGCTCGGGCTGGGTTGGGTGTATTTCTATTTAGCTTTCTATTTAGCATATAATTATCCACAAATAGAAATACCTATATACATACATATGCATATATATGTATATATATTCTCACACATATACATAAATATATAATATATATTTATATATAAATACATAAATACACCTAAATACTTATGTATATGTATACATACATGTATACGCGCATATACATATAATATATATATATATATATATATATATATATATATATATATATATATATATATATATATATATATATATATAAATACACATACACACATGTATATCTATACATATCTTTATATATATACATTATATATATACATACATACACCACACACTCACCTACATTTATTCATATATCTATTTATATATAATATGCTACTTCCAAATTTTAAATAAACTAGAAAATATTTTTAATAAAATCTATAACACTTCGAGAATATTTATATCAAAATATTGTCATTAAATATATGTATATATACACATCCATATCTACACACCTCGTATATACATATCATTAAATACTCAGTTAGCCAAAAATATTAATAATATATATATTCATAGTATAATGTCTTATTTACAGGAATATATATATATATTTTTTTTTTTACAGGAATATATATATATACACCTATATACATACCATTTATATAATAAATGATTTAATAATTATAAATCGTTGTCATATAATAACAACCAAAATAATATTAATGATAATAATAATCCTAATAACAATTAAAATAGTCCAATAATCATTTTGATGGGTACAACAAGCATACTACTTATCTGGCTCCCGAAAATCTTACAAATTTTGTAAAACACTATTTAACAATAATAATACCTAGAATCTACCATTAACCATATTTAGAAAATAATTGCCAATTCCTAAAATATATATACGAAATATTTGTATTTACCAAATATGTCTACAAGGTCGTATTTGGTCTCACTACATGCCTACATGGGCTGGATTTGACTTGGCTCAATCTGGACAGGTTCGGTACAACCTGGTTCTCTAAAACTCAATAATATAATTAAATAATAAATAGAATCTTCGGTAAGTGTTATGTCACAACTTGGCCTGGTTTTCCTAGTTAGAAAAATCATATGACTCGGCCTTCCCCTACCATGGCTAAACACTAGTCAAAGCATGCTACTGCGCTATCCGTGCCATGATTCCTAGTCGTCTTGTACTCTAAAACTCCACTATGGCTAAAAATTATCTACCGTAACATTAACTAAATAATTATTTATAAAATCTAAAAATCAACATTCAATTAAAATAAATAATAATAAAAATATTCCAAATTTCTGGGAAGGGCAGCTACAAATCTACCCACCTTAAAATAATTTCGTCCTCGAAATTCTAATTCGTAACTATTCCTTAAATTCAAAAAGGTCTACTATTACCTTAATCGCCTTGATTTTAATTCCTCAAAAATAGTTTAGATCCTTCTCATTGGCCATTTTGGCAAAAAAAAAATCTCGAGGACTTCTACCCACCTTTGGTCATTCTACTCCCTCAAAGCTATGTCACTAAAACTTTCTAATCATCCTACTAATTGCTAAAAATTTGCTATCCATAGGTATCTACTGTATATGGTATCTATAATCCTATCCTATCTATCAACCAAACCAAAGTCTAACAAGCAACATATTTACATAAGTAGCTAAAAATATTGGTAAATTCTAATAAGTATGATCATTCATCGCTCCGAAGTAGGAAGGACATAAGGATAAGGAAGAACAATCGAAGGTAAAAATTGAGTCTCAAGAGCAGTAGATAGTATTCAAGGATACAGATAGAAAGAAAGTCTATGAGCCATTGACCAATTTTGCTAGATTGGGCTACTCTAGTCCAGTTACTTGCTAAGTCTAAGAATCCTTCATTCTTATAGGAGCTTGCAATCCGACAATACAGAAGTTCCGTTCTCGAAATTCTAAATAGTTTCCATAATAGAGCGAAATCTGGGAAATCAAGATTGTGATCTTTTCCGTGGTTATTTAAACACACGAGCAAGGGATATAAAATGTAATACAAGATCATATCGCGACTTCCAGGTAGATGGATTTATGGTTACGAATGACTTCACATTCCAAGAGGGAAGACTACATAATAGGTACATGGACCTATTTCAACTAGTGCGGTTTTACAGTCCAAATATGGTGGTACATATGGATGGGTTTTACTGGGTCTTAATAGATTTTTTGATTGAACATTAATCGCTGGTTGGATGAGCCTAGGATTTTAATCCATATGGACTTGGACAGATCCCAAGATAAGCCTATTACTACTAGGTTAGGATAACCTAGAATAGGTTTTCACCTAAGTGGTTGAGCTATTTATCAGGCAGGTTGGTTAGCTAGGTCCCTAAAGCCAAAAATGCGTCTTTCGTGACTTCTGTGTTTAAGTGGCACGAGAAGACACCATTGAGTGGCACACTAGTGACATGTGCGTAGTGGGCTTTAAGTAGATCACAACCATATTGGGTCAAAGTTTCGAGTCGAAGTTGAGTCCCTAATTATAATTGAGAAGTTTACCGGTACCATGGTAAGGGTTATAGTTAGTCCTTTCTACCGGAAAATCGTACCATAAAAATAGAGTACAAAGGGACGGGTTTGAGTAGGACATGATATACCTAGATGAAGGTGGACTCGTCTAGATCTTACATATGAAATTTGTTGGAAGGTAACAGCTGGTCTTGTGCTCCGAATATTAATGACACGGCCGGTGACACAAAATGATCTCGATGGAAAGTGGGAGTCCATGAGACACTAATCATCATCCTATGGAAGTTATTCTAATCAATCGAAAATCCTCGTATATCCTAAATTTTAGAAGACTCACAGTCTACCCACCTTAGAAGTTAGGACATGGTCTTAGGGATAATAAGGTTAGAAGAATTCCAAAGTCCGAGTATCGTACCTCGACTCTTGTTAATAGAGAATAAGGTACGGCGTAACGAAATACGATAGGTAGAAGTCAAGTCAAGGATCGTTCCTCAATAAATAAAAAATAAGTGTGTACAATGACACCTGGTCGATAAAATAGAATGGTCTACTCGTCCACAGTATACAAGAGTTGTCGACGGGGTGACCAACTCTAAGGCACATCCCATGAAGGGATCTCTAATAACTGAGTCGTGAATTTCTATTCATCTCATGTACAAACTTTGGGTTTGGTCGAGGAAGGGTTGGGTTAAGGCTCATGGGTTGCTAATTAAAGCAAGCTTCAAGCAATCAATTAGAGAGTCCCAATAAATTGGTTTCTTGAGAATAGATAGTCTCCTAGGTTGGCATTTTGACTAAGGGTAAAACCCTACCCATTCTCAAATTTAGATGGCTTGAAAGTCCCAATAATAGCTTGAGGGTCGAGAGGAGAACGAGTAACTCATTCACATGACTGGCCGATGGTAGCTACACTCGTGTATACAACTACCATAGTCATGGGGATACTCTGTACCTCTCTACCATCACGAGCCTTCGTCTTTTCAAATTAGTGAAAGACAAAAACAATAAAGAGTTCAAGGAAGATGTTACTGAATACAATTTCGTGATCCAAAGGCGAATGTATAATTCAAGAGGAATTGTCAATGCAGTAGCGGATGAGATCCTAGAGACATCTACATCTCAATCCACGTAGGTTAATAAGTGAGAGAGTGAACCGGGTGCACTACAGTTGATCAGACCGTACTACATCGATTCTGATTAGACAATATGTTAGTGGGCGTCCCCAATAAACATATGGCTTGAATCGAGCTCGAGAACAAAGTGAGCTTGCAAAACTATGCGATGATATCAACATTAGTCAAGATAGTCAAAACACAAGTATGCGAGATTTCCGAAAGAAGGCACAAGTAGTTCGAGTTTTGTGAGAATCAAAACCTTACCTGGTGTTCTTGCTTATACAGTCAATCCTACTATCTTCTATTCACAAGGACTTGGTCGACTAATGGGCTATGACTTCTAACTTCTGCATTCTAGATAAACCTATCAGTGTCAATCAATTTCTTCGTCAGTAAGTCACAAGGACTACAGATTGCTAGGTCAGGAGACATACTACCCAACTTACAAAACTTCTACTAGTATTAGTTTTGGCTCTTACGGGACTTACAGGGCACTTTCCTATCCTCTATAGCATCCGAAACTTGTAATCTCATTTGAAATCATTTACCGAGAATTATACCTTGCCCGTATACTCAGGCTGTGGTAAACCCTTGGTTTCGTAACTCAAATATGATACAAAGTCAAACACTTCTTAACTCTACCCAACATTGATTCAAGGGTAACTACGATCAAAGAGGACCACTAGCCATAGTTTTAGCAATATTCTATAACCTATATTTTCTTAAACTACTTTCAACTCTAGGGGTCATGCCTCGTCAGTGCGCTGCTGGCTGCAGTGAATAGTCTTCCTAATTCAATTAAATGGCGACAGTGCGCTGCTGTCCTGCCATTATGAGTTAACTAACATTCCCTTAACTATATTTGTAAAAATTCATGAGCTTCTAGAGAATCGAACAAGTTGACCATGAACTAGAGCGTAAGCATTTGTCCTATCAATCACAACCCCTAAAAGAAAGGATTGAACAGGAAAGAAATATCTGAGGACAAAAAAAATACAACATTCTAATATCTATTCCATGTGTATTCAAACCATAGAGGAAACTTCGAATCGAGACTTATTCAAGGTTCGTATATAGATAACAAAATCAGAAAAATAATAATTCCTAGGAAAGTAGGAACTAAATAGGCAGTTCGACTAAGATATGAGGATGATATCTAAGAGGCAAGGAGAAGGATTTGCCCAATTCATCAAGGTTAGATCATAAATTATATGAAGCCCTGTCTCACCAAGTGAATAATCTATCCACTTTGGATCGTGTCGTCATATCAAGAGATAATAGTGTACCTATAGGGATCTGACAATCCATCATCATTAATAACTCCTCATCTAAATTGCATGACCTAGACTACCCATTGGTAAATTTGTATAGGGGACTCCTAGTCCTAGTCATTCTCGTAAATTAAACTAATTTCTAATTCGTGAATGAGCATTTCTAGTCGCAGGCTCGCAATAGTACGACTAACTTAAGTACTATCACGAGTTCGCATGATTTGCAAAGACTGACCTACATGGGCCACCACAAAAACTTGTCATGACCCGCACCCATTTTTTTTTAAAAAACGGATACGAGACGTGTCCAAGCTAGCCTACGCCGCAGTGTCGGCGGTAGAACGCTGTCACGGCCATAAAGATCAAAATCATAAATAATGCTCATTCACAAAAATTAATTTAACTTACAATGATCACAAGTTTTACATTTGCAGAAAATATAAACTTGTACAAATATTGAATGACTATAGCTCGACTTTCTAGCTAGTCTCTAGGCCTTCGTCTGCATTTACACCCGTATCTCATGCTAAATGGATCCACGGCTAACCTAAAAATATTGGTTTCCAGTCAGGAATGGAACGAGCACAATTCACTGAATGCAATTTCAAATAAAGAAAATGACTATAAAACAAAGGTTAGACATCAATCATGAGTTTTAAAAATAAATAGTAAAGCTGTGAGAAAAGACAGTAAGTAAATAATGTAGACAATACCTTCCCAACTGTTAGAAATACCTTGATATGTGATCGGTCTGGGGTACTACACCGCACGGTCTACGATGTCTACTTGCATGAAAATAAACACGGGCTACAATGTCTACTTGCAGAAAATAAACACGGGCTACAATGTCTACTTGCAGAAAATAAACACGGGCTACAATGTCTACTTGCAGAAAATAACATGGGCTACAATGTCTACTTGCAGAAAATAAACACGGGCTACAATGTCTACTTGCAGAAAATAACACGGGCTATGGTCAGATCACATATCTTTGGTATTTCAAGTTTCTGACTCATTGTTTTATAATAAAATAAAATTCACATAATTAATGACCAATCAATGAGATATAGTAAAGATCAATATCAAAATGCAGACAATAAACAGTACTCGCCTGTGGTTCTCTGCTGGTAAAACCGACAGTCTGAACTACTCAATGTGCCACAATAGTCAAAATCCGTACAACAGTCCCCGAAAGCTGAAATAAACATTACTAATGTTCTCAGAATAGTCAAAATAGCTAGGATCGCCTGTCCTTAAGTCCAATTCTGGACACAGGGACAAAACGGCAATTTCGGATCAAAACGATGTCCGCCGTTGGATCCGCTTTGTACCGAAAAGCGTGCCAGAGTCAACGGTCTCTAAAGTCGTCAAACTACATGTCTACGGATCCACTTTTCCGATATGAATCCAACCGTATGTCCAGAGTTGGATTCCGGCGGGCCGTGCACAAAATCGCCCGTTGAGTGGGACCGTGGGGCCCGCAAAGCGGTGATTTTATCAACGGTCTCAGAATCTGACCAAACTTGGCATACAGGACCAAAAAAATGATACGGTTCTATTGGCGCAAGTTTCGTCTCGATTCGATGAGTGTGCACAAAGTAATTGGAGAATTTGCAAAGTGCACGATACGGGAAATTTCGATGGATACGCATCAAATTCGTCGCACACACGCGACCAATTTGAATTCCGCCATAGCCCACACGATCACGAAGCCGTTATGCAGCTTTCTAGTTTTATTCACCCGGTTTGGCGGGACGCACGTCGTGTGGAACAATTTTCTAGTTTTTGAAACAGGTTATTCATGATTTTCGACATCACCTAACTTCTCGTACAATAGATGAAAAATAGTTCTACAAGAAGCGTCTTAACCTCGTATATGTTGTCAATAAAAGTGTTTAAATAGAATTTTTTGTTCGACGATCTCCTGTCCGAAAATCGGCTTCCAAACAGGGTGTTGGGCTGTTTCTGCTCTGCCCTGTTTTTCGAGAGAATCGAGTTTTTCTCTCAAGTTTATCTCGATTTCCCTTTTAATCTGGCTCGACTCATTACAAACTAATTGGAGGAGTTCCTAGATGGTCATATAGGTATCCTATAGAATTTTACGAAGTCGAATTCCGTAGAATATTCAGGGAGATATGCGATGACGAAGTCGTACCTTTTCGCTCGCAACCTACTGCTGCTGCTGCCAATGTCGTTCTTCGCGCGTGCGCGCAGGGCGGCGCGCGGTTACGCCCAGGCTGAGGGTGGTGGTGTTGGTTTTGTGTTAGGGTTTGATGATCGACTCTCGGTTCTCCCTCTCTATATATATACACGATATATATAACCCATTGATGCTATAAGCTTAAGGCTCGGGCTGCTGTCTCGTTTGGGGAATTACTCTATGGGGGGGAAGGCTTGGGCGGCCTGCGGCTTGCCTTGGGCCTAGGCCATGCTGGCTCGGGCTGGGTTGGGTGTATTTCTATTTAGCTTTCTATTTAGCATATAATTATCCACAAATAGAAATACCTATATACATACATATGCATATATATATGTATATATATTCTCACACATATACATAAATATATAACATATATTTATATATAAATACATAAATACACCTAAATACTTATGTATATGTATACATACATGTATACGCGCATATACATATATATAATATATATATAAATACACATACACAGATGTATATCTATACATATCTTTATATATATACATTTATATATATATACATACATACACCACACACTCACCTATATTTATTCATATATCTATTTATATATAATATGCTACTTCCAAATTTTAAATAAACTAGAAAATATTTTTAATAAAATCTATAACACTTCGAGAATATTTATATCAAAATATTGTCATTATATATATGTATATATACACATCCATATCTACACACCTCGTATATACATATCATTAAATACTCAGTTAGCCAAAAATATTAATAATATATATATTCATAGTATAATGTCTTATTTACAGGAATATATATATATATATATATATATATATATATATATATATATATATATATATATATATATATATATATACACCTATATGCATACCATTTATATAATAAATGATTTAATAATTATAAATCGTTGTCATATAATAACAACCAAAATAATATTAATGATAATAATAATCCTAATAACAATTAAAATAGTCCAATAATCATTTTGATGGGTACAACAAGCATACTACTTATCTGGCTCCCGAAAATCATACAAATTTTGTAAAACACTATTTAACAATAATAATACCTATAATCTACCATTAACCAATATTTAGAAAATAATTGCCAATTTCTAAAATATATATACGAAATATTTGTATTTACCAAATATGTCTACAAGGTCGTATTTAGTCTCACTACATGCCTACATGGGCTGGATTTGACTTGGCTCAATCTGGACAGGTTCGGTACAACCTGGTTCTCTAAAACTCAATAATATAATTAAATAATAAATAGAATCTTCGGTAAGTGTTATGTCACAACTTGGCCTGGTTTTCCTAGTTAGAAAAATCATATGACTCGGCCTTCCCCTACCATGGCTAAACACTAGTCAAAGCATGCTACTGCGCTATCCGTGCCATGATTCCTAGTCGTCTTGTACTCCAAAACTCCACTATGGCTAAAAATCATCTACCATAACATTAACTAAATAATTATTTATAAAATCTAAAAATCAACATTCAATTAAAATAAATAATAATAAAAATATTCCAAATTTCTGGGAAGGGCAGCTACAATCATAGGGCACAATTTGAAATTTAAATTTTTTTCCTTCAAAGTCAGTTTTCATATTTTTCCCAAAATATTTTAAACCAAAATTTTACTATCATCTCTTCAAACTCAAAAACTAATAAACTTATAAATCGTACATCGTATGACTCAGTTCAAAACCTTAAGCTCTCTTTTTTTTCAACTAAACTTCCACCTTCTCTAGTCGTCTACAAAATCATAACTTATAATTTAAAACTCTTTAATAAATCTCGAGATAAACTTTAGCATATTACAATCCAAACTTAAACGTAATCGTAAATCATGCGTCGAAATTTAAAACTTTATGATATTTCTCAAATTGATTTCATATCCCAATAAATCAT
>JANAVB010020004.1:0-22951 GCA_029216955.1 Iris pallida | reverse complement strand
ACCTTGTCATATGCCCCTCATTTGTTCCCATCAAGGGATTGTATAGCGATCATGGCAACAAGGCAAGAGACGACAATAGTTGATAGGTACTTATGTGGGATATTGTGCAAAAAGTTAATTTTTTTGGTGTAAAGCGGGTCCAACGGCGGACATTATTTTAACCAAAAAATTACCTTTTTGTCCCCTGTCCAAATTGGACTTATGGGTAGGCTATCCTAGCTAATTTGACCATTCTGGACATGTTGGTGATATTTGTTTCATCATCCGATAACGTCTGTAGATTTTTCTTATGTATCACCATTAGTTATAATTAATTCTTATTTATGTTTCTATTTCTCATCTCGATTATTATGCCGAATCTTGATTCTAGTCTCTTATATATCAAACTAGGCTTTTTGGACTATTCTTGACTTAATGGAACTGGTCATGTCATTATCTAGGACCATCTGTGGAGCTTAGCATCATATCTAATCTGTATCGACACATTCGTGTCGTGCACGTCGACTTCCAACTAAATTGAGGCGAGTACATTCTCTGATGATTTTCTGTTCATAAATTTACTATGTTTCATGTATTTAGTGTAGATATTCATGACTGACACATTGGTCACACGGATTGGTATTTTACTGATTCCGTCATGAGTTGTTATTCCTTGTTTATCTTGGTGTACCTTGTGCAAGCCTTCTTGTAGTTCTTGTGCAATATGTGGACACCGATTCTCGAGAAGACTTGCTATCTTCCTTAGAATTCCGTGTCATAACGAGTCATGGTTGGATCCACTATATCAGTTGGGAGCGGAGGAATATTAGTCTAGACATGTGGTCAATATCTACCTTGTGCATTGTATAGATCCTTGTGAGTGTTAATCATACACTTCACGTATGATTAACCAGGACAGTAGACCTTGTGTAAGTTTCCAAGCCGGTCACATGTCAAAGCTAATACACCACGTAGATAGTTGTTTCTTGACTCTTATATGTTTAGTTCTCTTTATCTTGCTCTAGTTTACTGCTTTACCCTTGCCATGTAACTTTCATGTATATTTATTTTCTCGTGTATATTCTCTCTATTTACTGTTACATAGCACTTGTCATTTATTAGGAACTGTTGTTGAGATGTGCTCATTCCAATCACTACCAAATAAGTCATATCAGCGACGAAATTAGCGACGCCGAATTAAAATGTCGCTAATTTTTTTGGATTTAGCGACTCCAAAAGTATGCGTCACAATACGTCGCTCATAGCGACAAACAGCGACATATTACGACTACCTTTAGTGTAATAAAAACCAACGTCGTTGATTTGTCAGAAAACGTCGCCAGTTTTATTAGTTCAGCGACGTTTAGCGTCGCAAAGATTAAGACGTCGTCGAATATTAAAGGAAGGCCGACGCATTGCGACGTATTTACGGACGTCGCTAACTTCTGCTAAATAGGGTTTCCTCGGTTCGACTTTTCATTTCTCCCACTCCCCAAATTTTTTGTTCCCGTCCCTCTTCTCCGACCTCGACGACAGCCCGACCCCCTTCCCTCCGGCGCCGTTCATCCTCCTCCTCCACCGCGAGCCCTTCTCCTCCTCTCTGGCGAGCCCCTTCTCCTCCTCCTCCTCCACCGCGAGCCCCTTCTCCTCCTCCACCCCGAGATCCTCCTCACTACCAAAATACACTCAATTAGCGACGGATATTTAGCGACAATAATTTTTCATCGGTGTTAGCGACGGCTTCGTGCCGCTCAGCGACTGAGTACCGACTACATGCCTTTGCCATTTTTTATTTTAATTTTAGGGGGAGAAAAGGTCGCACGTTCGTCGCTAGACTGTCGAATTATAGCGACGGATCTCCAGTCTCGCTACGTCGTTTATTGGCGGGAATTGTGTAGAAAATTGGCGGGACATATCTTCGACTACGTAGCGATGGATATTCAGTCGGCACGTATCAAACATGGCGACTACGTGACGACGGGTTTTCTTCCATCGCTATTCAGTCGCTATATATACGTACCAGACTTTAAATGAAACGGCGGGGGAACTTTTCGCATTCCCCCTAAATTCACTCTCTTTCTCTCTCTCTCGCCGGTGTCGGCTTCGGTGATCGACGTCGTGTCGTCGTCGACGTCGGCGTCCTCTCCTCTCTCTCTCCCGAAGGTCTCTCTCGTCCTATCTCTCTTCTCTCTCTCTCTCTCTCTCTCTCTCGATCTCTCTCTTTTCTCTCTCTCTCGGGTCTGGGAGGCGGGCTTGGGGTTTGCGTCGGGGGCTGGGCGGTGGCTTGGGTCGGGGGCTGGCGTGGGCTTGGGGGCGGGGCGTCGGAGGCTGTGGCGGCAGGCTTTGCAGCGTCGGGGGCTGGGCGTTAGCTTGGGTCGGGGGCTGGGCGGTGGGCTTGGGACGGGGGCGTCGAGGTTGGGAGGCGTTGGGGATGGGGCGTCGGCGGTGGCTGGCGGCTGGCTTGGGTTGGTGGCTGGGCGGTAGGCTTTGGGGCGACGGCGTCGGGGGCTGAGCGGTGGCTTGGGCTGGGTCTTGGGCGGTGGGCTTGGGCGGGCGTCGGGGTCTGGGAGGCGAGCTTGGGATTGGGGCGTCGGGGGCTGGGCGGCTGGCTTAGGGGGGGTCTGGACGTGGGCTTGGGGCGGGGGCGTCGGGGTCTGGGAGGCGGGCTTGGGGTTGGGGGCTGGGCGGTGGGCTTGGGCGTCGGGGCTGGGCGGTGGCTTGGATCGGGGGTGGGCGGTGGGCTTGGGGCGTCGGTGGCTGGACTGGCTTGGGTCGGGGCTGGGCGGTGGGCTTGACGCAGCGTCGGGGGCTGGCGCTGGCTTTGGGGCGGGGCGTCGGGGCTATTTGTAACCGACGCACGCCATAAGCACTCTTCATATATATATGCAACCGAACTACTGGGCTGGACGGCGGGCTTGGGGCGGGCTTTGGTCGAGGGCGGCGGGTGGCTTTGTTTCTCAAATTCATCTGAGTTTATATATTGGCTAAATAATGTGTTATCCATATTGGGTGTTCCATTAGTTTGGTGGTTTGGATTAGTAAATATGAATATGGGATTTGGATTCATGGTGTATATATATGTTCACTGTCTCAAGGACAGTACGAGTTCTATCAGTTGTGTGCTTCTGTATAGATGTATATATCTATACATCTAGCTGTGATATACATATGTGTGTGACAATCTCAGTTAGCGACGGACTAGTTACCGGTTAGCGACGGATATTTCCAGCTCCATTTGCATTAATCTACGGTACGACATGGTGATCAGGACATAGTCCCTGCAGCCATTCGACTGGCAAGGCAGAAACTATGTAGCCGTAGATAAAGTTGACTGTCTTCCGACCCTCATCCCTCGGCAATAATGATACGACAACCTATCACTATATCTTATATAGTAGTAGATGATGTCTTAGTATTACATTAAGTGAGTTCATTGATTCTGTTATATCCTTCAGATACTAGACGATAAGAACATATACTACACGATATGTATACAGAATATAGATGATTCACACTAATGTATGCTAGAATGAATTTTGGGTTGTGTTCTGAGCCATCCGTTCTTACACTTAAAACACATAGAAATTAGTAGTGTGAGAGTGCCGGGAGAGTGAGAGCGCCGGAGGGGGGAGGAGAGAGAGAGAGTAATTAATGGTACGACATGGTGAAGTAGTACTGTATTTTGGCTCCAATTCCAGCTCAATTTGCATTAATCTACGGTACGACATGGTGATCAGGACATAGTCCCTGCAGCCATTCGACTAGCGAGGTAGAAACTATGTAGCCGTAGATAAAGTTGACTGTCTTCCGACCCTCATCCCTCGGCAATGATGATACGACAACCTATCACTATATCTTATATAGTAGTAGATGATGTCTTAGTACTACATTATGTGAGTTCATCTTGATTCTGTTACATTCTTCAGATACTAGATACGATAAGAACATATACTACACCATATGTACAGAACATAGATGATTCACACTAATGTATGCTTGAATGAATCTTGGTTGTGTTTTGAGCCATCCGTTCTCACACTTGGCAAAAAATCGAATTTTTTATACTTTATCGGCTTTCAAAATGTACTCAAATTACATGATGGTTCCTTTAGTTAGCTTGCTTATGTTACAATTATATTATTTGGCTATCGATCTTACCAGATGGCACCCAACCCGAGGAGCGGCACATCGTTTGAGGAAAACAGTGAATGCTGAGGTGGCTCCTCCTACAGTTAAGGAGGAAGTAGAACCGGTTGCTAGTGAGACTGGGAGTTCTATTCATCCAGCACCGGTAGCTAGTGAGACCGGGAGTTCTCTTAAGCAGTCCTTACAAGGGACGACATCTCTCCTCACGCCAAAAATCTCGCTTTTTCGAGGTGGTTGCGTGATCGTATCACTGAGCGTTTGCGTGAGCAGCGTGGTTCTCATTAGCTATTAGTACTTATTTGTATTGGACTATTTGTATTGAGTTTTTGTATTAGACTATTTGTATTAGACTACATATATGAACTAAACTGTGTCAATCTCTGGATTGTATTGGACTACGACATGGTGATCAGGACATAGTCCCTGCAGCCATTCGACTGGCGAGGCAGAAACTATGTATCCGTAGATAAGTTGATTGTTCTCCGACCCTCATCCCTCGACAGTGATGATACGACAACCTATCACTAGAGGATACTCTGAGAGATCCATCTGTGTAGGACGTATACTCTGAGAGATCACCTTTACAAAATGATATCAATAGTGGGATTGAGTGTGGAGGGGATATTATCAGAGTATACGTCCTACTCAGATGGGTCTCTCACCGTTACTATTTTTTTCTGACAGCAAGGTGGATGTGCTCCGTCAACAGATTCTTGCTTCGAGCCAAAACTTTGCCCCGGAGCTCAAGTGGACATCCTTCTGTAGAGCTCGAGTGAGAGGTTCCTGACAGCATGGTGGTCTCCTTTGTCAAAGTATCCGTGCTCATCCCACATTGGTTGTGGGACGAGCACGGATACTTTAACAAAAGAGACCACCATGCTGTCAGGAACCTCTCACTCGAGCTCTACACGAAGAATGTCCACTTGAGCTCCGGGCAAAGTTTTGGCTCGGAGCAAGAATCTGTTGACGGAGCACATCGACCATGCTGTCAGAAAAAAATAGTAACGGTGAGAGACCCATCTGAGTAGGACGTATACTCTGATAATATCCTCTCCAGCACTCAATCCCACTACTGATATCATTCTTGTAAAGGTGATCTCTCAG
This sequence comes from Iris pallida, assembly GCA_029216955.1. Taxonomy (NCBI): domain Eukaryota; kingdom Viridiplantae; phylum Streptophyta; class Magnoliopsida; order Asparagales; family Iridaceae; genus Iris; species Iris pallida. Next base: position 17,722 of record JANAVB010020004.1, on the reverse strand, counting down.
AGTATACATCCTACTCAGATGGATCTCTCAGAGTATCCTCTCCGGTTGGGTTGTGTTCTGAGCCATCCGTCCCAGGGATTTGATTCTGTATTTTGGTTTCTGTATTTTGGCTCCAGCTCCATTTGTATTAATCTACGGTACGACATGGTGATCAGGACATAGTCCCTGCAGCCATTCGACTGGCAAGGCAGAAACTATGTATCCGTAGATAAAGGAGGGAAAAGATAAATCGAATTATAACGACGGATATTAGGTTACTCTTCAGGATAATTGATGTCTATTTTATATTAATTTGGTTTGGTCTATATGATTCTTGGATAATTGGTGTGCATTAAATTCGTATGTGCATATTTGGTCTATGTGATTGTTGGATAATTGGTGTGCATTATATTGGTTTAGTTTATGCATATTTTTGTGAACAGGGAAAGTGCTGCAATTTTTTTTCAAAAAATTCTCAGTTACCGACGGACTGGTGACCGGTTAGCGACGGATATTTCCAGCTCCATTTGCATTAGTCTACGGTACGACATGGTGATCAGGACATAGTCCCTGCAGCCATTCGACTGGCGAGGCAGAGAAACTATGCAAGTAGCCTTAGATAAAGTTGACTGTCCTCCGACCCTCATCCTCGGCAATGATGATACGACAACCTATTACTATATCTTATATAGTAGTAGATGATGTCTTAGTATTACATTAGTGAGTTCATCTTGATTCTGCTACGTTCTTCAGATACTAGATACGATAAAACATATACTACACCATATGTACAGAACATAGATGATTCACACTAATGTATGCTAGAATGAATCTTGGCTTGTGTTCTGAGCCATCCTTTCTGATCAAGCATCTTCCTTCTCCTCTCCTCCACCATGGCTCTGAACAAATCTGCTCCTCTCTACTCTTCTTTTTATTTGACTCTCTCAGCCACATATGACATCCAGCTCAAGTGTAGAGTCGGGGGAGAAGAAGTGGACAGGAAGAGGAGGGGGAAGCAGTACAGCCGGCGGCATGACCCGGAGGAAGTACAGAGGTTTTCTTCAACAGCCGTAGGAGAACTATAAGGATATATCTTTTCACAACATGTCATCTTGTCAAAGACCCTTCATGTGAATATCATGTTACCGCGGTGTCGAAAGACTAACATGTCATAAGTTTTTAAGCCGTGTATTTTGACATAATCTTTCCAACTTTCCTCCTATGTAGTAATCTTGCATTATTACATAGCAAGGAAAGAGTTTGGAGGATTATGTCAAAACACACGGCTTAGAAAATTATGACATGTTAGTCTTCCGATACCGCGGTAACATGGTTGTCACATTAAGGGTCTTTGACAAGGTGATATGTTGTGAAAAGATATATACTTATAGTTCTCCTACGTCTGTTGAAGAAAACCTCTGTACTTCCTCCGGGTCATATCGCCGGCTGTGCTGCTTCTCCCTCCTCTTTCTGCCCACTTTCTCCCCCGACTCTACACTTGAGCTGGATGTCATATGTGGCTGAGAGAGTCACATAAAAAGAAAGGAAGTAGAGGGAGGAGCAGATTTGTTCAGAGCCATGGTGGAGGAGAGGAGAAGGAAGATGCTTGATCAGAACGGATGGCTCAGAACACAAGCCAAGATTCATTCTAGCATACATTAGTGAATCATCTATGTTCTTATCGTATCTAGTATCTGAAGGACGTAACAGAATCAAGATGAACTCACTAATGTATGCTAGAATGAATCTGGGTTGTGTTCTGAGCCATTCATTCCGATACTTGGCAATTAAGCTATTCGACTGGCGAGGCAGAAACTATAAGGCTACTTGCATGTTCTTCCAACTTTAAATTACAAGATTACTATATTAGGTTAAATAAATTACTAACCTCATCACGGTGAGTCTTGGTGTAGCACTCAAATGTGGGGCACCTGTAAATTTATGGAGGTTTTAAATCATCGACATTGAGTTTTAAACCCTCACGTAGCCTTTCTGCTTTACTTCTAGGGTCGAGCAGCATCTTCTTGCAAGTTTTGGTCTCCAGATACTTAGTGTCAAGATTCTGGACGCTTTCGTAGAGCATGTCAACGCATCCTAGCGTCAATTTCCTGCCGAGGAAATTGACGCTAGGATGCGTTGACATGCTCTACGAAAGCGTCCAGAATCTTGACACTAAGTATCTGGAGATCGAAACTTGCAAGAAGATGCTGCTCGACCCTAGAAGTGAAACAGAAAGGCTACGTGAGGGTTTAAAACTCAATGTCGATGATTTAAAACCTCGGCGAATTTACAGGTGCCCCACATTTGAGTACTACACCAAGACTCATCGTGATGAGGTTAGTGATTTATTTAACCTAAGACATGGGATCATAGAATCGAAGACAGTTGAGACCAAGACTGTAAACATTATGTGAGTTCATCTTGATTCTGTTACATCCTTCAGATACTAGATACGATAAGAACATATACACTATATGTACAGAACATAGATGATTCACACTAATGTATGCTAGAATGAATTTTGGGTTGTGTTCTGAGCCATTCGTTCCCATTGGCAATTAAGCATGTGAAATAGAACTGGTTATGTTTAGTTTGTCTTACGATACAGATTTTCACATCCAAATTGAAATGGATCGTTACTTCGTTGATCGTACATGGATGTACTATAGCGGATCAACCTCCTGGACCGTAGGTACTTATAAGTATTGACCGTATCGGATTAGTATCGATCTATCGTTTTGGTATGGGCCGTATCGGTTGGTATTGGTCTTAGCGAATTGGTATCGTCCTATCCGATATGTATCGGCCGTATAGCTAGGATTCATATTGGCCTTATCGATTTGGTATCGGTCATATCCGATAGGTATCGGCCGTGTTGGATTATTATATACCATTTCGGATTAGTATCGTGGAAGGTTTAGTAACAACTGTACTTGGATTTCTCTCTTTAGAGCTAGAATACCATTGTAAGAGAGTCACGAGAGCGTAGATGGCCAGTTACAGAATATACATACTTCCTTTTCAATCTCGTTTTTCTGATGGAAAAGGAAGTATATATGTTACTGTAACTGGCCAATCACGATCTGGTGATCTCTTGTAATGTTATTCTAGCTCGAGAAGAGAGAAATCCAAGTACAGTTGTTACTAAACCTTCCACGATACTAATCCGAAATAGTCTATACTAATCCAACACAGCCGATACCTATCGGATATGACCGATACCAAATCGATAAGGCCAATATGAATCCTAGCTATTCGGCCGATACATGTACATATCGGATATAGGACGATACCAATTTGTTAAGGCCAATACCAATATGATACGTCCTATACCAAACCGATAGACCGATACTAATCTGATACACTAGATACTAAGTACATCTGGCCTATACCAACGGATCCAAATTACTGCATGATAGGCCCAACGACTTCAGTTACATCCGGTTATTGGTGAGTACATGATTACATAGTAATTCTGTTAGTCTTGTGATACAGATTTTTACTCTCTCATGCTACCAACGTCACAACTTTTCCAGTGCTCTCCTCTAATGATGATGAACGCAAAAAACCAACGTCACAACTTTATAACTTGAGTAAATTTTTTACCCTATATGAAAATTTCTGTTGTCAGAAAGATGGCTCCTAGGACTCGTCGAGGTGGTGCTGCTAGTCGAGGAAGGGGTCGAGACAAGAAACCCTTGGAGGTCGACACGGAGGAAGTCTCCGTCGTCAAACAAGAGCCGGTGACTGTTAAGGAGAAGGTGTTACCAAAGGTCGAGGTCAAGGAAGAACCGATGACCATCAGGGAAGAGATTGCTCCCAAGCTTGAAGCAAGAAGGAGCCACCGTCAGAGAGTAGTAGCATCGGGATCGACCCTCCTGTCCCTACAGAAGTCCTCAACCAGATTGAGCCTTCGTATGCAAAGTGGCTGATAGAATGGTACATGCCTCAACGCAACTATCATCCTAGCTGTGAGGATTCATCGTCTGACTTGGTCTTTGTTGAGGCCAAAGTCGATTTTCCTATGTGTTTTGGAATATTTGTGAAAATTTTGAATATTTGTGCTATGTTCGGATTATAACGATGGATATTAGGTTACTGTAACTGGCCACCTTTACAACCTATGTTTTAGAATATTTGTGAAAATTTTGGAATATTTGTGCTATGATCGGATTATAACGATGGATATTAGGTTACTGTAACTGGCCAACTCTTTCCTATGTGTTTTGGAATATTTGTGAAAATTTGGAATATTTGTGCTATGATCGGATTATAACGAAGATATTAGGTTACTCTTCCGGATAATTGATGTCTATTTATATTAATTTGGTTTGGTCTATATGATTCCTGGATAATTGGTGTGCATTAAATTCGTATGTGCATATTTGGTCTATGTGATTCTTGGATAATTGGTGTGCATAATATATTTGGTCTATGTGATTGTTGGATAATTGGTGTGCATTATATTGGTTTGGTTTATGCAAATTTTTGCGAAAAGTGAAAGCGCTGTAATTTTTTTTCAAAATATTCTCAGTTAGCGACGGACTTGTGACCGTTTTGCGACGGTTACTACCAGTTTCTGATTACTTTTCGACGGCTATTCCGTCGCTAACTGGAGATTTGAAAATGTTTTCAGGTAGCGACGGATGGTCGACGGATTATCCGTCGGTATGGTACATTGTTCGACGGAATAGCGACGACCTATCCGTCGCCCTTGTTCTGGAAATACCAAGAATTTCCAGAACAAGATCGACGGTTAATCCGTCCGTATTCCGTCGATATATATCGACGGAATAGCGACGACTTATCCGTCGCCATGTTGCTGGAAATGACATGAATTTCTAGAAGCTGATCGACGGATTTTTCGTCAGAAAACTGTCGCTAATCCGTCCTTTGTTATCGAAGGCGTCGACGGCTTAGCGACGGAACGATACGCTGTGATACGCTATTACGACGGGTTACCGATGGAATTTTACGTCGCTATTGTCTACACAGTTCAGTACTTAAAATTTGAAATGGACGAGAGTCCGTCGAAAAGCGTCGCTAAAGTTTCGTATTGTGAAGTCGAAAAGCCGTCGCTATTCCGTCGCTTCACGACTACGTAGCGACGGACGTTATTAGCGACGAGCTGATTGTCGACGAATTTTTTTGGCCAACATCCGTCGGTTATCGGTCGCTAATTGTAATTACCGTCGGATTGGCGACGGATAGGGCCGTCGCTAAATCGATAAATTTTGGTAGTGCCTCCTTCTCCTCCACCACCACCGCGAGAGACTGAAGGTAAACCCTAACCCTAATTGAGGTGTTTTTCGTATCCAAAATGGACACGGAGACACATTACGGCCATGTGTTCACTGATACAGTGTGTTCGTGAGGTTTTGGACACTTTGTGTCCATTTGTTGGACACATGGACACCCCCATGCTTGCATATATATATGTATTTCACCTTTGTACACTTAATCCCCCCTCCTCCACCACCGAACTTGTCCTCCTCCTCCTCCTCCTCACCACCACCGCGAGGAGACTAAAGGTAAACCCTAACCCTAATTGAGGTTTTTCGTGTCCAAAATGGACACAGAGACACATTACGACCATGTGTTCACTGATACAGTGTGTTCGTGAGGTTTTGGACACTTTGTGTCCATTTGTTGGACACGTGGACCCCCAAGCATGTATATATATGTATTTCACATCTGTACACTTAATCCCCTACATACACTTGTGTATTTTCGTATTAATTTGGATTTGCATATTGGGTTTGGGTTTCGATATAATGTTTGATACATTGTTTCACATTGCAACATTCCTACACTTATTTTAGACAACAAGTATATGAACCAATTAGTCAACATCTATTTGTTGAAGTATGGTACTCAATTCTTCGTAAGTTCTAGCTATATATGTCTCAAGATCCAATACTCGAAAATTCCAAGAAGAAGAAGAAGAAAAGAATAAAATGACATCGCTCAACACCCTATGACAACTCTTTGTAGAATTGTGTTAAAGTGTGAGTTCTACAGTATGGTTCTCTTTGTAGAATAAAATGACATTGCTCAAACCCTATCGATCCTCCATACAAGTCTTCCTTCATCTATTGTCTTAAAGTGTGAGTTCTACAGTATGGTTCTCTTTGTAGAATTGTGTCTTATTTTAGACAACAAGGGTTTCCTATTTTTATAGGTAACATGGCAACATGTGTAAGGGAACATATAGGTGTGTGTTTGTGTTTGAAAGGGAGTGTCACAAGAGTAAGGCGTGAGCATGTGTTAGTATTTTGAGCTGTGAGAGTGTTTGTTCTATTGAGGTTAGTACCAACTGGAAAGTTAGGTTAAAGAACCTGGGAACTATGGTGTGGTTGTATACATCATGTATATGTATGTGTGTGTCTAGTGGGAGAAAGGGGGAGGGTTAACTAGTACCAGGTATTTGGAGAGGAGGGAGAGTTTATACTAGTATATATAGACTAATATCCTAAAACTTGACTTATACAACTTAGAAATGGCTAGTTTGACCAAGTTGGACTAGTTTAGCTTAGAGGCTTTCGGTTGGACTATACATAATATATAGACTAATATCCTAAAACTTGACTTCTACAACTCAGCCTATATAAAATATTGTAGACCCGGGAGATATACCGCTGCGATAATCTTTGACCACCGCACGCACAAACACGCGAAAGAAAAGTTAGCAATGCGAAAAGAAGATGACAGATAATCTCTGACCATTTAACGTAAAATGTCATGTGTACATATACTGCGAAAAGTGTAGACCGCATGAACTGACAATTGCATATCATTCACTACCTTGATGTATCTATCTTACAGAATTATGGAGATGAATTACTATCTGCGAAATCGTACTTGGATGTACAACCGTCATCCTGATGACATGTGCGGTGTGCGGGATGAATTCATAGAGGGTGTACACCAGTTCCTGCAGTTTGCCAAGGCGTTCTCTCAATACATGGATGGTACCAAAATTAAGTATCCGTGTGTGAGATATCGCAACTTGAAATATCATCCAGAAGTGGATGTCACGTATCATTTATACTCGAAGGGTTTCACGCCGAATTACTATCAGTGGAGCGAGCACGGAGAACTTGTGTCTTTAGCATCAGAGTACGAGCCTTATGTGGATGTCCACAATAACGCTCCTTACGATGATGGGTTGGTGAACATGGTTTTCGACGCGGCCGGGCCTAGTTTCGATCCGGATGATCATGATGCACCTGAGGAGGCACCGAACCCCGATGCTGCACAGTTTATGGAGTTGATGGAGAATGCAAGGACTCCATTATATCCTGGTTGTGAGGATCATTCACCGTTGGAGGTGGTTACAAGATTGTTGAGCATCAAGTTCAATTTTAACATGTCGTAAGATTGCTACAACCATCTTATGGAGTTGCTTATAGAAATATTGCCTGAGGGTGCGAAGTTGCCTAAAGACTTCTACCGGTCTAAGAGGATGGTTAGATCGCTCTGGATGGGATACGAAAAAAACGATGCCTGTCGCAACGGATGCATGTTGTAATACAAAGACGATAAGGATGAAGACGCCTGCAGATTTTGTGGTGTCGATCGCTACAAGGCATGTGGTAGAGGAAAGTCTGTCTGTGCCAGGAAGCCTACCTCTTCGATGCACTACTTGCTGTTGATGCCGCGGTTGCAGCGATTATTTATGGTGAAGGAAACTGCAGAAAACATGAGTTGGCATAAGCGGGAACATACCGAAGGAGTGTTGGATCACCCATCTGATGGAGAAGCATGGAAGCACTTTGATCGAGAGTATCCAGATTTTGCTTCTGATCCGCGTAATGTCAGATTGGGTCTCTGCTCCGACGGTTTTACCCCATTTGGACTTTCGGGATCCCAGTATTCGTGTTGGCCTGTGATCGTCATCCCGTACAATCTACCGCCTTGGATGTGCATGAAGACTCCGTATATGTTTTTTTACCGTTATTATCCCAGGTCCGAACAATCCGAAAAGGAACATCGATGTGTATTTACAGCCGTTGATTGATGAATTGAATCAGCTGTGGGAAGTAGGTTCCAACACGTACGATGTATCTAGAAAACAAAATTTTTGGATGCGGGCAACACTTATGTGGACCATCAACGACTTTTTGGCCTATGGAATATTATCTGGATGGAGCACGCGTGGCCGTCTTTCATGTCCGTATTGTATGGACAACACTAAGGCTTTCCGTTTGAAACACGGAGGCAAACCGTGCTTCTTCGATTGTCATCGATGATTCCTGCCGAAGGATCATCCGTACCGGAGGAACAGGAATGCTTTTCGTGCTGGCGTTGTGGAGAAGGCTAATCCTCCGCCAAGGTGGACCGGATACACGATATGGGAAGAGGTAAAAGATTTACCAAGAGCTATTGAGCAGCCTGCTACGGGCTACAAGTGTGACGGATTTGGTCGCACTCATAACTGGACGAAGAGGAGTATATTCTGGGATCTTCCATATTGGAGCACCAATCTGATTAGACATAACCTTGATGTCATACATATCGAGAAGAATGTGTTTGATAACATAATTAATACTGTAATGGACGTAAAGGGGAAGACGAAAGACAATCCAAAGGCTAGATTGGACTTGGAAGAAATATGTAGACGTCCTGTATTGCATTTGATAGAGGACAGGAATGGGAAGTTGAAGCAGCCTAAGGCAATTTTTTCACTGGAGAAGGAGGATAAAGTGAGGCTTTGTAGGTGGATTCAAGGTCTGAAATTTTCAGATGGGTATGTTTCGAACTTGAGAAGATGCGTCGACCTCAAAGAGAACAAACTGACAGGTATGAAGAGCCATGATTGTCACGTATTCATGGAGCGGTTAATTCTGATTGCATTTCGGGAATTCTTACCGTAAGCAGTTTGGGATCCATTAACGGAGCTTAGCATATTCTTCAGGGACCTTTGTTCTAAGAAATTGCTCGTTGATCGTCTAGAAAAGCAAGAGAAGGATATTGCGATAACACTGTGCAAGCTAGAGAGGGTGTTCCCTCCTGGATTCTTCGACTCTATGGAGCATTTGCCGATTCATCTTTCCTACAAGGCACGTGTTGGTGGACCCGTCGAATATCGATGGATGTACCCGTTCGAGCGACATTTGAATCACCTAAAAAGAAAGGTAAAAAATAAGGGTCGGGTCGAGGGTTCTATTTGTGAAGCCTATATTCTCGAGAAGATTACAAATTTTTGCTCCTCCTATTTCAAACCTCATGTTGCTACGAATAGAACGAGGGCTCCGAGAAACGACGACGGATATGAAGAATTTAATGATGGAATACTGAAAGTATTCAATGCGTCCGAAAAGCCTTCGGGGAAAATAAAGAAGAAATATTTGAATGACGAAGAGCTAAGGGTTGCTCAGTTGTATGTATTACTCAATTGTGACGAGGATGAAGTGGAGAAGCTAGAGGGGTAAGTAACTCAGGATGATGAGTTTACGTCATCTCAATATAATAGTATAAGCTAATATTATTGTACTAATCGGCAGTTGCTTTGTTGTTTTCCAACACATATAATGATAAGTTGAGGCTGGTTAGACCCTACCTAACAGACGAAGCATTAGAACAAGAAATGAGAGGTCATTTTTCTTCTTGGTTGAGCCAATATGTAAGTAGCTCGGTAATTACTGGTCTCTTCTAATGCAACTGCGCAATAAATAACTTATTATCGCTTCTTTGATATTCAGATCGATCGTCTAATTTCACTCGAGATTGAATTAATTAGAACTCTTGCCAAGGGACCAATTACTTTTGTTAAAATATGGTCAAGTTACTGTGTCAATGGCTTTAGGTTCAAGTCGACAAATGCTCCTATCATAGACAGCTTCCTGGATCTTGATTCCACGAAAAATAGTTGTTTGTGTATCAAGTCTTCGAACTACAAAGTCGTCGATCCAGGAAATGATTTTTTTGGCATCTTGCGAGAGATTGTGGAGTTGTCATATAATACTGGCAGAGAATATGCAAAGATCGTGTTGTTCAAGTGTGAATGGTTCGATCCGCTTGAAAATCATGGTTGGAAAATTGACAAGCATGGTCTTCTGGATATAAACTACAAGCGTAGATATCAAGGCTACGAACCGTTTGTCCTAGCAACTCAGGCTCAGCTCGTGTACTTCACAGCTTATCCGAGACGGGGAGCAACGAAGTCTGACTGGTGGACAGTATGCAAGACTAAAGCCAGAGATACTTTTGATGTTGACGAAAAAGCTTACCAGGAGGACGAGCTACCTCTTGTAACCAATATTATCGATGTGGACTCCACGGAAGTTACCTATTACACGACACATAATGTAGAAGATGTAGAATTATCCGAAGAGGAAGACGAAGCCGACGGAGGCGAAGATGAAAGTGAAGATGAGGAGGAAGAGGAAGATGAGGTCGAGGAAGACGAACAAGATGATTATTCTGAAGATGATTGAGAGAGATATACTTATCTGAACTTAGATGTTTCTTCTAGAATATATTATCTGGACTTAGATGTTTATTATAGAATGTATCATTATATGTTGTCTTGGTTATTATCTTGTCTTTGTTGTACTTTCATATTTCTAGTCTCTATTATTTGTTGTACTTTCATATTTTTAGTTTCTATTATTTGTTATACTTTCATATTTCTAGTCTATATTATTTGTTGTATTATCATATGCTGTTATCAGGTATGGCAGGTCGTCGCGGAGCGTTCCGAGGGAGACAACGAGGTCACTCTCCTCCGGTACTTCCTATAGGTACCGCTAGAGGACGGAGTTTTCCTTCGGTACCTCATTCTGGTACCGGCTCTGGATCCTCGTCTCCGATTACTCCTCCATATCGGACAGTAGATGGGCCTGCTGGGACGACGTCACGTGGCATATCTCCTGGGACGAGTAGTTCCAGGCCTGTTGAGAGTGCTCGCCCGTCTAGCGTTCCTACTGCTGATACGACAATGGAGACGGATGAGCAGATAGCGGAGGCTGCAGCGACGGCCGAGGCGGCGGCGCCGACGGCCGACCAGCATCATGCAGATGATGCGTGCGCACCTCCGGAGGAGAGGAGGACGGAGATCTGGGCCGACGGTACAAAGTAGGTATTTTGGTTTATAATTTTCTTTCTTTCTGTTTTTATCATAAATTAACTTTTTTCATGAATATAATATGTTTGTATAGATATCGTCCCCCAGAGGTACAGAGACGTCTAGGCCACATGCTGAGGCATAATTATGGTGGTGCTTGGATTAACTACTCTGATGCTCCGGACGAGAGGAAGGCCTTCTGGTTTGCGCGCTTCAAGATTAAAATATATTTGCTTTTAACATGAATCATATAATTTTTGTATATTATATATAACTGATAAATATTTGGTTTGCGCTCTTCTAGGATATATTTTTCTATCCACCGCACCGGGCCGAGCAGATCGAGGGAATATTTCCTGCCGTCGCTGCCAAGCTGATCCGCGACTCTATCAATGATCAGAAGGATCGTGATCATGCCGGAAAACTGATCCAAGGTTGGATCACCCCTGATCAGTGGAATGCGATGAAGGCTAGATTCGAGGAGCCAAGGTACAAGGAGAAGTCGGAGAAGGCTAAGGCGGCTAGAAAATATGCCTCGAAGTGGTGCAGTGGGTCTATTCCGATGACGAAACATTTTCGTCGTCTGGTATGTCTTCCTCTTTTACAAATATTATTTTAATGCAAAACCGATAAATTATTACTAAGATAATATATTTAATTATAGGTAAGGAAGGTCGGTAACGCCGACATGGTGACCGTCTTCCTGGCCACCCATCGTCGCGACGGTGACCTTATTGACGAGAGGGCCGAGCAGACTTATGTAAGTATTACAATACGTTATCTTAATTTAATACTTCATGTCAATTTTAATATAACTTAGTAAATATGATGCAAATAAATATTCATGTAGTTAGTAATAATAAGTACATTAATTAGAAATTAGAAATAATAAGTACATTAATTAGAAATTAGTAATAATAAGTACATTAATTAGAAATTAGAAGTTAGTAATAATAAGTACTTTCTAGGCAGAGTATCAGAGGCTGCGGAAACGGGAGGCTGCTAGTGCACCTGATGCAGGAGAGGCCGGTACTTCCTCGCAGCCCACTCAAGCTCCGTCGACGGACGAGCTGTGGATGGCCGCCGCTGGTGGACTCCGTAGGGGTACGTACTACGGTACGGGATCCTATGGCGCCCTAGTTGCGACCCAGTCCTCTAGGAGATCTCCTGCTAGTGTGCATGGTCCACAACCGTCCCAGGAGTCTGCCCGAGTCCACCAGATGATGGAGTCTCTCCGTGACGACCTGCTACGACGGATCGAGGAGCAGTCTCAGCACCCTACGGAGGATCCTGCGCTGCTAGCACAATTGGATGCACTAGACTGCGGCATTATAGATCTCAGGGAGACGACTGAGAGGACAGAGCGCACCGTTAGAGGGTTAGAGCGCACGGTGACGGAGCTGCAGACAGGACAGGTGACCATGGCCGAGAGGATGAGATTGGCGCAGGAGTCGATGGTCCAGAGCAGTGATAGAATGTTATCTATCATGGATTCATACCACCAGCGACTTACAGCGTTGGAGCGTGCTGGTCCTTCGGGTGCGCCTTCATCGTCGTCGACTCCGCCGCCTCCACCGCCTTCTTCTTCGACACCGACTCCACCGACGTCACTGCCTCCTTCATCGGTATCGATTTCACTTGAGGAGTATGAGTTGTTCTTATCCCTTCGTCGCGGCGGTGCCCCTCCTGCACCAGATTCCTAGTAGTCCTAGTTAGGACTGTTTCTTTGTGTTTGTTTCATTCTTTATTTGTGACTTGGATATTTGTTGGTTGTGTAGATTTGGATGTTTGGATCCTATTCTATTTGTTGGTTTTGTGTAGACTTTAGTTATTTGGTTGTAGACTTTGTTATTTGGTGTAGAATTGGTTATTTGGATACTTGGTTATTTGGATATTTGGTTATTTGGTTAGTTGTTGTGTGATTGTTGTAAACTTGGTTATAGGGACTGAAATCTATGTACAGTGAGAAATGGATATTCTGAGAGCTGGACATTGTGTGATTGTTGTAGACGTGGTTATAGGGACTGAAACCTGTGTACAGCGAGAAATGGACATTCTGTGATTGTTTGGATCCTATTCTACAGTGAGAAATGGTTATCTTTTTAAACTGCAGGAAGAAATGGACATTCTGTATTTTATTTTTTTATTTTTTTGCAGATTTAGCGACGTTTATCGACGTTTACCGACGACCACCGACGTACTTTTACGTCGGTAAACGTCGGTAAATATGCGATTTTATCCAGGGTTACCGACGTTTTAGCGATGTCATTATATGTCGGAGAACGTCGGTAAACGTCGGTGCACGTCGGTAATCATCCCAGAAATTTCCAGGATTTACCGACGTTTAGCGACTTTGAATATGTCACTAAACCACCGACGATTCAACGGTAATCCATCGGTAAATTACCCGACGCGTAGCGACACGAATTATTACGTCGCTAATCCACCGACGACACGGACGGTAGACGTCGACAATATACCGACGTATAAATACGTCGGCAAACGTCGGTAATTGCTACGTTTGGCGACGTTTAGAAGATTAGCAACTTATATTTCAGCGACTATCACAAAATGTCAGTAATTTCGTCGCTACATATTTTTAGCGACGAAAATTGTCGTTTTAGCGACGTCTTTAGGCGTCGCTAAAACGACTTATTCTGGTAGTGAATCCTGACTGGATATATTGACAAATATTAGGAATTGTTATGCTCCACATTATTGGATTACAGGATGATGCTAGCTGAGACGGATCTTGATATTCTTTCACAGTGAGTTATCTTCTGGAAGCTCTAGGCCATTATTTCTACATTTTAGATTCATGTTTCGTCGTCGGTTTATGCCTCCGACACATTCTTGTCATTTATGATCATTGTAGACTTTAGTTTATTTCAGTGATATTACCATCTTTCTTATTCATTTCTTCCTTAGATGTATGTGATTGGAGTACATATTGTTATAGTGGATAATATAGATGTTGTAGATATTTATTAGATACTGGACAGCGTTCTACCATCGATACTGCGGTATAGGCTCGACGTGGCCCACGTACTCGTGTCCGAATATTTGGGTGCGGGTCGTGATACGCTAACCTTGTCATATGCCTCCCATTTGTTCCCATCAAGGGATTGTATAACAATCATGGCAACAAGGCAAGAGACGACAATAGTTGATAGGTACTTAGGTGGGATATTGTGCAATTGTACCCCTAAATCTTCAACGTTGAACTTGTACTCTTCAGATAATTTGTCAGGATCACATCTTTCAAGAGGAAGAAGATCCTCATTGATACTCAAAGGTGCATCAAGAATGACACGCTCTAGATCATTTATGGATTCAAATTTGACGAGGAAAGTATGAGCTTCCAAATCGAGATATGATACTTGTATAGGTGATGATGTATGCTTGAGATTTGGTAATACGTATTGTAGGGATCAGTAGGTAAATGATCTTTCTGAGAATGGTTTGATAGTAAGTGAATTCTTCCAGCCTAGAGTATTATTAGTATCTCTTGCAGATAAGTTAAATACTCTGACCGATGACTGATTTGGAAAAACGACTAGACATTTTGTCGACAACTTCTTTATGAGAAGCCTTGGTAGAGTGGTGATAGAAGATAAGTACAAATGAGAAAGGACAATCAGGAAGAAAAGCCAGGAAAGGAAAGTTATTATGAGCAGAGTAGAGGTGCAAAGGAATGATAGAATAGAGAGAGTAGGAGCAGTCACAACGGGGAATGGTCATTTCTTTCTAGTAGCGGAGGAGTAGAATTACTACCCTTATTCAATGGCAAGGACCTTGATTCTAGTTGTATGATATACTTTTTTTTATACTTTTTAATACTGACATTTCTTATCTTTTGACATGAAACACAACTCCTTCTTTTTACATAATAAATTATATTGTTACTTCATTTTTGATATTTATAAATTTAACATCGTATATAAACGAATGTGAGAATGATAAGGATTAAATACACTTTATCTTGAAATTGTTTGACATATATCATTCATTTAGGAGAATCGAAAACACTTGTAGCCTTTATCTACATAAATTGATGCGAAAGGTATAATGTAGTATCCCAAAAACTGTATTACATTTTTTTTCAACATATGTGGCTCGTATCGACATTACTCATAATACAAATGTGAAATTACTCATAATACAAATACATATAAGCAGATAGATGAATAATAAGGCCAAACATAAAGTATAAGTAGCAGAAATGTTTGTCTTTCTATGTAGCCTTTTATGTCAGTAGGCGAGGGTTATCGTGCATGGGACCGGAAGTACCAGGGCTGTGACAATTTTGAAGCGTCAAAAAGTTGTATACTCGACTATGTGCCTTTGGTAATGCTTTAAATCTCCTTTCTCTGTCCTTTTCATTAGTTTGTTATCCAACTCCTATAACATCATATGTGAGTATTAGTAGTAGAATTATTAGAGAGGTATCAAATATAGAACAATCCAGTTACACAAATTAGTCTCCTACATTGGCTGAAGAATTTGAAGCCGGAGATTCATTACTTGTCTTCCTTTCATGAGTGCTTTTCTTTGCTTTGCTTGTCCTCATTTGCCTGAACAAGTTTCTCTGCACAATCCTTATGGTTGTCAGCCCTATAACATTAATTCATATGCAATTTAACATTTGTAATGTTTATGTTGCCAGGATACTTTTATTACACATATAATGTTTAGGAGCATACTCGAAGAAGCCTGCAATATATATAGCTAAAGAATCACAGTGAAAAGAGAAGAACAACATAATATTGACTATCGACTTTTATGGGAATTTCGCTAACAACATGATATGAGAAAAATTCAATTGACGAGTGTTTTTTTTCCTTAGAAAGAATTGCTTGTGCTAGGAGGCATGAATGGAGCAACAATGAGAATGTCAGTTTGAGTAGCAAAATAATATTTTATGATGGATTTGTCTACACGATAAAATATTATATGTTGCAAGTTATATAATCATGTAGTATTTTTACCGAGTTAAGATTTTCTTAGACAAAATCAATGATGGTGATGATAATATGCACCTCAAGCTGTAATCTAATATTTCTTAGGCTTAGAATGTTAAATTTAAACTTGTGTTTCCCTAATAATACATGATATGACATTACCAAATTACAACATGGTCACTTCTAAATATGGACTGTAACAAAATCAAAGTGAATGTTATTCAAACTTAACTAATAAGATGTTATTCAACTTAACTAATATTAGGAAGAACATATAATTTGAAAAAAAAAAATTTGGTGTGATGCGCAATGTTACCATAGTATAAACTCAAAGTAAAAAGTTATCACATCATTTTGTTGAGGCATGGACTCAAGCCCATGACCTCCGCAACAATCTTCAGCAACCCTAACTCCTCAACCACCCTCATGGTGGCTTTATCACAGAGGATATATTGGGCACTTACTAAGGAATACTGTGTTCCCTCTAATATGATATGAACTGTTTGATAGGTTGCACATAAAATTGAATGTAAGTTACTTTCATATTTCTTGTTCTTATTCAACGAAAATTTGAATATTAAGTTAAATAAGTTTACCGTTCTTGATCTTATGGATGATCTTGTCAAAGTCATCCTCACAGTCCTTCAGAGAATTGTTCTTAAAATAAACTCTAAAGCTCGGTGATCCCGATAGCTCCTCTTCCTTCTTATCTATGTCATCCTTCCCCTTATTTCTCTCCTCTGTGACTACCATCACCACCTCCTTGAGATCCTCCATCTTTGTATGTGCTGTCACCTTTTTTGTCTTTGTTTTTACAGCTTCCAAATCATCATCCCTCTCTTCTGGCTTTAGGAGCTCTGTCGTCGATACGATGCTTACATTCTTCACCCTTCGTTGGCGCTTGATGTCCTCGATACGGAACCGAAAGGGTCGAAGTCCCGCTGGCAACTCCTCATCCTTGTCCAGCTTCGACACGTTGCAACCCATCGAAGCCGAACTATATAATGTTCACCAAAAAAAGTCTCGAGAATGAGAATAATGGAGGAGTCAGAAGGGAGGCCTAGGCTTTAAATACATTTAAAAGGGAGGAGGGGAGAGTCTTCCGGATTTTTTTTTTTGCCATAATTGGAAAGTGTAACTGAATTAAAGAAATGTAAGGATTGTGCGTAGGTATGACAATTTGGAAGGCAAATGTGAACCCCACTTGTTGAAAGTTGACAAATAGGAATTAACTAGAAATAGCATAAATGGTCAACCTAGAGTTGGTCAAACTAGACCAATAAAGTTATTTAACAATCATATTGTCTGTATTTCAAACATGAGCAAAGACATCATATTAAATTCAAGTTTTACCTTGACTTGTTAACATAAAATATAACGACTACAATTTCCCCTCTCAATAACTTATGACAGCATATGTATTTCTTCAACCTAGTTTAGATGTTGGAAGGAATAACATAACTTTAATAAAAAAAAGTATACCCGGATCAGAACATAGAACATCTAAAATATTTACAATTTTTATAAGTGAGATTATTTTAAATTAGTAAAGACAGATAGTTCTTAATGAACAATAAAATGATTATGATTATTAGTAATATAAATTTCTTATAGAATTATAATAATTTATATTATTATATAATAGTAATTATTCATGAATAATAATATCATAATATTTATAAATAACAATGTTACTGC
The DNA here is from genome assembly GCA_029216955.1 of Iris pallida. Taxonomy (NCBI): domain Eukaryota; kingdom Viridiplantae; phylum Streptophyta; class Magnoliopsida; order Asparagales; family Iridaceae; genus Iris; species Iris pallida. The sequence continues at coordinate 16 of JANAVB010020004.1, read as the reverse complement.
AATTTATAATCCTTAG
>JANAVB010020003.1:0-33748 GCA_029216955.1 Iris pallida | reverse complement strand
GAGGGCATAGCAGCACTCGTTCGGTAGTTATTTGTACCTTTTGCAAGAAGCCAGGGCACATGATCCATGAGTGCAGGAAGAAGCTAGGCAAGTGCCTACTTTGTGGTGCTGGAGATCACCAGTTGAGGGACTGCCCAGGGGCATTTGGGCGAGGACAGCAGGAGGTGGAGCCAAGGCTCCAGCAGGCCAGCATAGGGGACCAGCCCTGCCGACCCAGCAGCAAAGGTTCCAGTAGCACCAGCAGCTGACACGAGGTGGACAACAGGGCGAGCTTTCGCCATGGCAGCTGAGGATGCTGAGGTTATCGGAGAGTTGATAGCAGGTTCGGTTCTTCTCGACTCCCTTCCAGCATTTGCACTCTTTGATTCCGGGGCTTCCCACAGCTTTGTGTCTGTATCGTATGCTATTAGACACAGTTTGATTTCTGAACCATTGCCTAGGACCTACAAGATCACGACCAGGGGTGGGGTCATCCTCGTGAGTGATGTTTGCGAGGACGGAGTGTCATTTTAGGAGGCCGAGAGTTGGGGGTGAGTCTACTAGTCATGCCATTTCCGAACTACGACATTATATTAGGTATGGACTGGCTGAGTAGACACCACGCCCGTATTGATTGCCGTGGAGGTAGAGTTTTGTTCGGGGCACTAGGAGAGCCAGAGTTTGAGTACACCCGACGGCAGGCAGAGCAGGACGGCGGAGTCTTTTGTGGAGTTTCAATCGAGGAGTAGGTGGCTCCGTATCCCTTGATCGCAGAGTTTATGGACGTATTTCTAGAGGAGTTGCCAGGGCTTCCACCGGACAGAGATGTAGAGTTCTCGATAGACTTGGTTCCCGGCACGGAACCGATCTTCCAGCATGTCTATCGAGTGAACAACAGCGAGTTAGTGGAGCTGAAGAAGCAGGTGGATGAGCTGCAGGACAAGGCTTCATTCGCTCGAGTTCTTCACCTTGGGTGTACCGGTAGTTTTCGTACCCAAGAAGGATGGGTCGGTACGTATGTGTATCGACTACAAGGTACTTAACAACCTGACAATCAAGAACAGATACCCACTATCGCGGATCGATGATCTGTTTGATCAGTTGAGCGGAGCTCGGGTGTTCTCCAAGATTGATTTGAGGTCGGGTTATCACCAGGTGAAGGTGAGGAAGGAGGATATCCCCAAGACCGCTTTCAGGACGCGGTACGGGCAGTTTGAGTTTTTGGTTATGCCGTTTGGGCTAACCAATGCACCAGCAGTATTTATGAATCTAATGAACAAGGTGTTCCACCAGTACTTGGACAAGTTCGTGGTGGTGTTCATTGATGATATCTTGATATATTCTAAGACAGAGGAGTAGCATGAGGAGCATCTGCGGATAGTACTAGAGACTCTCAAGCGGGAGCAGCTTTATGGTAAACTCTTCAAGTGCGAGTTCTTCTTGGACCGGGTGGACTTTTTGGGGCATGTGGTGACTGGAGATGGTATCTCAGTTGACCCCAAGAAGATTGTAGCAGTTGAGGCTTAGACAGTGCCGACTTCAGTGGCAGAGATCAGGAGTTTCCTAGGGCTGGCAGGATATTATCGGAGATTTGTACAGGATTTTCTCCCGGGTTGCAGAGCCGTTGACACGGTTGACCCGGAAGGATACTGAGTTTGTTTGGTCAGAGGAGTGTCAGACAGCTTTTGATGAGTTGAAGAAGCGGCTTACGACAGCTCCGATTCTGACATTGCCTTCAGGATCAGATAGATTCACTATTTATAGTGATGCTTCAGGGAAGGGGCTGGGTTACGTCTTGCAGTAGCATGGGAAGGTGATTGCCTATGCTTCCAGGCAATTACGTCCCCATGAGAAGAACTATCCTACCCATGACCTGGAGCTGGCGGCGGTGATCTTTGCTTTGAAGTTATGGAAGAACTATCTGTACGGCGAGAGGGTGGAGATTTTCATAGATCACAAGAGCTTGAAGTATGTGTTTACACAGAAGGAGCTCAACATGAGGCAGCGCACGTGGCTTGAGTTGATGATGGACTTTGATATCTCACTTCAGTATCACCCTGGGAAGGCCAACGTGGTTGTCGATGCCTTGAGTAGGTATCCGACAGCCATGTGTTTGACTATAGATCGGCACCTGCTTGCGGATTTGGAGAGCCTTAGGATTGAGGTGATTGTGCCAGGGGTGCAGATACAGTTATAGGGCCTACAGATACAGTCGAACTTGATGGACAGGATCAAGGCGGCACAGTTCGATGATGTGGCTCTGCGTTGTATCCGAGAGTAGATCAATATGGGAGTGGAGGATGCTGAGTTCTCACTTGCAGAGGATGGTGCCCTGGGGTACGGTTCCCGGTTATGTGTGCCTAGCGGGGAGCTCAGAGAGCAGATTATACAGGAGGCTCAAAGATCGCAGTACTCTATACATCCTGGTGCCAACAAGATGTACAGGGATCTGCGAGAGCATGTCTGGTGGTACGGGATGAAGAGGGAGGTGTCCAACTTTGTAGCCAGATGCTTGATCTGTCAGCAGGTCAAGGCAGAGAGGCAGAGGCCCGGGGGATTGTTGCAGCCGTTGCCCATTCCAGAGTGGAAGTGGGAACATATTACCATGGATTTTGTATCGGGGTTGCCGCGTACACCAGGAGGAAAAGACGCGATTTGGGTCATCGTTGACATGTTGACCAAAATGGCCCACTTCTTGCCATTCAAGGTGGGTACGTCTACGGAGAGGCTGGCGGAGTTGTATATGAGACAGATAGTCAGGATTCACGGAGTTCCCGTCAGCATAGTCTCAGATCGGGATAGCCGCTTTACTTCCCATTTCTGGAGGAGTCTGCAGACTAGCTTGGGCACTCAGCTCAAGTTTAGTACCGCATACCACCCCCAGACGGACGGACAGTCAGAGAGGACTATTCATACCCTTGAGGATATGCTGCGGACGTGCATCCTGGATTTTGGAGGTTCCTGGGAGGATCACCTGCATTTGGTAGAGTTTTCTTACAATAACAGTTTTCAGGCCAGCATTGAGATGTCACCGTTTGAGGCTCTGTACGGGCGTAGGTGTCGTACACCCTTATCTTGGGATGATGTTGGAGAGCGAGCTTTTCTGGGACCAGAGATGGTTGTTGACACAGCCGAGAAGGTGAAGCTCATCAGAGACAGACTTCACGTGGCGCAGGACAGACATCGGCACTGGGCCGATAGCCACCGGAGGCCGCTGGAGTTTGAGGTACAGTTTTAGAGATAGGATTAGAAGTATGTTGTGTTTTGTTTTGTTTGATTGATCGTGTTTCATTTTTAGTAACTTGAGACCTTGCTTGTGATTAGGTTGGAGACATGGTTTTTCTGCGGATATCTCTGACTCATGGTACGATACGTTTTGGTGGAGGTGTGAAGCTTAGCCCGCGCTTCATCGGCCCTTTCGTTATCAACGGGAGAGTCGGTGACGTGGCATACAGGCTAGACTTGCCACCAGCACTAGTGGGCGTCCACAACGTATTTTACGTATCACAGCTGAGACGGTACGTGGCTGACCCTAGCCATGTGCTCGATCACTCGGAGATAGAGGTTGGACCTACTCTCAGTTATCCAGAGCAGCCTGTGGAGGTTTTGGATCGCCAAGAGAAGGTATTGAGGAACTAGGTGATACCCTTGGTACGCGTCGCATGGAGGCATCATTCTCCAGGAGAGTCTACCTGGGAGCGGGGAGGATGAGATGCTGCGAGCGGTACCCCTATCTTTTTGGACCTTGAGGTATACTTTTCTATCCTTCTTAGCAGTTAGTTTCGCCTTTAAATTTCGAGGACGAAATTATTTTAAAGGGGGTAGATTTGTCACTACCACTTTTCTAGCTTGAGGGTATTTTGGTCATTTTTAAAATTTTAGAATTTAATTTAAATTATTATTATTATTTATAATTAATGTGATTTTTGAGTAATTTTTTAGAATAATTGTTTTTGGTGTTTTAGAGACTGACTTAAGTTGACTTTGTAGACTAACCTAGTGGCTAACCTAGGTCTTGACTAAGAGATTAGGATTTGAGAACCTTGGTTGACTTAAGTTCATGAGGATGAGCTCATTGGGATTAATTTGGTGAAATTAGGAGTTAGTTTGATATGGAAATGGCTTGTGAAGTCACAAGTCATTTTATGACTAATAGGCTTAATGGCCCATAGCCCACACCCATTGAACCAAGCCCTAACCCTAGAAATTCTGAATAGCCGCTTTGGTCATCCCCTCCCCTATTTATATGCTCTTAAAACTAGGGTTGCCTCTTTAGGAAACTTGCCATTTGGAAGAGGTGAGTCCCCAAATTTGTAAATCCTTAGAAAATCCATTTCTTCTCCAAATTCCTTCAAATAAATTGCAATAGGACCTAATTCCTGTGTTCTTGCTGTTGCTAATAAGTTTTGACAGGAAGGAAACAATTTGGAGAGCTTTTGGTGGTTTGAGAGATCCTTCTCTTTGGAGCTTTTTGGGAGCTTGTACACCTATAGGTATAATCCTATTTAATGTCCTTAAATTCTGTCAAAAATCATTTTAGGGATGCCCTAGCCTTCACCCAACTGTAGGGTAGGCTAACCCTAGGTTTTGGACTCGTTTCGTGTCCGTATCGGACACGTATCAGAGTTAGATCTAGGTGTTCGACGAAATGTCTCAAAGGACATTTCGTTCGAGATTTTCGATGCTAAATGAATAGAAAATTAGCCCTAGGTGTCGTCTATGGATTTCCAGTGTCGTGTGGTGTTTTGTGTGTCGTGTCGAGTCGTGGGGAACACGGGACACGCGAGTGCGGGTGCGCGCACGCGACACTGTAGCTCTCATGCTACTCGGGGGCTACTGCGCGCTGGACACACGACTTCGACCCGTGATTTTTGGCATAGGGTTAGGGACACTGACTGACACGCGGCTCGCAAAGTTTCACGAGTCCTCGTGTCGTGTCGGACACGTTATTCCGTACGCACGAGGAAAATACTGGTGCGTGCGTGGGCTGTGTGTATGTTCTAATGTTTAAATCGATTTTGAAAGTTTTAAATTATGTTTAAATGATTAAATAGATCCTAAATATCATGTTTTAACCCCTGTTACATTATGTTACATATTAATTTTATGTTTAATGTTGTATATTGGATTCGAACATGAGAAATAGGATTGTTCTGATACATTCCCTGATATTGGTTTTTCCAATTTTCCAAAACAGTTTTAATTCTCTTTTTTGTTATGTTTTTCAATTGAATTAAACCCACATATCATGTTACAGGTTAGCTAAGTTATTGGCATTCAATTTAGGCTTTGGGGTGTGTGGAATGGAATTTAGTGTTCAAGTTGGATGAACTGTACATTGTTAACTGAATTAATTTCCTGTTGTGAGGAACTGAATTAATTCCCTGTGTTATGTTCTTTTCAATTGATAATTGTTCCCATGTTATATTCCTTATTAGCTAAGTTGTTCTTGCAATTTAAGGCTTTTGATAGTGAGATTGTGGTTGGACTTTTGAACTCATTTGAATTATTTCAAAACCTGAGATTGTTGGTGTTCCAATTATTCCAAACTGGAACTGGATGTCCCAAACCTGAGTTTGAGTTAGTTATTAGACTGAATGATGATTCTAAACAACCTGAGAATAGGTTGTGGATAAGGGTGGTTCAATATATGTATACCTGAAATTGTTCTTGGTTTATTGAATGTTCACTCTTCAAAAATCTGAGATTCTCCTTGCCAAAACCTGAAGATAATTCTTGACTATATTTCAGTTGTGAATTGATTCCTTCCATTTTTCCATGTTCAATTACTATTAACTGTAATCTGAGATTGAATGATTTCCTTCTTAACTGAGAACTAAATTTCGATTTATGAATTATGTTAACCTGTGAATTGTGAACTTGGGATGGCTTTTGTAAAACTGAGTTTAGTTAAACCCTTTGATTGAAGTTGTAAACTGCAATGCTATTCAAGTATACACTGAATTCACTCATTGTTAACTGCTCTTCATAACCTGGGATTTAGTCCCTGTTATTCCAGTTTTTCTTGAACATTACACACACCACACCACAGTTTATTCACAGATTTTAGTCCTTGCTCACAAACCCTCTACCTAGCACATACACACATGTCCCCTACACTCACATCACTTCATGCTCACTGTTTTGCACACAAGCCTAACACTCTAATACACACACACATACACTAGTATGTTGTTCCCTCTCATTTCATATGTATATGTATTTAGATTTTGAGTTTGTTATATATATAGGATTCCTATATATGAATGTGTATATATATTAGATATATATATAGTGTATGTGATACCATGATATAGTATATTGTATATATATTATATGTATATGGGTTAGATATGGATATGGTTGCTTAGACTTGGCTTAGCCTATTGGCCCATGGCCTAGTCTTCCAGCCTATGGCATGGTATGTCAGTGTGGAGTCTAGAATATACTGTTTAGCCTTGTTAGGACTTAGAATAACTTGCTAGACCTAGATTAGACTAGTTTGACCTAGATTAGACTTGGTTGACCTAGTTTGACTTCTAGGGTTGACCAGGGTTGACCAAGAGTTGACTTTGGTCTAGATTGACCTAGTTTCATGTAGAATGCATTAATTTGCATTGTATTTTCATTCTGTACTTGTTGTGACTCGTACTGTTCTAAATAGGAGCCAGACACCACTCCTCGGACAGTACTTTCATCTCGGACTTTCAGATAGCAGGCGAGTACATTCTCTGATCTTTTCATACCTGTCTGGATATATTCATGCTCTAGATTACTCTACATGATGCTACACGTATCTTCACGGATTAGTACTATATGGATCCCTTCCTGAGATGTTATCCCTCTACGGGTGTATCGGGTATTACATGTTCATGTACTTTATCATGTGCATTACGTACTCCTTGTACTCGTACTAGTTCATGTTTTTACATGTTCTCATGTGCTTTCACGTGCCTCATGTACTACTCATTACATGAGTTCACGTATCTTAGTTGTATTCGTGTGCTTATAACGTAACTTGAATGGATCCTTGTGTACTGATTGGGGCGTGGTGAGTAGAATTGGTTATGTGAACACTATCCCAAGTAGCTGTATAAATGTGCCTCCTTATTTGTATTCATGTGCCCCTAAGCCGTTTATATAACCATATTGTACTCTAAATCATGTAGTCACTTACAGTCTTTACTATCATGTATCTATTTCCAGTTACAAAATATCTCCTGTTTTACTTGTACTTCCATTCAGCACTTCCTGTATTTTACTCTATTGCAATGATTTATACTCCTAACCTGATATGAACTGTTGAGAGATATGTGCTCGTTCCCATCCTGACTGGACCTGTTGAAATATTACAGAGGACGAGGCTGAGGCGTTCTGCCCTACTTACTACGGTGCCACACTAGATGAGTGCCCAAATTTGGACCAGCAGCAGGATCCATTAGCTGTAGACGACACTCCATTAGTTTAGGATTGTCTTACTTTTTGGGATTATTGTACTAGACTTTGAGATATTCTGAGATGTATTTATTTTTAGACACTTAGAACTCTGGATTGTATCTCTGTGATTCTCTGTTCTGGATATTGTTATCTTTCTTTATCTATCTATCTTACCTGTGGTTGAGTTATATTTCTGTTATGTCACCCCATTCGGGGAGTATGACTGTTATTACCTTCATTTGTTAGATGTTGTGACCTAGAACAACGTTCTACCGCCGACACTGCGGCGTAGGCTGGACGTACCCACGTCTTGTGCCCTTACTCTAGGGTGCGGGTCGTGACAGCAGAGAGCACATCCCCCCTCGGATTCAGAGAGTCAGAGAGAGAATATATAAAGATCGAAAGGAAAGCATTTCATCAATGCCAAGCAGTTCTTCTACAGAGCCAAGGTTGCACCTGATCGTCCAAGGAGTAAGGCAGAGCTGCCGTCGCTTTCCCGAGCCTCTATCGTCACCCCCCAGAATCTAAAATAAATAATTGTACTTAGATTGCTGTACCTAGGTTTTCGTCCCTAGGCTTTCTTTGTACAAGCGAGTTTGTCTTGTGAGTCTAAGTTCAGTCCCCCTACATAAATTATTCCGTACTTTTACAATCAATGGCAAACAACACACACACCCACTTCCTTCCATACACATGAACTTATGTGGTGCTGCTAGCACATGACACACACACACACACACACACATATGTACATAACACTATATCTCTCTCTATTTTGTATATATATTGGTAATGTCTATAATCTTTGTGTGAATATTTAATATGCATATAAATATATAATGCCCATATAATTTAGTGGATATGTGAATGTGGTAATTAGATATGTATGCATGCTTATAATATGTGTATATGGCATATAGCCTTTGTAGTATAGCCTATGGGTATCCTAGTGTGCAAGTCTATATATATGTGGAATTTATACACATGAGTTTTGTGTGTTGTTTGACTTGTTTGACTTGTGAATGATGCGTGCTTGCTAGGATAGACTGGGTAGACTTAGTGAGACTTGTTTAGGTTAGGTTTGACCTAGTTGACCTAGTTTGACTAGAGTAGTTTGATTAGAGTTGACTAAAGGTTGACTTTAGCCTTGATTGATCCAAACATCATATAGAATGCATCGTAGCAATTTATTTTACCAATTTGTATATGTTGTGACTTGTAATGTTCTGAATAGGAGCCAGACACCACTCCTCAAGCAGTATTTCATTCAGACACTCAGGATATCAGGCGAATACATTCTCTGACCGTTTCATACTTGATAGGATTTACACTTACGCTCTAGATTACATTACTTAATACTGTCACGTTGTTAACACAGATTGGTACTATATTGATCCTTTCATAAGATGTTATCCCCTCCGGAGCATCGGGTTACAGTATGTCATGTGCGTTTCACTTTTATCATGTACTCCGGTGCTTTCACCATTTTTGTGCCCTCTCGTGATTCATGTACTCTCGTGTTCACGGAGCCCTCATGTATACAATCATGTGTACCCTATTATGGGCCTTCATGTGATATCATGTTCAATAACATAACCTGTCTGGATCCTTGTGTATTAATTGGGGTACGGAGGAGTATAAATGGTCATATGAACAATTCCAAAGTAGTATACTCATATGCAAACTCTTAGATTACACATGTACAAATTCAAGCCATTCACATTATCATCTTGTACTCTAAATCACTAGTTCACTGTTAGTTTTATACTTATATTATCTATTTACATTACAGTTCTCTCTCTTTTACTCATGTATATTCTACAACGTTTTATGTATCTTACTCTATTGCATATTTATATATCCTGTCATATTATGAACTGTGTGAGATGTACTGTGCTCGTTCCCATCCTGACTAGACCTGTTAAAATATTACAGATGACATTGAGGAGTTCTGTCCCACTTATTACGGAGCAGGCCTAGATGACACATATGAGCTGGACTCTCAGGAGGACCCAGCACTTGTAGATGACATTACTCCAGTAGTTTAGGCTAGTTAGCTAGACCAGTATTTATTTATCATTCTGTCTTGTTGGATACACTTGAACTTATTTGGAGATTTATTATTCTGGATTGTGGAGTTGTTTATCTTAGACATTAGCTCTCTCTCTCTCTCTTATCTTGTATTTATCATCTGTAGACTCTGTTGATTATCTATCTATCTATCTTTTCATACTATTCTGCATTAGTTGTAATTGAGACTGTTGTTTCACTTAACAAAATTGCTAAACAAAAGGTTGGATTTTGAAAATAAAATGAGAAAAAGTACAAGAAGTACAAATTTGATTCTTGAAAAGTATTGCTATGGAAGTCAGATTCGTAAATGATCACTTTGTTCCTTGGACCATATGATGATGATGAAGATCACTGCTTAAAGTAGAACAACTTGGAAGAACTAAGTCACCAGAAATGTATCGACGCACTTGGGCACTGATGGCGAGGCCGAATGCTTTCCTGCTTTGCTTCACACTGTTCTGAAAGAAAAGTTGAAGAAAAATGCTCTGGAGAATCAAAATCTCGAAGTCTTGATCTCTGTATTCTCTCATGTTCTCTCTCTCTTGTTCTGAAAAAAAATGAGTCTATTTATAGACTGGGGCTTCTGTGCGTAAAAGAGCATCAAAGTCTGTCTTTACGCTAACAACTGTCACCCATGATTAGAGTCATCCTTTGCATACGTTGACACGCGTCCCATCATTTCAGTAAGAATAGGATACATGTACACACGTTCTTCGAAATATGTGGCATGAAGGCCATGTAGGCAAACCACGTTCCAAACTGGCCAGAAAGAATAGGGTGTAAAAATAGCTCCAACATCCTCTGGGCGTAAAGCAGTAAGATGAGCGTAAAATAGCTCTGTCATAGGTTTCCCGCGTAAAGTGGTTATTGAATAACCTTGAGCGTAAAATGGCTCAAATAGACTTTACGCACACATTATTTTATGAGCGTAAGAACTCATGTAAAACTCCGTACGTAAAAAAAACATACAGTGAGCGTAAAGTAGCTCGATCCCCATAAACGACAAAAATGGTCTTTGTATAAGACAAATCCCATTGAATTCTATGGTGAATGCCATCATTAATATCTTCATGTCAGAGTTTGCATTAAATGCTAGATTTGACAGCTTTGTCCAGCGTAAAATAGGCTGCTCTGTCCTTGGCGTAAAATCACAGGTGTAGACCCAAGCGTAAAATGATCAGCCTGCTTAGGCGTAAATTGATTAGCCTAGTCTTAGGCGTAAAGAGATTACCCGCTCTGCTTGGCGTAAAAACCGATCACTTATGAATGGGATGACTCTTTCTTTGAAGCACTTTTTACGCTCCTACAAGACCCCCTTCAAAGTTTTCAAATATCTCCAACATTTGAAACACTTTGAACAGAAGCGTAAAAGTTGAGATTTGATCTGCCAGCGTAAAATTTGGGATACGCAACAGCCATCCACGTAAAAGCGGGGAAGTCCAACAGTCGGCGTAATTTTCCAAAAAAATAATGTCGGTCAACACTTGACCGCCACAATAAATTTCTTTCTCGAAACTTTCGAACGTCTCTTTATCTTCCCGAGTGAACAGTTTCCAACGAGGAATGTGAAAAGTTGTTTTGATTTGTATAAATAAGGATAAATTCTTTATTCTTGACATTCATCCTCGTTTTGTCATGGCGCCGAAGAACGAAATTACCAACAAAGAGGCTTCGAACTCCAGGCTTGACTTCGAGCGGGCGTGCAACTTTTTAGAGTATTTTGGAGTAACTCTTGCCGTCTTTAATCGCATTGATGGTGGTCCTCCAACTGCATACGAAGGCTCAGGAGATGCAGAAGCATTTTTAAATCTGATGCGTCGCTCTGGGATTCGCAACATGCGCGAATTGGGTGCCTCCCTTCGTCAACCCAATGAAGGAGAAAGAAAATGATATTCCGTGTATTGCGACTCTCTTATATGTAGGGGTCCACTCCCCCCTTTATAAATAAAATCTTGATGTTAATCTCATCTGTTGGTAGATAGAACTGTTCAACACTTATTTGACTATTTCCATGGTTGTTCATTCCCAAGAAACAAACCGACACGTGGCGTCTGTCTTGTGGTTACGAGAGCCTTTAAATAGGATCTTCCCCCGAAATAGACTCATCCCAACAGTTCTTCAGCCTTTATAAATAGCCGAGAATGTTTCATATATTCTCATACTCATTCCTCTGAAGATAACTTTCTGTGATGTTGTTCTCCAACAAATGACAATGGCGGAGCTTTCCCACAGCGTTCTTTTGTACGCCCAGTCTTTAGACGTGGATTCAACCACTATTAGAGCCAAACCATTCAACTTAAGTGGTAAGTCCGATCGTAAGCAAATATCTGTCTTCGAATTTTTTTTTTTTGAAAACATCTATCCATGAGCGTAAATTCTTGACGAGTGTAAAAAAAAAAACTTGCTGAAGCATTGGCGTGAAAAATCTAGCTAAATTACTGGTGAAAAAGCCTTGCTGAAGCACTGGCGTAAAATGCCTTGTTGAATCACCGGTGTAAAAGCCTTGCTGATTGCTGGCATAAAAGCCTTGTTGAATCACCGGCGTAAAAGCCTTGTTGATTGCTGGCGTAAAAGCCTTGTTGAAAAAGCCTTGCTGAAGCGCTGGCGTAAAAATGCTTTGCTGAATCACTGGCGTAAAAGCCTTGTGATCTATTTTTAGTTAGCGTTTAATACTTATCTGATAATACTTCTGTTTTAAAACACTTCTTCTTTGTTGTTTTCTGCAGAAGTTTGGCTGAGCAGCTTTTCCAGAACCGGCATTGGCGATTTTGACGCTGTGAGGAGCGTTCTTCTGACATCAACATCAGGGAGGTCATGCGCTTTTGACGCGCAAATCAGACAACTCAGAACTCTTCGTGAGATCGAAGGGTCTTCCTCTGTTGGTAGGAAGAGCCTTTATACACGGAGAGTTGGATGGTGGAGTCAACTCTACCCCGAAAAATCGGGTAGTAGAGTTCCTTTCACGGCAGAACTAGGAATCGTATCCCAATGCTGGATATATTCCTATCTCCTTTGAGGTGCCGCCACTAATCTACCAATTGTATTAGCAGCAACACGCCTTCGGGCTGCCATACTCTGGGGTTCTCCTCTCGTCTGAGAGAGAAGACCAGAGTTTGATTCCTGCTGTTCTGATTGCCACTGGGGCTCAGACAGTCAGGAATTGCCACCAACAACGAACCCGTCAAAGAGGATCAAAGAAGAAATAGATCTCTATTAGGTTATCGTTGGTGTATAGAATGAAAATCCAAGAATGTAAATGATTTCCATTGTAACTTGTAAGAAAGTCTAAGAAATGTAATAGACTTTTTGATGATATGGGAATGAAAATGATGATTCTTCTATGATCAATGATTTGTATCTATCTGGATGTAATATGGACATGATAGATAAATGAAATCTTATTTTCTGTTTTAGAGTATATGATACTATCAGAGGTAATATGGACATAATAGCATATATGAACTCAAAAGAAAATTAGATTAATATCTATGCAGAGGTCAAATAGAAGTGATAGATAGGAAAAGAAAGTAGATTTAATATTTATTCAGAGGTCATAGAAACATGAGAAATAGCAAATCCCACTTTCTAATCAATTGATATAGAAGATATAAAATCCCTTTCCCTGGAAACAAGAAGTCAGCTTAACCAAACCTTGGTAGCTGGGGAATAAGAAGACATATATTGTGAGCGTAAATGCAAGACAGTGGATGAATCAGCGTATTTCTTGGGAACAAAAAGGATGATTCAATTCCTTAATGGATGAACTTGGTAACATGAACGGACGAGTCTTTTCGGAAATGAAAAGTCGTTTCTCCACTTCAGAAACTAGTTCATTAATAATTCTCCTCTATAAATAGGTAAGAATTCTCTGTAATCATTCCATTCTTATTTCTGCTTCTCTATTGGAAATGTCGTCCGAAGATATACAGCAAAAGAATAAAGTCCCCCAGAAAATCGAGGGCATCATTGAGATGTTCCCCGTTGAGCCCCCTGTATCAGGCTCATCAGGCTCAACCGAAATAGGTGGAAGCTCTTCTGCGCCCAAGCCACCCGAAGACATCCTTACTTTTTTAGTAGAGCCAGGGAAAACTCCTGAAGAAGAAGCATCGAGGATGGCTGTCTAAAAATTTTTTATGAGTTCAGGAAATGATGCCTTCTATGCATTGGCCGACTATGTATTCAATAACGAAGGGAGTGGCCCTCGTCCTTAATCTTCTGTTTTGAACAAAAATAGTAATAAAGGAAACTTTATTTCCATTCTGTCCTCTTCTTTTTTTTATACATAGTATTTCTTAAGAAACTTGTCATTGATTAGCATCATGAGCAGATCTCCATTGGGCTTTGATAATCGATAGGCGCCATTGGAAAATACGGACTCAATTATATAAGGGCCTTTCCATTTTGCTTGGAATTTTCCTTTGCTTTTATGAGTCATTACCATCGGTCTCCGAACAGCTAATACGAGCTCGCCAACTTTGAATACCCTCTCCTTAACTTTACGATTAAAAGTTCGAGATATGCGTGCTTGGTACAGTTCAATGTGTTGTTGTGCTTGAAGACGCTTCTCATCCAATCCTTCAAGTTCTTGGAGTCGTAAGCGATCATTATTCTCCGTAGTTAGCTCATTAGCAATGGCTATTCGTAGAGAAGGGATCTGGATTTCCAATGGGAGAACAACTTCACATCCGTAAATCAATAAGAATGATGTAAAACCAGTAGGAGTCCGGACTGTTGTTCGATAAGCCCATAAATATTCTCCAAGTTTCTCATTCTAATCACGTTTATTGGAAGAAACAAACTTTTTGAGAAGTTTGATGATCGTCTTATTGAAAGCTTCAGCTAAACCGTTAGCAGCTGGATTATAAGCTGTAGAAGCCAAATTCTGAATTCGATTCTTGTCACAGAATCGATAAAATGTTTGACTGGCAAATTGTGGACCATTGTCATGAATTATCCGTCGAGGAATCCCGAAACGATAAATGACATGGTGCTTGATGAAACTGATCACATTAGATGTTTTCACTTCCGTAAGGGGGACTGCTTCTGCCCACTTCGAAAAGTAATCGGTTATAGCTAGTATGAACCGATGTCCTTTGACAGAAGGAGGGTTAATAGGACCAATGACATCCATACCCCAAGCTTCGAAGGGCCAAGAGGCTGCCGTAGGATGTAGAAATTTGGATGGTTGATGAATAAAATTAGCATGAATCTGACATGCTTTACATCTTCTGGCATAGTCTACAGCATCTGCTATCATAGAAGGCCAATAATACCCCATTCTCCGAATACGGTCTTGCAACTTTAGACCCGGTTGATGAGCACCACAGACACCATCATGAGCCTCACGTAGTGTTTGTTTGGCTTCACTTTCTGAGAGACAGCGCAGCAAGAGTCCGTCATATGAACGACGATATAACATATGTAAAGACAAATCATAATAGAATCGAAATGATCATCTCTTAATCGATGCAGCTTTTTTAGGATCTTCAGGCAAAATTCCATGAACTGCATAATCAATGAATGTAGTTCTCCAATCTTTCTGCTGGGAACTTGACTCTGTAGTATAACTTTGTTCAATATGCAGATTACTCTTCACACAGAACAAGTCTCGGTCTAACAAAGTAATTGTATTTTGCCTTCAGATTGGGACAGCCAAGTCTGCAGCTAAGCTGGCAAGAGCGTCAGCCTCCACATTCTGAGAGCGTGGTACAAATTCAATGAAGAATCCTTTGAATAATAGAACTAACTCGACTACCACTTGATGATAGGGGATGAGATCAGGATTTCTGACTTCATAAGTCCCTCTAACTTGATTAATGATCAATTGAGAATCTCAATAAGCCTCTAAGAATTCAATATCCAATTGTTTTGCTACTTGGAGACCAATCAATAGAGCATTATATTCTGCTACATTGTTAGAGCATGGCTCATTAAGAGAATAAGTACGGTATATGACCATTTTGTTAGGAGAAACCAAGATAATTTCTACCCCAGAGACAATATTGCCTTTAGGTCCCACTCGTGATGCTCCATCAAAATATAATTGCCATATATCATTCTTCAAAGTCATGTTATAATCCACTACTTCGTCTGGAATGTCTTCATATAAATTTGAAGTTTCAGGTATAGGGTGAGTAGCTAAGAAATCAGCTAACGCTTGGCCCTTCACTGATTTTTGAGACACATAAATCATATCATAAGGAGTGAGCAACATCGCCCAGGTAGCTAACCTGGAATTAAGAATGCTCGATTTCCTCATCAATACCCGAATGGGATTTATTCTGGAGATGACATGAATAGTCTGTCCGGTGACATAATGTCTTGTCTTTTGGACGGCAAAAACCAAAGCTAGACATTTCTTTTCTACAGAAGGATATCTGTGTTCTGCTCCGACCATCATTCTGCTCAGATAATATATTGCTTGTTCATGACTCATATCACTTTTCTGTGCCAGAAGAGCGCCAAGTGAATGATCTAAAGCTCGAACATATAGCAAAAATGGTCTTCCTACCACCGGAGGTACCAGAACAGGTGGGTTTGTAAGATATTGCTTAATGTCATTGAAGGCTTTTTGACACGCTTCATCCCAGACGAAAGATACCCCTTTCTTTAATAGACGGGAGAAAGGTTGACATCTCCCAGAAAGATTAGATATGAATCTTCTGATATAAGCAATACGGCCTTGAAAGCCACGAAGTTTTTTCAGATTACGAGGAGGACGCATTTCAAGAATTGCTTTAACCTTATCAGGATCAACATGGATACCTTGAAAGGTAATGACAAATCCTAGAAACTTGCCACTAGAAACCCCTAAGAAAGACTTAGTAGGGTTCATTTTCAATTGATGTTGGCGCATCAATTCAAATACTGTCTTCAAGTCCTGAATGTGATCATTCTTTGACCGACTTTTAACAGCAATATCATCTATATAGCATTCAACTATCTTCCGTAGATGTTCTTGAAAGATATTACTCATAGCCCGTTGATACGTGGCACCAGCGTTTTTAAGACCAAATGGCATAACTGTATAGCAGTAGACCCTAAGAGGTGTACGAAAAGCGGTATGCTTCTCATCTTCTGGATGCATCTTGATCTGATTATATCCTGAGAATCCGTCCATGAAAGACATGCGTTCAAAACCACATGTATTGTCTATCATGATATCAGTAATTGGAAGTGGAAATTCGTCCTTTGGACAAGCCGTATTAAGATCTCGGTAATCTATACAAACTCAGACTTTTTCGTTCTTCTTCATAACAGGAACAATATTGGCCACCCAATCTGGATGTTGTTCTTCACAAACAAAGCCACACGTAATCAGCTTTTTGACTTCTGCTTCAATTGTATCCATCATATCTGGTCTAAAGCGTCATTGCTGTTGTTTTACAGGCTTGACATTAGGCAAAATGTTGAGTTTATGGGTAGCAACTGTAGGATCTAGCCCTGGCATATCTTCATAACTCCATGCAAAGATGTCAATGTAATCTTTTATAAGTTTTATCAACTCTTCCTTTTCATCTTCAGAAAGATTCTTACTGATGAATATTGGTTTGGACGTAACTCCATCTCCAACATCAATCTGAATAACCTCATCTTCTGTAAGTGGCTGTCGTTGTTCAAAACGAAGTTCCCATTGAGTATCCATCTGTTGAGCCCAAGGAACATTCTCAAATGGCTCTGATTCATCATCGGCTTGAACCATATTGACTGAGAGTACTTGTCCAGATTCATCTTTAGATTGAAGTTCCTCTGAATCTAATAATTGTGAAGAACTAGAAGAGAATTCTTCTTATATATCATTATAAAACATGTAGGACGGGTCATATCCCAACCCATGATGAGTCTTTTGGTAAAACGAATCACCACATAATGGTAATCGTCTGCCCTTGCCCTGATTGAGACCTTGCATAGTCTTCAAATCATACCCCATATTCTGGATGATCTTGATAGATTGCTGACTATAGTTATCAATTCGGATTCTTCCTTTGTCTTTATCCATCAGCTCATCTGCCTGAGCAATAGGGATATTTTTAGCCAGGCCAAACACAATTTGGCGCTTATTTTTCTTATCAGACGGAACCACGAAATAAGAAACTTCATGACGTCTAAAAGTTACGTAAGCTTGTGATGAAGCAGCCACAGGTAGAAGATAAGGAGAAGATGTTAGGAACCTTTGAGCATACGGTCCAACATCTGTCTAAGGAGGGAAAGAATTCTCCTTATGATCAATGTATAAAGTTTCTTCCGGTTCTATGTTGTCTTTATATTGATGACTTTGATTATCAGAAGATAAAGTCATTCTTTCAATAAACTTGACAGCCATATACTCGAACAGGAAATCTTTATTGATATCAAAAAGTACAGAATGATCAATATTTATATCATTTACAGTCTGATTGCTATGCTTCGGATTAATCAACAGTGGACCATCATCCTTCTTCTGCGTAGATTTGCCAAGATTGACAATCAATGGTAATTCCGGATTATTCGTACAAGAAGTACGTCCTTTGACCTTGATCAAAAAGGTTGAACTTGGCTTTTGGCAAGAATATTTATTGATTCCTCAGATGAAGTTTGAGTTCTTCCTTTAACCTTGATCATCAAAGGTTGATCATTGACAGGTTGGGATTGGATTCGTCCCTTGACTATGATCTTCAAAGGTTGCTCCTCTGGCGGATCTTCATTAATAGAGTGATCCTCAGAGGGTGATTGATCTTCAGCCATGTCTGATATATTTTTCACATGCTCTTGTTTATAAAGCCTTGAATCGGTGAAGTAGGCTTCAACACCTTTGAATGGATTAATATCAGCAAACTTAGTCTTCACAACTCGTTAGGAGTCTACATATTTGAAATATTGGTGGAGAGTTGAAGGCACAATATTGTGCTCATGAATCCACAGTCTTCCAAGAAGAATATTGTAGGATACATCTGAGTTGATAACATAGAAAGTTACCATAGTTCGAAGATCACCAATCTGAATCTGCAGACGAATCTTCTCCAGTGGTTTGCTCTTGCCAGAATTAAAACTGACTATCGTAGTACTAGTGTAAGTCAGCTCACTAGTAGGGATCCTCAGGGGTCTTAGCATACTCTGAAGAATTATACTAATTGAAGACCCAGGATCGATGTAAATCCTGTCAATTTTAGTGGATCAGATATATCCAGTGTAACACAGAGGCCTATCATGCTTGTTGTGTTTCAATAGCATATCCTCTTGTGTAAAGGTGATGTTGGGAATTGCTTCCATCACACTATGGCATTGCGGACATGACACTGGTATATTATCAGGAGTCTTGAGTTGTGCCAAGCAAGAATCTGCTTGAAGTAAAGCTTCACTCAAAGTCTCTCTACTTTCTCTGGAAAGGCGAAGCAGTTCAAATATAGAAAGTCTAGCTGGAGTATTGGCTAACTGAGCTAGAATGTTAAATTTGTAAGGCTTCATCACCACCCCCCTGATTGGAAGCAGGCTTCAATGGAATATCAAAGCGTACTGCCTTCTGTTTCCCCTTTTCAACCACAGATGGTTTAATAGAAACAAGAGAAGATTGAACTGGTAGAGTTTCCACTACATCTTCTGCTTCTTTGGAGGATCCCTCATTGTCTTTATGGTACTCTTTTCCAGATCTTATACCCGCAAAAGTTTCTTCTTCAGACTTAGGAGAAGGAAGTACCATATTACAGGATTTAGTCTTTCTTTTCTTAGTCTTTTTCTTATGAGGGTTGTTACGATGCACTTCAGAACCCAATCCAGCAGTAGAATTCTGATTTTGAATTTATAAAGGAAGACGTATTCCTTTATCATAATTCAAACCTTCTGCCTTTTAAAAGTTGTAACCCATCTTTCTCATGAGAAGGATAGATTGCTGGCAGTGAACTTTGGGCAGGTATTTCAGCACAGAAAGAGGAAGAAACCTCTGCAACTACAGGAGAATGAAGCATAGACGTCTCTGTAGTTAAGGGAGGAGAAGGATTCGGGATACGAGAAGAAATCCCTGTTGGAGCTTTTTCATAAGCAGCAATGAATTGTTGTGCCCGGTATAAACGAATACTATTCATGGCTAGCCACTGCTGATGAGTAAGCTTGAACTTGGTAGGAGGAGCTAGACTTGGAGGACAGAGTTTTAGCCCTTTCAGTCTACCTTCTAGGGGAAGGCCATCCCATAGGTGATCCAAGTCATCAGGATTTGTAATAACATGAGAAATCATGTTGCAGGTTTTGACTTTCTTACCTTTCTTGGATTTTAAAGTTTTACCTTCATTATCCAACTCAGGTATTAAGTCAGGATGTACCCACATGATTTCACCATTCTTCAATGTGAGCGGTAACAATCCTATATTTTCTCCCTTGGCAGGCGGGATATTCACGATCTTCATCGTCGCCTTCGGAATTAGGATAATTCCATCTGGGACTTGCTGTGGAGGAAAATCTCTAAACTGAAGAGAGACCATGTTGGTTGTAACCGTATGGTCATCATTGGTTAAAGCGATAGCGCCACCATTTATCAGGTCTTGGATCTTCTTTTTCAAGACATAGCAAGCACTGGTAGGATGATTAATGTATCGATGATAAATACAATATTTGGGATTGTCAGTCAGATTCACCTCATTGGGCCTTTTAGGCTCCGGAATCTGAAGTTTACCACTTTTTACCAGACACTGAAATATCCCTGGGATATCACTTTCGTCAAAAGAATACTCTTCCTTTGGCCTGGAAGACTCTTGATTGTTCGATGTCGTTTTATTCTTGGAAAGATTGACCATAAGAGTATCTTTTCCTTTCACGTTACGATTGCCAGGATTATTACCAGGATTACTTTTCTTCCCTTTATCTTCTGAAGCAAAAATCATCCCGTGTTCCCGAGCCAACCTACCATTGGTCTCGGCAGAAACTGCTGCTATGATAAATGAAGCCCAATCTCTGAATTGGGAACCTGTGAAGACAGCAATGGATGGTCGCAGATTCATCTTGCATGTATCGATCAACGCTGAATCTGGCATACCAGGAGACATCTTTAGAGTAGCATGTCGGAAACGTTCAATGAACGTTCGAGTATCTTCTTTCTCCTTTTGTTTTATTTCTATTAAGGAGGACATGTTCATGTCCATACCTCCTTCATAGAAGCGGGAGAGAAACATTGCCTTGAATTCGTCAAAAGACGAAATAGAGTTATCGGGTAAGCTACGATACCAGTCATAAGCTGAACCCGTCAAGCACCCAATGAACACTCGAGTGAGGAGAGCATCATTTTTCAGCAAGTGTACAGTCATAATATCAAGTAATTGATATATTGACTGGGAGATGCTTTTCCATCGAATAAAACCATGGATTGTGGCTTGAACTTCGGAGGAAAGGGTACATCATTCCAATGAGGAGGATAAGGTTGCTTAATCCCTAACCTCTGGAGCTGATCTTTGTGCTTCAAAACTTCAAACTGTGCTTTGAGTTCACGTACTGCTTGAATGGCTTTACTGGTTTGAGGAAGCATATTTGATTGAATAGTTGTTGGATGTACCATAACCTCCATTGGAGGTGGTACATCTTCTAGAATGATGGGATCTGGAGATGCAGAATTCTGATTAACAGCAGGCTCTTGAATATTCGAAGGTATATCAGCCCCTTGACTATCTTGAGTTTGTGCTGCTACTGGTGCCGGAGTTATTACTGCGGGCTGAGCAGTTTGTTGATTCAAAATTATCTGATGCATGCTCTGCACCATATTGAGCATGTCTTTCAATGATTGCTTCACGACAGTGAGACGTTGTTCCGTATTAGCAGATGATGTCTCTGGTTCATCTCCAACAGCGTAGGATTCAACCTCTCTTGAAGATATAGAGGGATTAGTATAGAAGTATGAATCCACACTATCGGTATCCGACTCAAAAGATTGAGTACCCCCAGCTTCTTAATCAGAAGTCTGTAATTGTCTTTGTCTTCTTGATCGAGTATTCTGATATACTCCTTCAAAGGAATCAAGAAGTCTGTTGAACTGTTGTTGACCTGGAGTTTCGGACATGTTCCGTCTCGGTCGTCGTCCTCTGTTAGTATGAGATGCCATGTTGAATGACGCATATGACAGCTCATCTTCTTGGTCTTCAGCTTGAGGATGAAGCAAAAAACTCAGTCGATCAAAAACTGACCGTTTTGAAGCTGAACAACAACAATTGATCACAACCTGATGATATTCACAATGATGTTTTTTTTGGGGGAACGTCATCGGAGATTGTGAATTCTTACGCTTTTGAATTAGCAATTCACGTAAGTCAGAAAGAGTGGAGAGAATATTCTTCTTTATTACATTTGGGGTAGAAAAACGTTTAGTCCCTTGTGTATAAAGAAGATTACTGGCTTCATTCGCAGAACCAAACTGTACATTTTTACGCGTTTGGAGTTGTGTGCGTAAATCTCGAGATTTAGCAAGAAGGACTCCATTTTCATGGTGCGTGATTTGCAAGTTTGGTACTTTGCGTAAAGCAGTATAAGAAGGTTGTTGGTGTAGGACAGAAGTTTTACCAACAACATTATTACGCTGTATGCGTTTAGGTACATTCACATTAGATGTGTAAACATTGTTGTGAATTTTATCTACACTGTCACAGATAGGAGACTTACCTTTACGCGTAAAACGTAAAAATTGATTATCTACCACGTCACGGACGGGAGATTTTGTTTTACGCGAGGAGCGTAATTTGTGTGGGCCTACCACGTCTGTGAGCACCCTGAATTTCGGGTTGATTTTTTTTCATTTTTTTTCTGGTTATTTGGTTTGATAAATATTTTATTCTATTTATTTATCTGTTAGTGTACTTTTTCATGCCAATGATAATTGGAGTATCAGGGATGTTCAACTCTGGAAATCCTCTTCACGAGTTTTGGAGTGGACACGATTACCTTCATGACGGTATATGGTGTCCCACCCAAACTTGTTCTCTTGTGCTCTTTTTTCTTCGCTGAACTTCGGGTCGAATTAGACCGTTCGATCAGTAATTGATTTTCCCACTCTTTTCCTTGATCATTTTCAGCGCGTTACCATGACATTTAAATTGGGAGCGCCAGACCAGCCATTTCCTTGAAACCAACTCCTCATTGATGATCTACTCGAGACGCTCGTCACCCATGACCTTCGTTTCCCACTCAGACATGTCATTTCGGGCTCCATTTGATTCGCACAACTTTCCCGACACGTGACCCGATTTTATTTCGCGCCACGGCGTCACATTCATTTTCCAACTTGATTTGCGGGTCCCCTGTCGACCAAAACCTGTCAGCCCCAACTATGGACATGGCCCACTTTGAGCCTACTATCCGTCCGCTACTTGTGTCCCATTTATTGGAATCCCCATGTGCTACTTATTTCTCCATGATCATCGACGTCTAATTTTAATTCGATTTTCGCACAATGTCCAGTTTTGATCCAATCCGGCTCCACCGAGCCCAGTCCAGCTTCGTGCTACCCTCCATCATAGCACCCTCATAATTCTTGCCCAAAAATATTAATTATTCTTTCTGCATATTTTCTATATTTATTAGGAACTTCAATTTATTTAATTCCTCTTTGGAATGACAAATTCCTTCTAAATTATTCCTAGCCACTTGATCATCTAAACAAATCCCCACCATTAATTCCCATGCAACATTTTTTTCCAATCCCCTTGGCCAACATGGCCGGCCCTAACTTTCACATGGGGACAAACTTTTTCAAATTCTCTCTCTCACCTTCATTTAATACTTATCCTTCTCTCTCTCTCACCTAAACTATTTCTTCACACAAAACCAACACTTCATCACCACAGCAACAACAGCACATCATCTCCTTCAAACCCGATCTCCTCCTTCTCCTGGGCAAACCGACCACCCTCCTTCCTTGGCTCCGGCCACGACACCACCACCTTTCTCCTCCTCTCCTCCTCCAACTCCATGGTCTTCTCTTCCTCCCCATCTCAAAACCGACAACCCGAGTCGCGACCACTACTTCGCCAGCCACCGCGACCACCATACCTCGACGTGGCCTGGCCGTCCTCGCACCACCCTAGACCCCGCGCCGCCGCTGTGTTCGCTGCACCGCCGCGCGCCGCTGGCGCAACACAGCAGCGGCGGCAGCAGCCTTGGCGCACGTGCGAGCGGGCGTCGCCGCCGCCGCCGGCGACGAGGCCACCGTGGGTGCCCCCCCCCACGGCCCACGAGCTCCGGCGAACACCCTGGGTCAGCCACCCTGCTCTCCGGCGCGACGTATAGGCGATTCGTGCGTTTTGCACGACGTCCCGTCGTGACGCGCGCGAAATCACGTTCATTTTGGCGCTCCGTCGCAGCAACTTCGTGCGCATTTTCCTGGAGATCCGACCGTTGGATCGGCGATTTCTTTGCTCCGTCGCAATCTCGGTATATCCACCTTCATCCCTGTCAATTTTCGTCCGTTAATTTTATCGTTTGATACATGAAACCGGCCACCAAGTTGACCGTTTAAATTGTATTAAATTTGGACAGTTTTGCGGGGCCAACTTCGTCAGCTTGTATCTCCTCCACCGCAGCTCCGTTTGGCATGCTACCAGTTCCGGTGCGAAGCTGGTATAACCCTCTTCCTGCCCCCTTTAGATTTCTTTTCAGTTTGAGCTTGTTTGATTGGTTGAATTCGACGCCAAAGTTGGCCGTCCGAATTCATAATTTCCAACTTGTAAAATTCCATTTTTGAACACGGGACTCCAGATTTCATTTCTGACACCACCATTGGACTTGTGGCGTCGTTCTGGCATGTTTTCATATAAAATTTGTTAGATTTGGAGAACGTGGGCCCGGGCACGTTTTTCGGTGCAAAGCGGGTCCCACATTCTGGGTCAACGGGACTTTTTGACGCCGGCTCATCGGAATCCAATTCCGGAGATACCGTTGAGTTCGTATCGTCATTCTGGACTCGTTGACATATAATTTGCTAGGTTTTGGTGGACATTGGGTCTGGCACGCATTTCGGTACAAGTCGGATACCAATATCCGGGTCAACGGGTCATTTTGAGTTCGGCTCATCGGAATCCAATTCCGGAGATATCGTTGAGTTTGTATCATCATTCTGAACTCGTTGACAGGTAGTTTGCTGAGTTTTGAGAACTTTGGCTCCGGCACGCATTTCCGTGCAAACCGGAATTCGAAGTTCTAGTCAACGGGCCAAATTGAGATCGGGTCAACGGAATCCAATTCTGGAGATACCGTTGGGTTCGTATCGACATTCTGGTTTCGTGGACATAATTTGTTATATTTTGTAGACTTATTTTCTTGCACATTTTTCGGTGCAAAACGGCTCCGACACGGACACCGTTTTGACCCGAAATTACCTTTTTGCCCTTGTGTCCAAATTGGACCGTTGGGTAGGCTATCCTAGCTAATTTGACCATTCTGGACACGTTGGCGATGTTCATTTCATCGTCCGACAATGTTTGTTGATAGTTTCTCTGAGTTTAACCTTTTTATAATTAATTAATAATTAATTCATATAGTGTTCGTATTTCGGGATTAGTACAACGAAACTGAGATCAGCCAATTCCAGTGATCTCATATCGCTGAAATTGACAAGTTAGATACGTGGATCACTATAATAAGATTATCAACCTTACCGATAATCTTCTTATCTCGATTTACGTGCCGTAAGTTTTGACGTACAAATAACGAAGTACACTTTAATAATTAGATTAGATTTACCCTGTTTGACCAGAGTTGACCAGTTGACCCAAAGTCAACTGTAAGTCGACACTTGACCTAGTTTGACTAGATTATTGACCGGAGTCGACCTAGAGTTGTTTTGACTTAGAAGAACCTAGAATAATGTAGATTGATTATAGAGATTCATTTATTACGACTTGAACCCCTGTAACCTGTGTTGCTTTAATAGGACTCTGTGGCTTCAGTGGGACCTCCTATACTTATCAGCTGTTCAGGTTATCGAGGCGAGTACATTCTCTGATCATTTCATATCCTGCTTAGAATTATTTCCTGCAGTAGATTACTTTACTTGTACTGTCACGTTGGTCACACGGATTGGTACTATATGGATCCTTTCTTGAGATGTTATCCTTAGGGAGCATCGGGTACTCTATGTTCTGTGTGTTTCACTTTCATAGCGTATCATATGCTTCTTGGTTCTTTGATCACTTACGACATGTACCCTCATGATCGTAGAGTCTTCCTGGAATCTTACACTGTTGGGTATCCCCCAGAATCCCCATTTTTATGGGACTTACACTGTTGGGTTACCCCCAGAATCCCCATTTTTATGGGACTTACACTGTTGGGTTACCCCCAGAATCCCCATTTTTATGGGACTTACACTGTTGGGTTACCCCCAGAATCCCCATTTTTATGGGACTACTATGTATCACCTTCGGGGTCTATCACCCTTCGGGGGCTTATCACCTTCGGGGTCTATCACCTTCGGGGTCTGCTACATAGCATCATATAACATAACCTGGCTGGATCCTTGTGTATTGATCGGGGGTACGGGGGAGTATTACATGTTCATATTGTACTCTGACTCACTAGTCACTGCTAGTTCTCTATGTATAGTAGATATTTCTATTACAGCTCTCTCTCTATTTACATACAACATTTCTTTCTACCTGTACCTTACTTTACTGCATGATTATATTTTCTAACCTGCTATGAACTGTTGAGATGTACTGTGCTCGCTCCAGTCCTGACTGGACCTGTTGATAAATTTTACAGATAGCCTGGAGGTGCCTGCTAGCCTAGAGAGACACAGTAGGGTTTGTTTAGGTAGTTTTTATTTTTGTCTGGAGTTGTATTTACTTTGTAGATTACTGTATCTTTATTTGAGTTTTGAGATGTACTTCTGGATTCATGTATCTTAGACACTTAGACTTCTATCTCCTGTATTTATTTTGGATTTCATGTTTTATCTATCCTTATCATGCTCTACCTTAGATGTGATTGAATTTGTATCTGCCATGTCACCCCCATTCGGGGAGTATAAACTGCTTAGCTTTATATTGTTAGATGTTGTGACCTAGGACAGCGTTCTACCGCCGACACTGCGGCGTAGGCTGGGCGTCGTTACGTTCTCGTGCCCTAACTCTAGGGTGCGGGTCGTGACACGTTTTTAGTGGTGGCCCATGCAGGTCGAGACTAAAGTGTAGTGGTATTCGAACTAGAGTACCACTACAGCCTGCACTAGGAATAGGATATATTTTGAAGATACTCAATCACAGTTAGGATCCCTTGAGAGATTCCTGGGACGACCCTGGAGAATCTTATTTAACTTCGATTTGAAAACTCTTTTTCCCTTGATTTGATTTATCTTTATTTTTTGTTGTTAAATTTAATTTTAAGGGATTATTGTTGAATTTGAGTTTGTATTTATTAATTTTGATGGATGATGTCGAATTTTGAATTTTGATAATAGCGGTTGCATTCGAGTTTGTATTTGATGGATTTTGTTTATTTTTGAATTTTGATGTTCGTTAATAAAATTGATTGATTTTTGAGTATTCATTAATGATTAATTTAAGTTTTGGCAAGATGAAATTATATGAGCTAGGTTATCTAAGTTATGGAAATCTAGTCCCCTACGGTCACATTAGTCAGCATGGTGAGGACATATAGTCTGACTTGGATATATTTCTCGGGTGTGGGAATTTAAGGTTTTCGCAGCCAAGCTAGCGGCACCGCGAAAATGTTAAATACCACGATTCTAGAGGTATGTGCCAAAGTCGAGGACTCTGTGATTATCGTAGCCTTGCTTACTAGTATGACGAGGATTTAGGGTACCATGATTTTGGATAGACGCATATGATTATCAGATTGTACCTTAAATATTTTTGAACAGATTTTCTCTACGTTTGTTCCAGTCCTTCAAAAAAAAACTTTATTATTATTATTTTTTGCTTTGTTTTGCTTCTCATTATTTAACTTAGGAGTAACTTTAGCTGTTTTAAACCTTGTGTAACTTCTTACAAATTTATTTCTTCTTAATTCAACAAATCAATGATTTTGCTAGACTTTATCTTGGGATTGATATTTTAGTTCTGGATTTCAAATGGGTTCCTCTTTTAAAACGGATAAGCAGAACAGATTTTATTACCATTTCTTTTCTACCAATATTTTAGTACCATCATTCATTGTCTTATACAACTATCCTGATTACATCAATTCCCTGTCTCGTATATAATTCTATCAGCTATACCTTGAAAACTCTTGAACCTTCATACCATTTTGCTTGAGAATGTTGAGGAAGTGACGTAAACCATCTAGTATGGAAATGACGCAATTGGTTATTATGTGATAATTTATAGGAATCAAAATGTTGGATGTCAAAAAAAAAAATTTGAGATAGAAATGTGGTAAAGGTTTAGAATGGAATTGAGTGATAAATGTTATCAATTTAGAAATAATTGCAGAAAATTTGGTTATGAGTAATTCATGGATGTATTTCAAAACTAATAATAATATCAGAGTTAACCTAGTTTTGAGAACTTAGAAAATCTTGGTTATTGATTCTTGGGAGCTATTACAAGGATATGTAGAATTTAGAGATGAAAATGAGAATTTGATTGTATTCTATGATTATGCGAAGTTGAACCAGATTTTGTAAGAGGGTGGCTAGAGACAAAAAAACATGGATTTTAAGCTATAGGAATTGTTTTAGATGATTCGAGGAATTGTAGAATTCAAAGGAAAATAATTGAAGGTGAACGTTGAGAAAATTATGAAGGTTGATTTATAAACAAGAATAAAATTTTGTGACATAGTGGTATTGGAGTTTAGTAAATGCGAGACTTGACTTAAACAAGTACAAGGATTTTATAAACTGAATTTAGAGGTTTCAGATCTAAATTAAAACGAGGTGAAGGAATTTGGGATTTTGGTTAAACGAATAAGTGTTGACTCCTAAATAAGAGGGGTATGTTCGGAGAAAAATATTTTTAGGAGTAGAAAATTGTCTATGGTGATCATGGTAAAAGTTTAGATGACTGGAGATTATAAAATTTTTGAGGGTAGACATATAACGGTTGATTTTATATTAGAATTTGTGAGAAAATATGATTTAGCAAATGACAGACTTGATGGTATTAGAGAGAGATGATTAACTTGACTCCTTATGAAATCTTCCCTTGTTTTTTTTCCAAAGTGTTTTCATTATCATGAATCCTAGTTTCCTTAATCACGACCAAATCGACTTCGATTATCTTTTCTTATCATAATTATATCTTAGTTGTACTTAATTTGATTGTGACCCGAATCTCTATCCTTGTATGCTTGTTCTCAGACTTTGTTGAACCTGTCCTCCACATTGCCTAAATTTTGATTTTCCCAATTTGATCAACTTAGATCGTATCGAGAATAAATATTTTTAATATATATATTGTGATTGGATTTTCATGCAAGTGACTTTCATTCTTAACTTTGATTTTGATTTTTCTGAACCCTTTAAAGATAATTGGTAGTTACTTTTTTTATTTTTATGATAAGTACCAGTTTTCACATAGGGTGGTAGGCTGTCTTACAGTTTTGATGATTGTTATTTCTGTATCTTTTCTAAGTTTAGCACTCTGGATTGCTTGTGTGTTTTGATACCCGATGACCGCCTTGCTTAGTACGACTAGTATACCTAGATGAGACTTTCACTGCCACCGTATGCCATGACCCTGGACGTTGTCCTTTTGATGGTATGTTTTTTTAAGTTCTGGAACTTTTATTGTGGGGGTTTGACCTAGAGGGAGTATTTACATTTTAATTTCGAGGACGAAATTTTTATAAGGTGGGTAGGATGTGAGCACCCTGAATTTCGGGTTGATTTTTTTTCATTTTTTTTTTGGTTATTGGTTTGATAAATATTTTATTCTATTTATTTATCTGTTAGTGTACTTTTTCATGCCAATGATAATTGGAGTATCAGGGATGTTCTGTCACGACCCGCACCCACTGTCAGGGTACGGAACGTAACAACGCCCAGCCTACGCCGCAGTGTCGGCGGTAGAACGCTGTCCTAGGTCAATCATCTATCAATACCAAGTACTTGTACAGTTTATACTCTCCGAATGGAGGTGACATATCAATATTCATCTCAATCACATCTAGGGTAGAAGAACGAAAGACAAGTAGATAGATAGTAACTCAAGAGAACAGTATCATAGATGAATAAGTCTAAGTGTCTAGTACAACATAATATCCAAACTGTCAACTCATAATACAAAGTCTAAGAGTCTATATATCTCCACATCTCAAAATACAACTCAGAATGTGAGACAAAAAGTAATATAGAAAAGACTGCCTAGACTAAACTGGTCTAGACTACTGGAACAACATCCTCAGCTGCAGGTGGATCCTGCTGGGGGTCCACAACATAAGTATCATCTAGTCCTGCTCCAAAATAGGTAGACACCAGGGCCTCATCCTCATCCTCTGTAATATTTTCAACAGGTCCAATCAGGACGGGAATGAGCACAATACATCTCACGCAGTGCATAGCAGGTTAGGAAATACGATACAGGCAATAGAGTAAGATACATGAACTGCTGAAAGGAATATACGCTGTAAAAGATAGTTGTAATAAAATATCTACTGTATATAGAGAACTATAAGTGACTAGTGATGTAGAGCACAAGATAGGCATGTGAATGGCTAGAATTTGCACATGATTACACTACTGAGTTTGCACATGATTACACTACTTTGGAATTATTCACATGACCACTTCTACTCCCCCGTTTCCCCAATCAATACACAAGGATCTATACAAGTTA
Organism: Iris pallida; assembly: GCA_029216955.1. Lineage (NCBI taxonomy): Eukaryota > Viridiplantae > Streptophyta > Magnoliopsida > Asparagales > Iridaceae > Iris > Iris pallida. The sequence continues at coordinate 3,515 of JANAVB010020003.1, read as the reverse complement.
CGTTATTGTACATGATATCACATGGGGCCCATGAAAGGGTGCACATGATAGTATACATGAGGGCTCAGTAAACATGAGATACATGATCACATGAGTGCACATGAATAATAGAAGCATGGGAGTACATGATGATAGTGAAACACATAACATGAAGTACCCGATGCTCCCGAGGGGGATAACATCTCATGTAAAGATCCATATAGTACCAATCCGTGTTACCAACGTGACAGCAACAAGTAAAGTAATCTAGAGCAAGAATAAAGCCTGAACAAGTATGAAACGGTCAGAGAATGTACTCGCCTGCTGTATGAATGTCTGAAGACGATATACTGTCTGAGGAGAGGTATCTGGCTCCTGATCAGAGCAACACAAGTCACAATGTGTTCTAATAGTAAATATGATGTCTACTATGCAAACTACATGATTCTAGGTCAATCTGGTCAAAAGTCACTCTTGGTCAACTCTGGTCAACTCTAAAGTCAACTAGTCAAGGTTAAGTCATATTAGTCAAACTAGTTAGGGTTTTAGTCAAACTAGTCAAACTAGTTATTTCTAGTTGAACTAGGTCATCTTTGACCTAAAGTTGACTTTGGTCAACTTTCAGTCAACAAGGGTCAATAATGGGTTTTTGGGTCATTAGGGCTAGCCCCAACCATAGGCTAGTAAACCTTGGCCATAGGCCATAGTCTAGGTTTTCATATAAACCTATAACTAATAAGTCACATATATATATACCTATATATAGACATACACTATCCACATACCCAAAATCCATATATGCATAACATATATAATACAATCACATACCTATATATATACACTGTTTTATACCTAAGAGACCTAATACAATATACATATATATATCATGTATATATATATATACAATACATATATATAACTATATATATTACACATATATATATATATATGAGACAAAGGGAAAGAAGAGAGTGAGACAGTGAGAGAGAGTCAGGACAGGGGGGGGTTTTCCAGAACCTGGAACCCAATATCCCCCAAACACACACACAACATAACATATATACAGATATGTATATATATACATAACACACACACATCCAAACACCCTAAAAAACTCACATACACACACATAACATATGTACATATATATATACACTAAAATACATATATACAATGTACTAATCACATCAAAAATAGATTTGAAACTCGAAGTCAAAAACTGGAAAGGAAACACAAAAACTGGAATATTTGCACTGTTTACTCGAAATATAGGTAATCCCAAATTCTTACACTAAAATGAGCTAAGACTCGTATCCCTAGGTTGGTAACACTAGCCCCACACATATACTAGTGTCCTAGGTGCCTGACACAGAGTATAGACACGACACGACGTGTCCAACTCACAAAACAACCACTCGGGTAAACCTGATACACACGCACACACACAGTATCGTGCACGCGTGCAACTCACCCTAGGACACGACACAGACACTCTCGTGTCTCGTGCACGTGCACGAATGTTCACCTAGGGGTAGGGTACGTGTCCAACACCCTGCATGTGTCCACGTGTCGTGTAGAGAGGACACGACACGCGTATCAGAGAGGGAAATACGTGGTTTCAGACCGCGTCGTGCAGTGATGCACGCGTCTCGTGTACGCAACACAGGACACGACACACCTCGTGCTCGTGTCCTGGGGTTCGCCCTAGGGTCTACTACACACGTGTCACCCTGACACGTGTCCACGACTCGTGTACGTGGGACACGAGACCCGTGTCAGAGCCAAAAACTCGGCTGTGTAGTGCAGTGCACGACCCTTGCGGGGACGATTCCGTGTCCGACACGACACGAGGTCATCCCAAACTTTGGGGATGACCTGTCAGTCAGTGCCCGTGCTCTATGCCAATTTTGGCGTGTCCAAGTGGCGTGTAGAGGGAGAACTAAGGGGGTGGTAGCAGGGGATTTACAGTGTACTGTGCAGTGTGTCCAGTGTGAGTGAAACTGAGAGCTTCGTGTCCAGATTTGGACACGACACAAGCTCAAAATGTGCACAGTGACACAGGGTTAGGGTTAGGAAACCTTGGACTAGGTTTTGGTTCAAAAAGTTTTACAAATCAGTGTGTACTCATCAATGTGACAGTGTGCAACAGTGAGTAAAATACAATGTAATTAAATTGGGATACGTGTCCGACACGACACCAAATCAAACCCTGAAATCACCAAACTCTACCCACAACCATATTATGACTATATGCATGCAATAGAAAAAACTAGTAAAATAACTAGGTTAATATATTTACCTCTATGTGCAAAATCCTTGAAATTCAAATAATGAGGGGGGGGGTGTCCAAGTCCACTTGTGGGTGTGTCCAAGTCCTTGTGTCCAACTTGCTAGCTCCCTTAGCACCCTCTAGGTTGTAGGAACCCAATGCAAGAGGTTTGAAGTGATTTGGATCACTAGGTTGAGAGTTATGGATTTTTGAAGTAAAGGGCAATTTTTCATGAATTTAATTCAATGCAAATGCAATGAATTAATCAAAATATATAGGAAAGGGGGTCATGCCAAGGGGGGGAGGTCTTGGCCGGCCAAACATGGCCAAGGCATGGGGGAGGTTGTCCTTGGCTTGCTTGCAAGCTAAGGGAAAGACTTTGTAAAGGGGTTTAGATATTTTGCATAATTTAAGCAAAATATCAATAAGTAATATCTAGATATTTATATAGCTTGACTACCATGAAATATCTAATCCTCTTAGTCATTCTAGGTTAGTAGCTAACCTATGGATTAGGGTAATTAGGTTAGGGATTAGCAAGTCACTAATCTAAAAGTCCATGAATAGTAAAATCTCACTAATCCCACTAAATTCCAAATAAATTCCTAAAAATTACCAAAATACCCCTATGGCCAAAAATCACTAAAATGATATTCTAAGCCTATGGTCAAGTTCCCATGGTCATGGCAACTTCTAGTTTAGAGAAACTAGGGTTTACACTAAGGTTTACTAACAAAGTCACAAAGTCATAAGTCATGACTTAGCATGACTTAGAAGATGGTTCTAATTACACTAATAATCACTATAAACCATATCATGCCCCACCATTATTAAATAATAAAATAATAATTTTTTCAAAATCCCCAAATTCTGAAAACAGGGTGTTACAAGTCTACCCACCTTAAAATAATTTCGTCCTCGAAATTTATATGGTCGTACTCCTTCTAGGTCAAACCTCCAACAATCAAGGACGAAGCCACTACCTAGGCAACATACAAGGTCAACAGCAAAATATGGGTAGTAGACCTATACTGGGTCATGTCCAAGAATTGGCTGGCAGTTTTAGGTCATAAGGTGTCCTTAATTTAAATCGAAGCCAAAAGTAACTCCATGGGGTAATTCAGGATGTAGTCTCGGGTCAGGAAAATCGTACTAAGCAAATGAAGCACACAATGGTATGCCTGGGTGGGACACTAAGGTCATGGGAGTAGTATGTCATGTCTAGGTCATGTATGTGAAGTCAGTTTTTAGAAAACAACTAATCTTG
>JANAVB010020002.1:47500-78046 GCA_029216955.1 Iris pallida | reverse complement strand
GGACGATGTTATCATTTATGCGATATAGATGAACGTGCTTAGAATTTGAGGAATGGTTCGAACGGAGATTCATAGTGATCGGTCGTGATTCGAATAATAATTTTGAGAATTTATCGAGTAACTTCATCCCTGAATAGTGTATGTGATAGTCTTGGGGATGTTGATCGACTGAGGATCGGGATGCCGATGGGTCTATCAGCAAGCGACACGAGTAGTATAAAGTCCTAAAAACAAGTATGACAGAGTTAGTCATGATTATTGACATCTCATACAAGATTTGAGTTAGGAAAAAAAGAAGACAATGCCTAGCGGTTTGGGATTGCATCGGTTATAAAATGTTGATGGAAAGAGTATATAGATTGAATCAAAAAAAAGTTAAGGTGTAACGAACAGATGACTGAGTCGCGAAATCGATAGGAATCGTATGCAAAAAGTTAGCACGATTAGATATTAGTGTGCATGGAAATGATTCGAATAAACGAGAATGACTCTAAAGATTTGGGATAGATGTTGCTCGATGATTTGAGTTAGCATAGAATGATGCTAGTTAAGAAAATATGTTGCTCGATGACTTAAAATAGGCAGATGAACATATGTGATTTCGGGGTTTAGAAAAATTGATCATGTGACTAGTTCGAGGGATAATGATCGAATTTGATCTTGAATGTCGAGGAGATTCCAGTTCGGATGATAGCATCAGTTGCACGACTCAGAGTTTATTGTAAAGGAAGATCGTCAGCTTATGTATATCATCGATGGTATTAAGGCGTATCAAAAATCTATGTACGATAACTCGATAGTACTATGATTCGAGAAATGATGATCGTGTAAAATGTTATTATTCAGATGGATCTTATACTTGGGATTATGATAGTAACGAATGTTTGGATTACTTGGTTAGATGAACTTGAAGTTTGCATGAATGAATAGTGCTCAAACCATACAAAACAAAAACATTAACAGATTTGATGATAAATAAAATAAGAATTTTTATGACTCAGGAAAATTATAGTATGTGATCTTACTATTGTACAATGAGATAGATGCACGACTTGAGGAATAGTAGGATTGAAAAGTGAGATAAGTTATGATTGATGTTATATAACCTAAGAAGTTGATATCAATAAGTATGACTTATGATTTTTTATGTCAAAGAACACGAGTTTGGATAGATAGGTCTAACGAACGAATTGAGGATTTACGATTTGAAGAGTTGTGCGATTGTATCACGGAACCATAGTGTAATGGAGGATAATCGTGAGGATAATCGTGGATGAGATAACCTAGGAATGCTTTACTGAAACTAACACGGACCCCTGGATAAACGTTGTGAATGCGAATAGGATAAATCTATGCTCGAAGTTTAGAAATCGGAGGATGCGAGCTTGGATAGGAGGACCCTGTATTATCGACTATGGTTGACCTTAGAATGGGGAGGTTGTTGACCAAACTGGATCACAGTCAACCAAATATTGACAAATTGACAATATGATACTTGTCATAATTTAATATACACATCACAAACTCAGTGCAAAATGGACATCGTCTCTCTCCTACAGTGTACTCGTTTTCAGAATCTGTACTATTTTACATTTATTGAGCCTAGCAAAAATATAAACTGAGTAGCACTAGGTATTCTTGGGTTAAACCTTATCCCTAAACCAACCCAAAGCTCCACTAAGCCAAACTTAGCCCACAAAGCCCATCTGAACTCTCTGTCAGCAAGAAGACAGTTCGGCCGAACTCTGCCCCACACAGAGTTCGGGCCGAACTCTGCCCCCTGATTTTCAGGACCCTAATTTTTAGGGCTTGTTGTTTGCAAGTTGTCCAACGGCCATATTTTTGAATTTTTGGGACAGAGTTTTGGCCGAACTCTGTCCTCCTGGACTAGTATAAATAAGCCATCATTTCCACCATTTTTAATCATCCAATTATCTTTCCTCTCTTCTCTATAAGCCTCATACAAGCCCTAACCTTCTCATCTACTAGCCACAAGCTTCCTAAGCCTAAAAGTGCTCAGTGCTATTCAGTTAGAAGTTTGTGCAAGAGTCAAGAAAGTCACTTGGAAAATTGTAGCTTCGCCATAGCGATCTTTGTAAGAAGTTGACGTGCTCTTCTGAAGAAAAGGCATGGGATGTAACTACTATTTCACAAATTGGATTTAATCCAGAGCTAGAGTTCTCAGGCCTGGACTAGTCCTCCACGAGGGAAACTAGGTTAAAAATCTGTTGTGTTTGCGTATGCTCTCTTGATCTTTTTATTTCCGCATTTACTACTCTGATTATTTACTGTTGGTAAAAAGTTAAATTTTATTTGGCCCTTATCGTTATAAACTCTATTCACCCCCCTAGAGTTGCCTATAGTTCTTCAATTGGTATCAGAGCTCTGTTCTCTTAACAAGGACTAACATCCTATAGCTGATCCATGGCAACCACACAACCTATATTTTCCAACCATGGTGAAGGATAGTCCACTCATAGGCTAACCCTATTTGATGGAACCAACTACATCTATTGGAAAACTAGGATGAGTTTCTATTTCAAGTCTCTAGACTTTGACCTGTGGACCATTGTCACTGATGGTTAGAAAAAGCCCGCCAGAATAGTTATCGAGGGAGATCTCATCGAAAAAACCCAACGACAAGTATTTTGACGAGGAAAAGAAACAGGCGAGTCTAGATGCTAGAGCTATTAATGCTCTTTTTTGTGAAATAGACAGGACTGAATTTAACAGGGTCTCGACATGCACCACCTCGCATGAAGTATGGAAGCTTCTGGAAGTGTCACATTAAGGAACCACTCAAGTCAAGAAATCTAAGATCAGTCGTCTGACACAAGAATACGAGACATTCAAGATGAAACCGAATGAGACGATCACTCAAATGTTCACAAGGTTCCTTGACGTCATTAATCCTCTGTCATCTCTTGGCAAATAATACTCCAATCATGAGAAGATCCGCAAGTTACTCAGGGGGATACCGAAGATCTGGAATCCTAAGGTAACAACAATTATAGAAGGCAATGATCTAACCAAAAATGTCCATGGAAACTTTGATAGAAAAGCTGATGACCTACGAGCTCAACCTCAAAGACATCGACGAACCTGCTCCAAAGGCAAAAGAGATTGCCCTAAAATCTCATCGTCGAAGGGCTGATCCTGAAGAGACTGACGACGACAATTCAGAAGGTGATGATCAAGCTCTTCTAGTCCGTAACTCAAGAAGTTCCTTCATTTTAATCGAAAGAAGAAGGAACAACAAGAAAACGACGAGAAAGAACCAACTTGCTATGGCTGTAAAAGGATTGGACATGTTCGAAAGGACTGTCCTTTGCAAAGAAAGGTAACAGATATGAGAAGCCTTATAAGAAGCCCTCTTCGCGAAAGTACGCCAACACTAGTATTTGGCACGAAAGCGAAGCCAGTGATTCTGAGAAAGAAGATGACTCTTTTCGAGACACTGCTAATGTCTGCCTAATGGCAACATCCGATAAGGTAACTGACGAAACTCTTAATGACTTTACATTTGTTGAACTTGGCGATGCTTTTAATGACTTACTAAATGATCACAAGAAAGTCATTAGTAAATATAAGCATGCCAAGGAGAAAACCAAAGGCTATGAAATAGAGATTCATAATCTTTCTTCTTACTTGATAATGTTAGGGACACTCCACCCACGGAAGTCACTGATGAGGAATCCAAGCTTAAATTAAGCTTATATGATGACAAAACACTTATTGAGAAGCAGACACGTGAGATCTCAGCACTCAACAAAGAGCTTGCTGAAGAAAAGAACAAACACATAATCTCTATTGCTAAGATTGATGGTCAGAATGCAAAGTACAATGAACTGAATGCTTTCTCTAAGAAATTAGAGATCAGATTGGAAAAACAGGTGCTCAACCTCAAACCCAATTTCACAGTCACAAAACACCAGACCACTCATAATAGTAAAATACGTCACCCACATGCAGCACGTAAACCACATGCACATAGACATCATTCTCAACCTACTCATAACTATTATCCTGCTACTGCACATAGTCATAACTATTATCATACTGCTACACATAGTCACTATCCTGCTATTTCACATAACTATCACCATATTGCATATAGACATCACTATCAACCTGCTCCTAACACAAATAGGCATGCTACTTGTACATACTGTAGATTATATGGTCATATCTCACCACAGTGTAGAATTAGTAAATTAGTTGATATTAATCTATATGCATGGGTACCGAAGACTAGCATTTCAGGACCCACAAGAACTTGGGTACCAAAGGTCACATCTACTCGTGATGTAGGTGGACCTTCCTTCTTCAACTAAAAGCAAGTGGATTCTCGATTGTGGGTGCTCGCGACATATGACTGGAGATGTAAATCTTTTTGCATCACTATCGATGAAGAGGAAAGGATATGTATCCTTCGGTAACAATTTAAAGGGCTACATCATAGGTAATGGTACTATTGGTTATCCTCATTCTCCTGTAATAAAGGATGTCTGCTTAGTGACCGAGTTAAAGTATAACCTGCTCAGCATAAGTCATCTTGCTGATCATGGATATGATATTAACTTTGGAAAGGATAAATGCTACATTTATCATAGGTCAACTGGAAACATTGCTTTTGAAGGGATAAGAGAAGATAACATTTATATTTTCTATTAGAAATACTAACAGTACAGGAAGATGCCTCTACGCCCGCAAGGATGAAAGACTTTTGTGGCACCAGCGTCTTGGTCATGCCAATATGGATACTACATCCAGGCTATCGACAAAGAAGCTAGTAAGAGGTCTGCCCGACATCACATTCAAGAAGGACACAGTATGTGCCGAATATGAACTGAATAGGGCAACAAAATCTTTATTTAAATCCATAAACACTGTAAGTACTACTAGACCCTTGTAATTACTGTACATGGACTTATTTGGTCCCAGTAGAGTAGCTAGTCTTGGTGGAAAACTCTATGCTTTAGTTATTGTAGATAATTTTTTAAGATTTACTTGGATTTTCTTCCTTACAAACAAAAGCGATACTATTTCAGTTTTCAAAATCTTTGCCAAAAAGGTCCAAAACGAAAAAGGCTACATGATTACTCGAATTCGAAGTGATCATGGAGGCAAATTCGAAAATTCTAATTTTAAAAAGTTTTGCGAAACAAATGGTTTTGATAATGAGTTTTCTTGTCCTAGAACTCCTTAACAAAATGGGGTTGTAGAGCGGAAGAATAGGACTCTTGGCGATATGGCTAGAGTCATGTTGAATAAATTTTACTTCCGAAATATTTTTTGGACAGAAGTTGTCAGTACAGCTTGCCATGTTTTAAATAGGGTGCTTATTCGACCTATTTTGAAGAAAACACCATATGAGCTTTGGTTTGGTAGGACTCCTAATGTCTCTTATTTTAGAGTGTTCGGTTGTCGTTGTTTTATCCTAAATACCAAAAACAACTTAGGCAAGTTTGATGTCAAAGATGACGACGGTATTTTTCTTGGCTATGCTGCCAAGAGTAAGGGATATAGAGTGTTAAACAAATGCTCAATGATTGTAGAAGAATCTACTAATATAACTTTTGATGAGGAAAATAGTACAGCGGCTATCCCCGACGATGATGATGAACCATCAACTTCTACGCCGATGAATACCACCCCTGAAACCAATTCTCTGAAGGACTTACCGAAGAAGTTCGAGTTCAAGTCGTCACACTCAGAAAACTTGGTTATAGGTGAGGTATCACACGGAGTAAGTACTCGATCATCTTTAAGAGATTCTATTGCTAGTACTGCTTTCATTTCACAAATTAAGCCTAAAAATGTTTTAGAAGCTTTTAACGATGAATTTTGGATTTTCGCTATGCAAGAAAAACTCAACCAATTCGAAAGAAGCCAGGTCTGAAAACTTGTTCCTAAACCAGCTAACCATTCAATTATTAGTACTAAATGGATTTTTCGTAACAAAGTAAATGAAGATGGTTCCGTCACTCGCAACAAAGCTTGTCTCATAGCTCAAGGATACAACCAATAGGAAGGTATCGACTACGATGAGACGTATGCTCCAGTTGCAAGACTTGAATTCATTCGGATGCTTTGTGCCTTTGCAAATTTTTAAAATTTTAAACTTTTTCAAATATATGTGAAAAGTACTTTTCAGAATGGTTTTGTTAAAGAGGAAGCCTTTGTAAAACAACCCCCTGGTTTTGAAAATCACAAATTTTCCGACCACATTTTCAAGCTCAAAAAAGCGCTCTATGGCCTCAAACAAGTCCCCAGAGCTTGGTATGAACGCCTAAGCAATTTCTTACTAGATAAAGGTTTTTCAAACGGGAAATTGACACTACACATTTTATGAAAACTTTTAAAGACACCATTCTTTTAGTTCAAATTTATGTTGATGATATCATATTTGGGTCTACTAATGTCAATCTATGTCAAGATTTCGGTAAGTGTATGCAGAACAAATTTGAGATGAGCATGATGGGGGAGCTTAATTACTTCCTCGGAGTGCAAGTCAAACAAACTTCGCAAGGAACATTCATCAGCCAGTCAAAATACACAAAGGATATGCTGAAGAAGTTTGATCTTGACAATGTCAAACCAATCAGCACTCCTATGGCTACTACAACCAAGCTGGAACCTTATGAAAGTGGCAAACCTGTTGACCAACGTAAGTATCGAGGTATAATTGGTAGTCTACTTTACCTAACTGCTAGTCGTCCCGATATCATGTTTAGTGTTTGTCTGTGAGCACGCTATCAAACTAGTCCTAAGGAATCACACATGTCCGTCGTTAAGCGTATCTTTCGATACCTTAAAGATACGATTACAGTAGGCTTGTGGTATCCCAAATCCACATCCTTTGAACTTATTGGTTATTCGGATGCTAATTTTGTGGGATGCAAAGTCGACCGTAAGAGTACGAGTGGCACGTGTCATTTATTAGGTAAGGCTCTAGTCTCATGGTTTAGCAAAAAACAGAATTCTGTCGTACTATCCACAACAGAAGCAGAATAAATCACAGCTGGTCGTTGTTGTGCACAAATTTTGTGGATGAAGCAAACCCTTGTAGATTATAACCTATCTTTTATACACATTTCTATTTTCTATGATAATACTAGTGCTATTAATCTGACTAAGAACCCAGTATGTCACTCACGTACGAAACACATTGAGATTTGTCACCATTTTATGCGTGATCATCAACAATACGATACCATTAACTTAGAATTTATCAACACAGATCATCAGCTAGCAGAATTTTGCCCAAACCACTAGCCGAAGAGCACTTCAACTTTCTTTATCACGAATTAGGAATTTTGGATGAAACGGTCATTAATTAAATTGGCTTGCGTAAATAACGATTATGACATATATATTTATGGTGCATTTGCTATGGGTATAAGCCGAAAGGGTCCTTCTGACAATAAGGCGTAAAAGCCTAAGTGACACGGTGCACTAGTCTTCGGACTACCGCTAGCTGGGATCCGGCCCCTACAGCTACTCCATGGCAGTTTCATCGTAATGGTCGTTGTCATAAATCCTTGTTTATTATATGGTTTAATTGCATTTATAACTTAGTTAATTCAAAACTTTCTAAATTTTATTCTTTTTCATCAAAAATCTGCCACTTTTCAAACTTTCACATTTTATTCTTTTTGAACCAACACTTAGCCTTTTTCAACTGTCCTATGTTCTGTGCCCATGGAGGCAGAGTTCGGGCCGAACTCTTTCCTACACAGAGTTCGGGCCGAACTCTGTGTCCCTGGTCACAGAACCTTTCCTGATGCTCAGCCATCTATTGATTCTAATCCAATGTCTGTAATTTAACCCGACATGCTGCCCTATTCTTCTATAAACCCGACCAAACCTCTCTCTCCTTCTTCTTTACCACCTCCAAACTCTTTCTACCCTGATTTCTCTCCAAAGCCTAACCCGAGTTCTCTCACCTCTTGGATATTTCAATCTCAAAATTCATGGAGCTTAGATTTGGGGCTATCCTCTTCCATATTCTACTACTCTTTTGAGGTATACTCTCTTACTTTCTCCATCTCAAATTTCAAATTCTTCTCATTATCAATGGCACCTAGATTGTTCAATAGGGGAAAGTGGGCTAGAACCGAGGGTGCTTTCTCATCCAACCCTCCTTCTCAAGATGTTCAACCCATTCATCCACTTTTTAATCCACCACCACCTCATGACCCCAACACATTCAATGAACAAATTTTTATTTTATTGGAGGCTTCCAATGAATGGTTCAATGACTTTTGTTCAAGGAGTGTGTATGCGGGTCATCCTATCAATTTTACAATATTTTCTAGATATGACTCATTGTTCCATGATCTTTGTCTAGATGAGTTAGTTTCTATATCATCTCTTATATATTTGAATGCTATCCAAATGTTTTACTGTAATCTCACTTTTGATGACACATGAATCTATTCTCGTGTCGCCGGAATCGACATCACTTTTGATGATTTTGAACTTGTAAAATATCTCGAGATCCCGGAACCCAATTCTTGGGAGAAACTTGTCGATGCATGCAAGTTTCAATTTCCTGATGGATCGTCCCTTGAGAGTTTCAAGAATGATTTGTGTACTACCAACACTCGTCCACGCAAGTTACTTGCTAAATTTCTTAACCCATATTTTTATGAACTTTATCGTATCGTTTTCTCTACAATCTTGCCCAAAGTAGGATCAACTGATGAAGTATCTTACTTTGAGATCTCTGCACTTTATCATCTTCACTTCCATGTCCCTTTTAACTTTTCGTACACTATAATGGACTGGATGATTAGTGCACGGAAGGAACCTCGGTCATTGGTCTATGCCCTCTATTTGCCAATGATTTTTCGTGCGTTCAATGTTCCTCTTGATGAGTGCCAGTTCCTTCCATCCCCTGCCTATTTGTCTAAGGCAAGGCGGCTTCTAGCAGCTGTTGAGTCTCCTGCTGAGTCAGAGCATTTTGAGTCTGATGCTCAGGCTGATCCACCTACACTTGGGCAACCTGTGCCCGAGCCACCTGCTACTCTCGAGTCCATTCAGACCATGCTGCGCGATCGCTTCATGTTGGAAGACGACCGCTGGACCCAGCTAGATTATCGTACCACTTTGCACATGAGTGCCATCAGTAACTCATTACATGACATCCGGTATACTATGTCTCGACATTCTACTATGCCCCTTCCTATGGAGCGGGATCCATCTCGTGCCGGTTACCGTATCGATGACCCCTGGGTCTTGCGATATCTGGAACCGGATACAGCTTTTGTGGATCTTCGTCGTTCTAATATTGATCTATCTGACACCGCTGGACCATCTAGTGCTCCATGATGGATGTGGTTCCGTACCTGCTGCTGCTACTACTGATGCTCTTCTTTAGTTTTATGCTTTATGGACTTCTGCTTATGTAGTTTCATTTTATTGTATGAGTATATTTTCAGTTTATGTGGAACTTTAGATTTTATCTGTGGTTATTTTATTATTCTCTTTTGACCTATAAATTGTGTGCTTGCCAGTTAATCCTTTATACAGTCTTCTACCTGTCCGTTTGGTGTTCATTTTTGATAAATGCCAAAAAGGGGAGATCTATTTTATATTTATATCTCTATCATATTTGTGTGATATCTATGTTTTTGAGGAGATAATATATATCAGGATAAGGCACATTAATTTACGGGGAAGCTATGTTTATGGGGGAGCTAATATTACGGGGGAGCTACTGCACTCTATACTTGTCTACCCCTTTCAACTTGTGTCCAGGTATGAACATTGGATATACAAATATTATTTTTGTCAATTATCAATATGGGGGAGATTGTTGACCCAAACTGGATCACGGTCAACCAAATATTGATAAATTGACAATATGATACTTGTCATAATTTAATATGACACATCAAGACAGAACTCAGTGCAAAACGGATATCGTCTCTCTCCTACAGTGTACTTATTTTCAGAGTCTGTACTATTTTACATTTATTGAGTCTAGCAAAAATGTAAACTGAGTAGCACTGGGTATTCTTGGGTTAAACCTTAGCCCCAAACAAACCCAAAGCTCCACTAAGCCAAACTTAGCCCACAAAGCCCATCTGAACTCTATGTCAGCAAGAAGACAGAGTTCGAGCTGAACTCTGCCCCACACAGAGTTCGGGCCGAACTCTGCCCCCTGATTTTCAGGACCCTAATTTTTAGGGCTTGTTGTTTGCAAGTTATTCAACGGCCATATTTTTGAATCTTTGGGACAGAGTTCCAGAACTCTGTCCTCCTGGACTAGTATAAATAACCCATCATTTCCACCATTTTCAATCATCCAATTATCTTTTTCTCTCTTCTCTATAAGCCTCATACAAGCCTTAACCTTCTCATCTACTAGCCATAAGCTTCCTAAGCCTAAAAGTGCTCAGTGCTATTTAGTTAGAAGTTTGTGCAAGAGTCAAGAAAGTCGCTTGGAAAATTAAAAGCTTTGCCATAGCGATCTTTGTAAGAAGTTGACGTGCTCTTCTGAAGAAAAGGCACGGGGTGTAACTACTATTTCACAAATAGTAGATTTAATCCTGAGCTAGAGTTCTCAGACCTGGACTAGTCCTCCACGAGGGAAATCAGGTTAAAAATTTGCTGTGTTTGCGTATGCTCTCTTGATCTTTTTATTTTCGCATTTACTACTCTGATTATTTACTATTGGTGAAAAGAGTTAAATTTTATTTGGCCATTATCGTCATAAACTCTATTCACCCCCCTCTAGAGTTGCCTATCTATTCTTCAGAGGTGAGTGTTTTGATATTGTTGTTTGGGAATGATGATCCCAACAATGACTTTGCCTTTTGCCCAGTAAAGATAGCATAGCGGTTAGGCAGACGTCCCTATGTGGAGAGTTAAAAAAAAAATTTGGGATCAACCCTATTAAGAGATGCCCACGTAGATAATAGAGCTAGATTAGCCAGATAAAAGTGTCTTAAAAAATCTTGAGGATTGTTAGGATTGGATATCGGTATTGGTGGTTAGAATGATTCAATTATTTGGAGATACCACTCACGAGGCTTGGCTAAAATACACATATTTCGGGGATGACTTAAATATGTGCACGATCTGACTCGAGTGGTAATGGAGGATTCTCTATCACGAGGCCTAGTTAAAATGCATATAATTTAGGGACGCCTAAAAGATGTGCATGATCCAAATAAGTGATACGTTGAATTCAAATAAGACTAAAGGACTGGAACGGTATCGAGGATTTCAAAATTATGGGTTTCAAAGAAAATACTCATGGTAGTGCGATCGTTGGACTTGAAATGAACTTGAATGTTGATTGACCGGGTTCGAGGTAAATAAGTTGAATTTGCTTAGGCTGGATACTCGGGATGATTATGTTAATATCATACGAGAGTGACCGAAAGAACCATTGTGTATTGATTGTAGCAAATCAAAATTAATGAATTCGGAAGGTAGTGAAATCGGTAGGCGAAATACTTAAATATGTATACATGTGAATGTTGATTGAGGCATTGACACAAGTCAGGTTTTGAAGATTGGTTATGGAGGGGTAACACTGGGTTTCGACTAGGAAACGACGAACTAATGACTTAATAAAATTTTAATTCAAAAAATTGTCGACGATACCGCTCAGGTGGTTTGCCCTAGAACTAAGTTGTCCGTATGTGCAACGAGTATAGTTTACCCTAAGTTTGAGATATAGTTGCTCGATGTGAAAAATAATAATTAAGACAAGAGTGTGGCTTGGATTGAAGAAATGCATAGGCGGAGTGTGTGCGAGAATCATTGAATGTTGAATCAAATGATAAGTCATGAGTGTGTACTCAGTAAGTTTCAAGGACAAAATTCTTTTGAGTGGTGTATTATGTAATGCCCATTCCCGTTCAATTCAACTGGAGGAAACGAAATGCAACGACATTTGCACTTAGCCATGCAACGGCTTGCTCGAAGTCCCTCTCGGCCAAGGCAACTCCTCGCTCAGGTGGGTGGCTTCGGTGAACTTGCCTCAACTTGGCCTTCACACTAATAAAAGAAAGTTTTCATTGCACTAAATAGGCTTGATAATAAAAGAGATGAATCCATATAGCTAAGGGAATAATTCCATTGAATCAAGTATGTTTGTAGAACATGGAAAAAGTGTTATAATGTTGCTTAGATATTCTCCATGATGGTTTTCAAAGTTGGCACTGGGTCCTTCGACCGCACGATTAAGTTAGGCAAAGTTATGCCATGGTTTATCGAAGTCATAACAGGCACGGTCCCACGATTTTACTATTTTTTATAGTAAATATGTCCCACGGTTCTAATTTAAGCATGCATGTTCTCACGGTTTTAAGGCCCGTCATATAGAGTATGACTTGGACGGTAGTATCGCATAGAACACAGTTTGTTTAAAGCATGAAGCACGATCGGTTGAATGATAAGTATAAAGGCTATGCAATAGCCGTTCCTGGGTCTCAAAAGAGTACTATGGAAATGAAAGATAGGTATAAAAATACTGAAAATAGTAGTAACTGTGTAGGATGGTAAGTTAAGTCGATTTCTACATGGTCATTGGATAACTTGTGCACAAGGGCGTTATTTTCTCGAACGGTAGCACGGGGCCACGGGACTAATTCGATCCTAGGGTAACACTGGATAGCTGAGCAAGACATGCTTTAGTAATTCTGGAACTTTTAGGGGGCTCGCTATCCCGGCTGGATAATTTGCCATCTAAACCAAGCTATAAAGTCCAGGTATAGCTAGACTTGCTAGTGACCTTTCATATAAATAAGTCGGTGTGCTGAGCGCCAATCTGCATGCACGGTGTCAAGTTGAATCAAAAAAAGTACAAGCACGACACAGATTGAGTCAAGAAGATATGTACGATTTGTAATACCTTATGGAGCCTAAGATTTGGCTATAGCAAAGACATGTGCTTCCCACGAGGTGTGGTGTCGATTGGTGAGTCGTTGACATGAAAAGTTTATTAAGTTTGGACTGAGTCGTATCGAGTTTAAGTCAGGACGGGCCGTAAGGCAAATCTTGGTTAAGTCAAGTTGAGTTGTGAGGCACGGCCTCGATATTGAAATATGAATAAAGTTTATGGCACGATCATGTTGTTGTGTCTCAAAGTATGAGCCAAAAAGGCAAGCACGAGTCGATATGCTGATGTCGTTGGCACGAGAATGGTCTAGAGGCACAAGGATAAATAAGTTATCGGTACGAGGCACGGTGATGGTCTAGAGACACAAAATAGGCCAGGAGCCTATGTCCTAAAACTGATCCTAAGGCAAGATTAGAAAGATAATCAAAATAATAGTTTGCACAAACTAAAATAACATGTTGGTTTCGTATGGGTAGGTGAGGGGCTCACACCACCAGTACGGTTGTGTACTGACATCCCACCAGTTTTTATGCAGAGGTAACAGGTACTTGCTCGTTCGAGGCGGAGTCCGCTTGGACGCGCTTAGGCATAGAGTTCCTTGGTATTTTGAGACATGTGGCCGCGTTGAAGACTTCACCTATACATGACATAATGTATGGACATCGCCTTCTAAATCATCCGCAAAGTTATAAGCCTTCGGGCATGAACGTTTTTAATTGAGAAAAGAGAAAGAGCTGAGTGTGTGTATACAGAAAGAAAGTGAGCTTGAATGACTTGTAATCTTGGCTTCGCATCCTTATAATCTTATTTTCAATATCAATAAAGAGTATTATTTTGTACATGTCTTTATATTATTCAACTTCTCTGCTTGAGACTTCAGTACGACGATTCCATCACAAGCTGCTGTAATCGATCGTTATGGAACCCGCCTTGCACGAGCGCAATCTAGGCTTGCGCGGCATCACGTTCTAGCGAGGACGATCGGTTTTGCAGAACCGGGGCATGACAAATGTGCCCCAAGAATGAAATATGATCCAACCAGAACTCGTATTTACTAACATTTGCATAAAGTTGATGCTCCCTCAAAGTCTGCAAGACTCTCTGGAGATTATCCTCATGCTCAGCATCACTACTGGAATAGATGAGGATATCGTCTATGAAAACCACCACAAACTGGTCCAAATAAGGCATAAAGATGTGGTTCATCAATTCCATAAATATCGTCAGGTCATTAATCAACCCAAAAGGCATCACTAGAAACTCATAATGCACATACCGTGATCTAAATGCTATATTGGGTATGTCTTGCTTCCGGACCCTCACTTGATGATACCCCGACCGAAGATCAATATTGGAGAAAACTCTAGCTCCACTCAACTGATCAAACAAGTCATTAATCTTCGGCAATGGATACTTGTTCTCACCGTCACCACGTTCAGCTGCCTATAATCAATGCACAAATGCGATGACCCATCCTTCTTGTTCACATGTACCACCGGGGCTCCCCAAGGTAATCTACTAGGTTGAATAAACTTCTTAACCTTCAGCTCCTCAACATGTAGATAAAGTTTGTCCAGCGCCGACTACGACATCCAGTAAACTCTGCTAGAGGTTGGTTCTGCCCTTGGAATCATCTCAATACATAACTCAACATCTCACACGGGTGACATGCCTGGAAGCTCCTCAGGAAAGATGTTGAGAAACTATTTGACTACTCTATGAATCTTCTCCTCTATTGCCACCGCTGCTGCAACTACTCCTCGGGAATGATCCTCCAACGATCGAATGAAAATGAACTCCTCAACACCCAAAATGCTGAACAACGGTCAGATGAAAAGAGTAGACGTGTCTACTTTTCTCTTTTATCCCCTTAGAGTCATTGTCAAACTCTATAGTAAATTACCTCTAACGAAGCTCATTTGTCATGTTAACATTGTTGGTGATTTCTGGTAATTCCACTGACTTTCTAAACAAGGTTGTTAAAACTCATCAAGATAAATATTATCTCTGATGTTATGTCCCATAGTCTATTTCAAGCTATCATGTCCTCCATACCGCTGATAGTTCATATTTTTGGCCTTTGGAAAAGCCTGTAGAACGATTTATTCCAACTTTCCCTACAGTGCCAATGTCTGATTCTGATCTCTAGCGGATTTCCAACTATCATGTCATTTTATACTTTTGATAGTTTGTTTCTATCCCCAACAATGTTTGGGATATCAAATCTTATTCTAGCCGAATGACCTCGAGCTATTATCCATATCCAATCATGGATACGATATAGATAATAGATCCATAAAAAGTTCTCCAGTGGATAGTCCTAGATCCTACAAAACGTTCTTGTTATGATCATAAGCTTTTATTTCACATAAAAGCTTATCATTAAATACCAGTTGGTTCAAAGGTTTTCTATTTCTAATTCCCAGTGGAGTTAGAAATAATCTTTCTTGCGGGATGTTCTTGTAAAAAATCTAGATCATCATACCCAGTTATATGAATGATCTCTTTTTTGACTAATATGTCCATATTACCTCTTTAAGTCGGAAGCCATTTTTCCAATGAAGTTTTCTTAACATTTTTTGCCATGTTCATATTACCTCTTAGCAGAAACGTTTTCTTTTTTGCTATGACCTGTACCTCTGAGCAAAATAGATCATCTGTTAAACAGAATTATCATGTCCTCTTATACCTCTGATAGTTTTGTTTTTATCAATATTTATCATATGTACCATAGTATTGGTACGACATGGATAGTGCATCCACCTTGTAAAGATTTCTTGGTGACGTTATCTTTATCTTCCCCAATAGGATTTATTGTTCTTCATGTCCAGCTATACCTCTGAACGATCAATAGCCTTCATTTTTCTTACTATTTAATCCCTTATGAATTAATGGTTTCTGAACTATCACGTCCTTTCATACCTCTTATAGCATTCCATATTCATCATATATATCACAGTGTTGGTATGTCATGGATAGTAAATCTACTTTTAAAGATTCCTAGTGTAGTTTATCTTTTTTTCCCTCAACAGAGTAATAGGCTTTGCCACATCCATATTACCTATGACAAAACCTTTGTACTCTTGTGTATCCCATCTTTAGATCCCAGTTGGTCTAAAGGTATACTACTAGTTCCAGTTGGATTAGTAGTATTTGGCTTTTTGTCTGTTATGCTCATATTACCTCTGAACAGACAAAGTTACTACATCTTGTTAGTTACAATTTGTTGTCCACAAAATGTGATTCATGTCCATTCTTCACCTCTGAACAGATGGATCGTCCCTATTTTCCCCAACATATTCTTTTCGGGAATTCTTAGTTCATCATGTCCACATCACCTATGAATGAACAAAAGTTTCCATAATTTGCAATTATAGTTTATCAAGTCCATATCACCTCTGATAGCTTACAAATGGTGTGCTATTCTTATACCCCATCGGTAACAAACTGCAGTGTTAGTCATATCAAAAGCATGAACAACAAAGTTTTTGTGCTTTCAAAGTACTTCAAAATTTGAGCAAGTGTACTATGGATTCTCGAAAGCTTTAAAGGAGGTATTGTAGACACTCAAAAAATTGAACATGATTCAGTTATGTGAAGCTTGGAAATTTTCAAAGTCTATGCACGAGTTCTAACTATGCACAAGGGTGGCAAACAAGTCTATGCGCGAACTGAGGAAGCATACACTATGTCCAGGATAATGTATAAGTCTATGCACAGAGTGATAGAAACCCTTATAAAGAATCAGTAAAGCAACTTCATGCGCAGGACTTTATGTGTCAAGAAGCTATATGCCAAAGCCAATGAACTTTGGGTTATATGCAGAAACCCATGCATTATGCACTAAAAGTCATGGACAAATAACCATGTGCATGAGATGGTGCATTCAATGAGTGCAATAAAGTTGTACCAGCTCGTAGATAGTGACGTAGGATGGTTGCATAGAGAACAAGGAAACATCAGTGCTTGCATCAGCGTTATGATTATACTTTATTCTTGTACAATAGAGCAGTGCCACGTGGCGCTATGCATATCCACTCGTTTGAGTATGGAGCATAAGAGGCTCGCGCATAAAGTTTAAGTACTTTCTTCTCAGCTTATGCGCAACAAACAATGGACAGTTGTGAATACGAGAAGATTACGCTCATTTAATACACATATTACGGCGGCCGTTTCGAAGTTTGAAGTGGTCTTCCCTCTAACAGAAGTCATGTGTCAGGTTACCCGTGATATATGCGCACGTTCAGATCCGCAATATGTGCTAGAGTTAATGCCAAACTCTATACACCGCATAGAGTCAAAAAAGTGTGTTTTGACTTTTATACGCACATATGGTTGTTACAGTACAAATGGCTATAAATAACTAGGACATATGATTCCCAAGGGGGATAGATAGAGAGTATATAGAGCCCACTTGCTGTCAAATTCTGTCTGTGAGCCAGAGTTATAACTATGATTGTGGAACCTTGTAGCATGTGTAATAACTATGATTGGGTCTTGGACACAGGAACATTTTATCATACCACTCCACGAAAGAGGATCTTTGTGATGTACCAGAGTGATAGATTCGGACATGTAAAGATTGAAGATAAGGGGACAACGACAGTTGTGGGCATCGATGATGTACACTTGATGACAGAGCTTGGAGAAAAGATTGTCCTCAAGAGAGTTTGTCATGTACCAAGTTTGCACCTTAACTTGGTGTTGGTCGCAAAGCTGGTGGATGATGGTTATCGCGGTATGTCTAGGGACATGGACTGGAAGCTTACAAAGGATTCCTGACTGTTGGTTTAAGGGGATATGTATTATGACATATAAAAATTCAAGTTGATGAGGTGTACGGGTGATTCATAGACATCAGATGATGACTCAATATGTATTCGACGGCGGGTTGATAATCGTCAAGGCTTGTCGGGAAGGGTCTTTAATAAGTTTTGAGAAGTATGGAGAATTTGGTTCGTTCGGGGGGAGCGACGAATAAAGGTATGTTACATCTTGAGGGCTAGACTATCAGTTCTATGAGAGCTGGTCGATCTCCAGGTGGGTGTACTTTATGGCCCCAGCTTTGGCACCGGGAGGGGTGCTGAAACTAAACAGAGTAACATCGGTTTCATTATTTCGAAGTCGAGAAGGATATCAATGGTACAACCAACTCAAGATACAACGAATACATCTGTTTGCATATTTTAAAGGGGAGGTATGGACCTTTAACGACAAGCATCTTGCATAGACTCATTCTGCTCGAGGATTTATATGTACGGGAACTTTCATATCAAACATGAGGGCAGGCAGGTCCATGAGCTTGAATCTTGCGGAAGTCGTATCGTCCGATTGGTTAGTTCAGCCAAGGGTAGAAAACATTTACAAAAGGGAGCATATTTCGGTAGAAGACAAGTCGGAGACAGACAACTGTGACTCACGATAAGGCTGATGGTAGGAGGCTTTAGTCTAAGTCGAGTTATTGCTCATAAAGAGATCCAAGTTATTCAAAATAGGCTACACATGGAAGTTAGTGTCGACATAGTGGTTGAACAACTGGAGATTACAGGAGATTTAAAGGAGTCCTGGTTATTCAAGATCGATGGCGACAGAGAACATAAACTTTGTAGCGGGGTGACAAACATGGAGTCTGATTAAGGAGTCATAGAGCCAATACCCTCTTATAATTATGTGGAGTGAGTCTGTTGCAAATCCAGTTAGATTCGAGTTGGATAGCATTATGGAGCATCAGCGAAGATAGTAGATCAATTTCGACGAGATTGGGGCTCGATTGGAGCCAGAACAGCATCACCAGTACCGGCGATATACCAAATACAATTCTTTATTTTAGCAACTTTTAGCATAAAATTTGTGCCCATCCTGTGTATTTACGTGCATTGCAAAATTTCAGTAGTTTTTTTTGCCCTTAGATCTACGTTGGGTTGTCCATATTAGTGTTGGCTAGCTTATGAGCTAAGCTAGGTTCTTTTGGGCCCTATTAAAGGGGGCTGAAGGGGGTCTTTCTTTCTATGTGCTCAATACGGAGATTGAATGAGAGTCCACCACTTCTACGAGAAAACTCGTGCTCGCTCGTTGTCACGACCTGCACCCGAATGTTAGGACACGAATACATGGGTACGTCCAGCATACACCACAATATCAACAGTAGAACGTTGTCTAGTCCTCAATAATCAATACAAGTCTATTGAATATCAATATGTACTCAAAAGTAAGATATGAAATAGGAAAAATAAAACCCCAAATTTAATATCACAAATCAACTAAAGACACAAGTCTAAAATCAACAATTGTTTATACATCCCAAGTAGTGTCTCCGGAGACAAATCCAGTCAACTATTAAATAGGCAAGCTAAGCTATCTAGATATCAGTCGACTGGAACCCTGCCAAGATCACTCAATTCTCTTGGACCATAAAACGTTAGGCACATGTCCACAAATTCATTGTCTAAATATATAGTTTTCCAGTTAGAATTGTAACAAGTACATACATGATAAACTATTCAAGACATGATAAAAACTATAAAAAAAAGAAATAGCATATGAAATAAACGATAAATAGGTAAAACTAGAATCATGCTATGACAAGTAGAGAGAAACGGGTAAACACGAAAATTATGGCATGTCAAATAAAGTGGAACAGGTAAAAACGAGCAATCATGACATGTGACATCAAGAACAAGAACAAAGAGAACCAAGTAAATCTACATCTAACTAAGTGTTTTGAAATGCCACGTTCGACATGTAAACGACTAGGGGTAAATACGGCACATCACACGTGTGATGTGCGATCGTTATCAATCACGATTAGAGACGAAGGATAGTTTGGAGTAGTTTTCATGTCTACTAAGGTATTTTCTCGCCCGACTAGCACTCATGGATTCAAGTCACGACACGAAGATTCATGAAACACAAAAATCATGAAACACAATAATTAATCAAAAAATGCAATAGTCACGAAACACGATAATTAATCACAAAATACAGTAGTCACGAAACACGATAATGACGTAAATAACATAAATCATGAAACTGATAATCATGAATATGAATCCATACTACTTGTGTGAACAACGTGTCAAGAATCATGTAATACATATCTAAAATATGTATCATAGAAACTATCAGGATTAAAAGTAACAAGTATAAGTAATTGCCTGCTTCTGAAGGTGGTGAAGTAACAAACCCAAGACGATGTGTTTCCAATCCACTAGATATACCATCATATCATTATCCCATAAACTTCGTCACATAATTTAAAGCAAGTTAGAATTACAAATTCCACTTAAAACAAAAAAGGCTTTCCTAATTAATCTATTTTAATTCTGAATAATATCACCTAAATCTTATTGTAATCTTCTTATATTCTGACTTTAAAACGAAACCTAAATTTTGTCTAAATTTAACCCATATTTGCAAATTTGAAATTCGTTGTACGCAGATTGAGGCACTCCGTTGACCAAAAAGTCAAGTAACACGAACCTAAATTTGAGTACAAAAACATGTAGATTTCAGCACTACAAGAACATCGGAATCATCGGTTTCATCGAATCTCGAATCCTTTAGAAATTATTGCATTTATGGCTAACAGATTACTATTTCGATAATTCACTAGTCATCTATGTATTATACGAGTTAAACAGACTATAAAATAATTTTATTATTTTTTGGAAATTTAATATGTTGTAGATCTCTATGTCAGCTTTTCGAACATCAAACGGATCAAAAAATGAGTTCATGATCTCCTGGAATATCAAAAACAGCAAAACGTATTCATATTTCGGACGACTGACACTTAGATAATTTTACAGAAAAACATGTTTTGAATTAGCTAAAATAAATTACAGATTATCGAAGCTAACCTCAATATGGTTGAAACAAAACAAAAATAGAGGTAAACAGAGTCCGGAGTTGGGAGTTATAACCCTTCAAAGTTACTAGAGCTTATGAAAAAGGTGTCTGATTTTGTAACGAATTTTTGGCTGTTTTGGATTAAAAAGAGAGATGGTTGGATTTATAGGAAGGGAAAGCTAAGGGATTTCATAAATTAAGTAGTTATATATAATATATAGTTATTGTTTAAAGTGGATATGTTTAAGATTGACTTCAGTATTGTTTTGAATTTTGTTCAAGTAAGGAAAGATTTAAATATTCAATAATATATTAAAATTTTATTATATAATTTGAATATGATATTTTCTATACACAATGATAGATTAATTCTTCTAGTAATCCTATATTTGTATATACATATCTTTAAGGATTTAGATAAAAGAGAATTATTTATAGCATTTATAGATTTAGCATCTTTAAATGACAGTTTAAATATATTTAACTATATATCTAATTTATCTTTTTTATTATTATCATTATTATTATTCAAATAAATATAAATGATTTGTTTTGTTACCTTCTTTTATTACTTAAATACTACTCAATATAAAAATAATTTATCATTATAATTTATATTCCCATTGATTAATTTATTGACCCTTTTTTATTGTATAAAAATTATTTATTTATTCAATTAAAGAACTACTACCACTTTGATTAAAAATTATGAAACTTGGAATATCTAGAACATGAGGCTTACACTCATAGGTTCTTGCTCTTTAAGGTATAGGGAGGTTCTGATCGAAGTTTCGTCGACTTCGTCTGGGAGATCATCACCAAAGTCTTTATATGGGCAACTGCTGCTAGGCATTATTCTAGTTAGGGTTTGAGGTTTTGTGATCTTGTTTGTAAATATGTGTATCTTCTTCTTGTCAAGAAGATCATCGTATAATGAGTTGGAGTTTGTCCGGATCGGGTGGCGAAGCCATCACATATACGTTTGTATGATCTGTCTTGGTTTTTGCTTAGCAATTTGTGGTTAGTTATCTTCTTTGTTTTGGGATTCCATACCGTCATTTCTCGTGATCCACAGTGTTCTTCTCTGATACACAACAGGAGGGTCATACTAATACAGTACAGTATATGCATTAAAGGAATGTTTTGGTTAAAAAAATTTGTCGTGTAAAGTTGTAATATACTATATAGGTATGTGAAGGTCATAGTAATTCTTTTAAAAACGTGTGATTCTTTATAATTCAATTAAAATGTCTGGGTACTTAGCCTGGGTTGTAAAGTTAAATATCTATACGCGTATCTCAAAAAAAGGAGACAAGTCTATGATAATTCTTTCTGAGATGCATAATCTTCAAGGTATTTTAATTTGTCTTGGAGGTATTCTAATCTCTTTATTATTTTAAAGAATATTTCTAGACCTCTCCCTTTAGAATGGACACGAACAAAATGAGAAAGATTTTAAGACCTCTCAAAAAGTTTATGACTGGTTGTCAATTTTTCCTTCCAGAACAAATTTCTAATGATAGCAATTTTTTGTTTCCTACACCAAAAAAGAGAATACATGTTGTAAAGATGATAAAAATTGCTGCAGCAAAATAAGCACGTCTTTGTAGTAGTGTCACGCCTAGTACTGGAATACGGAGACGAACTAGGCCAGCTACTCTATATGAGGTATGCAAACGTCATACGGCGATCGTGGTTGTCGATAGACAAGGGGGTGCATGCTACAATCAAGTCTCCTATGGTCTCACAGAGCATCTATGTCTCAATCATTCAAAGCAAGAAAACAGCAATTAATGAGCATATGAGATAAAGCAGTAAGACGTCCCCGACGCTTCATCAAAATGATCATGGGGAACTAGCTTTATAAGTTAGCCAGCCCAGAGAGTCATAGGTACATAATCGTATTCAGCTGCAGTCTGATTTAATTACAATTATGCAAAAGACAAAATATCCAGATTAATCGGCTAAACAGGTACCGGTGGCTAAATGCCAGAAATAAGTGATGAATACTATAGTGGTGGAGAAGAACTCTCTCAAGTCCCCCCGCCAGCCATGCTCCTATTATGCACCATTGACGTCAGGGAGGAAGGTCGGATCCTCAGGCTCTGCTACGTGATCTGGCCAAACAAAACCAGCGGGGTCAGCCTCGAATAGCAAGTACCACAAGGTAGCACAAAAGAGTGAGACAAAACCCAAGCATAAAAATAATAATAATAATAGCTTTCATTCGTAACCTCGGTCCGCAACCTGTCGCAGCACGATAACCCAACCCAACAACCAAACAAGGACATGGGTTGGACCACGCACCATGACAGTCAATATCCCTCGGCTACTAGCGGAAGGCGCAAGGCACACGCAAGTTATTTTATAAGCGGCCAAATCATTCCTATGGTTTTCTATATTAGCGGAGTTATCCCTGCAATGCTAATTATAGGAATCCTCAAATCGTGTCATTCCAGTAGGGCTAGCCAATCCATTATATATACATATACGCGTAGCACATTGATTATGCACCGGTACCCCGTAAGGCTACCGTGCTGAAACATATAACACATAGCACATAGGAGTCGAATATAGTCATCCACCATAGGCAGATGAAACCACATCCGCGGCGGCCAACCCGACACTTCAGGATGGGAACTGGTGTGGCTGGTATGGCACGATCTCGAGATTCTTCTCGCCCAATGTATCTATCAAATTAGTTGCCTAGTTAATCCATAAGTTATTCTCGGAGTTCGCATGTCGTGGTCACTTGCTAATTCTCCTAGATGTCGTATATTGTACGAGTACCCCAAGTAAGGATCCGTACTGGCTCAAGGAGTCATACGTAAGAATTTTTTCTTAGTGTAATGCAACAAGCAATACATACCACGTCACTACTATCGACCATTCATTATGTAAGTGCTAGAGGCTTTGGATGTACTAGCATATATCGCATAGGAACACTTAACGCATTGGATAGCACTTCGATGCTCACATAGGTTGTACCTCAGTACTCGCATAGGATTAACCAGCACATGCATAGGTAGTCAGGTCGGGAATGAAGGTCAAGTACACAAAAATATGCAAGGAAGATCAAGAACATCCATGGGGGAATTGAAACTATCAATCGCATATAAACTCCAGTTAGAGCAAAACATGAAGATTCTTGAAGCCAAGACAAGGATCTACAACTTTTATGTTTTGAGTTTATAAGATTATAGCTACAAAATAGCTCAAACAAGCAATAACAGTAAATCTGGAGAATTTTAGCGCATGAGAATTCCAGCGCACGAGAATTCCAGCGCACGAGAATTCCAGTGTATGAGAATCCCATCGCATGAAATTCCAGCACAAGAAATTCCAGCGCATGAAAATTCCAGCGCACGAGAATTCCAGTGCATAAAAATTCTAGAGCACGAGAATTCCAGCGCATGAAAATCCCAGTACATAAAAATTTCCATCGCACGGAATTCCAGCGCGTGAGAATTCTAGCGCATGGATAAAACTCACGTTGTGTCTTCAGTTCATGCGCATAGGGAACCTACGTGCATGACACGCACGGAGTCAAAAGGATGCGTTGTCGGGACTTCATGGTGCATGTCCTCCCGGGCGCATAAAAATTTCGACGCATGGACAATCTCGGCGCATGGGGGTCATCGTCCCCAAACAGCAAGTTCAGCCATGAAAGTTCCAAAAACTTGCCATGGCCATAAGTTCCTCATCCGAACTCAAAATCAAGCAAAATAAAAGCCAAAACTGCATGAAATCAAATTCTCTACAATATAAAACAATTAGTTTTAGAAAACAACCAAGTTTGATAGATCAAAACCACGAAAATCTATTAAATCCTAATTTTAGAAGCTTAGATCTACACAAAAGTAGCCATTAAAATCAAAAATACCAAGAACTAAACTTGTAGAGAATGAAGAAATGAACAATCTAGAATAATAATATCAAAGAAATAATAAGAAATGAAAAATGCAAGTGGTCTCTCATTTGTGCAAGATGTACTTGCCTAAGTGGGTTGGTGGTTGAGGGAAATGAATGAGAGAGTGAATGAGGAAAGAGAGTGTGGAAGAGATTATTTATAGTGGGTGAGGGTTGGCTCCACCAAACCCTAATCTTAAACATGCTCTAACATGTAACTAATGACATGTTTAAATGTTACATGCTACAACTAATAATTAACACATTAAATAGTGTACAAGTTAAAATACTATATACAAGAATTATGTAGCAAAACGTACACCGGGAACGGGGAGTGACATCTATACCCTCCTTAGAAAAATTTTCTCTTCAAAATTTCAACCAAGATAAGATAGAGAAATTAAGGCAAGCAAGATACTAATAACAAGTCTAACTACACATGCAATTATATCAATTCTAACAGGCATTAGAGATCAATCATCCACCCTAGTGGGTGCAATACAAACATAGAAACATATTACGAAGGCATAAGGACAAACAAACCTTTTGAGTCAAACAAGTATGGATATCGAGATTTAATCTCGTCCTCGCGCTCCCATGTCGACTCTTCCGGTGAGTGATGGCCCGAAGTGACGCGGACAAGACAAATAGTCCGGTTCTTGAGCACCTTCTCTCGTCGATCCAAAATAGAAACGGGTTATTCCTCATAAGTCTGGTCGGTACCGACCACCAGCTCAGAATGATCGAAAAATGGGTTATTCCTCATAAGTCTGACTCAGATCCGGGACGAACCTACGCAACTGAGATACATGAAACACATCATGTACATCATGTAGCGAAGGCGGAAGGGCAAGGCGATAAGCAACATTGCCAAACTGAACGAGAATATCAAATGGACCAACGTATCTCAGACTAAGCTTTTCTTGGGTTCCAAATCTGATGATACCCCGAGTAGGCAAAATTTGCAGAAATACTTGGTTACCAACACCAAACTCTAGAGGCCTACGATGCTGATCTGCCCAGTGTCGGTGTCTGTCATGTGCAACTCAAAGTCGCTCTCTGATCAACTTGACTGTCTCTACTGTCTGCGTGATCATCTCTGGTCCCAACAATTTTCGTTCTTCCACATCATCCCATGCCAAAGGGGACCTACATTTTCTTTCATATAATGCTTCGAACGGTGTCATCTGGATACTTGCCTGATAACGGTTATTGTAAGAGAACTCTACTAAATGAAGATGATCTTCTAAGTTTTGCCAAAATCTAAGGTACAAGCTCGCAACTTGTCTTCCAATGTCTGAATGGTTCTCTATGACTGTCAATCCGTCTGCGGATGATAGGTTGTACTGAACCTCAACTTGGTACCCAAACTTTGATGCAAACTCTACCAAAAGTGAGAGGTGAACCGTGTGTCTCGATCTGATACTATGCTGACTGGAACACCATGCTGTCTCACTATCTGCTTCATATACATTTCTGCCAACTGCTCAGTAGACTGCCCTATTCTGAAAGGAAAAAAATGAGCAACCTTCGTGAGCCGATCCATAATTACCCAACTGCGTTTCGACCAGTCGAAGATCTAGGTAAACCAGTCACAAAGTCCATTGTGATGTGCTCCCACTTCTACTCCGGAATAGGGAACGGTTGCAATAATCCTGCAGGCCTCTGCTGCTCTGCCTTCACTTGCTGACATACCAAACATCTGGACACAAACCTCGCTATCGTCTTCTTCATGTCATTCCTGTAAACCCCCTAAATTTCTACTACAATTTTTTTAAAATAAATAAATTTTAGAATTTATTTTGTACTTTGTATCTGCACGTCGCATACGAGTTCGCATTGTTGTATTTGCGTAGCGTACGAGATTTGCGTTTCGTATTTGCTCGACGAGTGCGAATATGTGTCGAGGTACATATTTTAGAAAAAAAATATTTTTATTATAAATTTTATTTTATATAGGAAAAGTACATGTTCAAACAAATATGATAAATATTTTTATTTTGTATAAAAGAGTTATTTTATTCGTCGTTTAAAAATAAGTAGTGATTTAGAACTTTTGGTTTATATAAAATGTATTCCAGATATTTTACAAAACTTGAAATTTGTTTAATAATATATTTTTGTTATTTATAAAAGCTGTTTTATGATTTAATATTTAAGTAATTATCATAATTTTTGAAATTTATTATTTTCATATTTTAGTAATTTTGAAAAAGATACTTTAAATCTCGTTTGATTTAATATTGGATAAATTTTGCTATTTGGTATTAAATCAATTGTACCGAATGTTTTCAAAATAAGTTTTGAATTAAATATGAGATTTAGCTTAATAGCTGTAAATCTTGATGAAAATTATTTGAACTATGTTTAAACTAATTTGAATTAAATTATGAATTATCTATGGATGTTTAAACTATCCTAAATCCATATCTTAAAAAGATTCCCACCTCCTATAAAAGGAGAGATACTTTGGCTATTCTCTCATAATTCCACAAGCAAATTTTCTACCATCCACAGATTGTGCATCGTGTTTGTGCCTCTCATTTACTATATCCCCTCCATTATAATTACAAGTTTTCGTCTGACAACCCCGGACCTCGACACCATCCGTGCCACGCAGGACACAACCCTAAACCTAACCAGAGTCTCTAGGACGTTGTCGACTCCGGCGAAGTCCGACCCAACTCAGCAGAACCGCCACCTTCTCCGTCGACCCGCCCTGGCCATTGCCACCACCCGCGGCCACTCCCAGCCACCACCGGACCTTCACCCCTCACCCGACATTTATCTTTCCCCATATTAACCCCGGTCAACCAACGAGGCACATCACCCAACTCCACCGCCTCCCGGACTCCTTTCGTAAATCGGCCTCACCACCATCTTCAACATCATCGCCATCCCCATCAGAACCGTACAACACCACCATCACCACCGCCGAGACTTCTGCCACATCCTCCGCTGCGGTCTCCCCGACCGCAGCCATCATCGTCACTATCACCACCATCAGAAGGGGAATAGGAGGAAGAATCCTTACCTCCTCCGCGCCTTGTCCCGTCCCCACTGATCGGAGATCCGAACTGCCATCCGCGGTGCACTCCGTCGCCCGTGCTTCCACCTGGCTGCCCATCGCGGTCCTCCACGCGACTTTCGCCCACGCGAGCGCTCCCCTCCAAGCGCGCCAGCAGCTGCGCGTGGGAGTTCCGCCGCTGCGTAGTCGAGAGCCCTGCTCGTGGACGCCGAGCGCCGCTTCTCTCCGGTAGGCTCCTCTGCTCTTCCCTCTCTTCTTCTTTCTATTTCCCCCCAAATAACTCTCTCTCTCCTTCTTTCTCCTTTCCTTTTTAAAGAAACTAATGCTGTTGTTTACTTATTATTTATTTATTTATTTATTTATTTATTTATTTATTTATTTATTTATTTATTTATTTATTTATTTATTTATTTATTTTTCTTTCTTTCTTTCTTTCTTAGTCTTATTTAGTTCTATGGGCTAATTATTTAGGCCAAGCCCACAATAGATTGTTTTGGTTTTAAATAAAAATTTGGAATTTGGGGCTGAGAATAATTATAATAATAAATATTATGTTGGGCTAGGGTCTTGGATCCATGCCCATTGTGGAGTTATTTTTTTTAAAATAACCATAAAAGAAATTATTTCAAAATATAATATTTGGGCATATTATTAGGGTTATATTTTTAAAAATAAATATATAAGTATTTCTCTTAACATAATGTAAATATATCTATAAGTATATCTTAAATGAGCCTAAATTGTGCTTTTTTATATAATTTAGGCAAATTGATT
Organism: Iris pallida; assembly: GCA_029216955.1. Classification (NCBI taxonomy): domain Eukaryota; kingdom Viridiplantae; phylum Streptophyta; class Magnoliopsida; order Asparagales; family Iridaceae; genus Iris; species Iris pallida. The sequence continues at coordinate 49,625 of JANAVB010020002.1, read as the reverse complement.
TTTTGTATACTAAGCATATTTTCTTAAAAAGGTTATATGTGATCTTTCTCAAAGATTTTATTTTATTTTATTGTCAAAAATAAAAATAAAAATAAAAATAAATATATATAAATAAATATTAAGATATATATTTTGATTAATTAAATAACTTTTCTTAAATCAAGTTTTTCCCTTAGAATAGATTGTCCTTAACCATGACTAGTCCTTCTCCTTATTTTCTTCGCGAACTTTGGATCCTTGCTCATCGACCTCGACTATTGTACAAACCGGACTTGTCAGATTTTTGTACCACGTCAGGCGACTCACCAGACAAGATACCTTGCCATCTTTACTGCTTATATTTAGTTGCATCTTATTATTCTGTTATTATTTTCTGTACTTTTATTTTCAGTTATTTAATTTTTCTTCTTGCATGTGGACCTAGAGTTAAGAGACTACCGTCAATAGAGTGCATGTCATTAACTTTGTCACGAAGGTAACACGAGTTGTGTGTGAGTGGTGAGTAACATGTAGAGGTCACTTGCGTGTTGGTTGATCCCATGTGCGCATGCATAGGAATAACTGTCAAATAGATGCATGTTAGAAGACTTGACAGTTATCTATTATAAAACAGTATTATGGAAGCGACATGTGTTGGTGCGTCGTAGTTACGTCGCACGTATAGTATCATTGGGGGGAGGGGACAGCTATTAGCGTAGGGGCTACATTTATTTTTATACACATTATGGGAGATAGTGACTCGGATGAGCGCTACATGTTACCCGGTCGAAAGTGTCTCGGATGAGCGCTACTTGTTGGCCACTCTTGATTACTTGCGTGAATCCTTACAGCCCCTGCATAGAACGTTGTCCTCAAAGTGCATATCACATAGACGGTTAGGAACCCAGTTGTGTCGTAGTTTATAGTATTTACAATTGCAGTTATAATGGCATGTTCTTCCTGTATCTTGTTACGTCCCTCTGAGGACCTGGTAATTTCTTCAGGTGTGTTTTGTGACTTCTTACAGGTGCTCTAGCTAAGGCCATGACTTGCACTCTATTCCGTGGAGATGTTGCTTTTGGATCATCATACCCTTCGCTCGACCAAATTACTTTCTTTGTATATTTTTTTCTCCATTTAAATTAGTTGGTAGTGGATTTGTCTCCTCCCAACGATTGTATACATGACAAACTCAAAGTTGCTTTTATATCATTATTTATCTTTATGGATGAGATTTAGTGTCTTGGCTTTCTACATTTACATCTTATGTATACATACGAGCCTTTCATTTACTCTTATGTATACATCTGGCATGATACGTTTCTAGTCCTTCTATTTTGGAACTGGGGCGTTACAATTCCACTAAAAGTGCTGTTTTATATCCTGGTACATCTTTGTATCTCCGAGATGAATGGAGTAAGGAGAACTATGAGCCTCTGACATAACTTTCTATCGAAGGTCTCCACTTGGTACACAGAGACGGTTTCCGAACCTAAGCGTACCATCTTCGTAGATTACTAACTCCTTCCTGAGACCTGACTCACACTCTGATCGAAGCTTCTGGATCTGCAGATCCTCTGTCTGGGCTGCTCTGATCCTCTCCACTAAAGTAGACTGAATCTTCAAACTGGCCATAATTCCCGTATCTTGCAGCAAGATCACTTCAATTCCTATTTCCTGAAGATCTTCCAAAATATGCCTCTGCGAGGTTAAAATGAATACACCACCTCTCTTGCTCAAGGCATCTGCTACCACATTCGCCTTGCCTGGATGATACTGAAGATTCACATCGAAGTCCTTCAGTAACTCCAACCATCTTCTCTGTCTCATGTTCAGGTCCCTCTGGGTGAATACATACTTTAAGCTCTTATGATCGGTGTAGATCTCCACTAGATCCCCATATAAATAGTGCCTCTATAACTTAAACGAAAACACAACTGCTGCTAATCCTAGGTCGTGAGGCGGATAGTTCTTCTCATGGTCCCGAAGTTGTCGAGATGCATATGCTATCACCTTACCATGCTGCATTAATACACACCCAAGTCCCTTCCCGGATGCGTCACAATATACTGTAAACCCTTCCGATCCTACTGGAAGCGTCAAGATCCGGGCTGAGATTAATCTCTTCTTCAACTCTTCAAATGAT